>OY982561.1:10460719-10502717 GCA_963859945.1 Euplagia quadripunctaria
ATTCAGCGGGTACGATTACTGGCTAGAATGATTGATTTTTCAAAAATCCAACGATGCAGTTTTAGTTTTCATCAAAATCGGACCCGTGAGTCTTTTGAGTATTTTTCGCTATTCCTCATAGTTTCTGATGTGGCCATGCACACAACACTTGAAAAATTCACCTTTATATAAATTCGAAAGTGGTTTTTGTCTTAGTATTATTTTTTCTGATAAGAATATTTAATTGTATTTTTAGATAATCTCTTGTGAATCCTGCACTCCTGAGGGTGTGGAAGCACTGAGGCCTTTTATACCCGAGATATGGGTACAACTGTCTAAACACTGCCAATGTGCGGAGGAAGGATCTCGTAATGTGGTGAGTATGATTTATAGATTTTATATATCAATAGCCTGACCAGGAAAATAAAAAACCTGGCCCAGGAGCGCTTCAATTGCGTTTTTTATTGCAACACTAGTCATACCTATGTGAATTGTGAAACGTTTAGGAGCTATGATGCCACAGACAGACACAGCTACACACATACTCACAGATACATAGCCACACACATTCAGATTACACACGTTAAACTTAGCATGGATAGTACGACATAACCTTATGAAATTATATTAAGGTTTTTGATTGAACTTTTTTGATTTTGGACTTTTCAACGAAAGTTTATTGACGTGATAACGTCTTATAAATCGATGAACGTTCACAAGCAAGCAAGCGAGAGCGCGGAACAAGCGCTAGAGAGGCACAATCGGCCTAAGCGTTCGGTTTGTGACGCATTTATCTCTCTTCCACTCCATCGGCCGATACGTTATCACGTAAAATTATCGTCCGTAAACCGACTTATAGACAACCAATTTTTTTTTATAAACTTATAAACTTACATATGTAGAAGTATACAATGTATAAGATCAATATATAGCTTTTTATCCAAGTTAAGGCATGCATGAAATCAAATCAAGGAAATAAAGCCATCAAAGCTAATAAATATGATGTTAAATATGAAACATCAAAAACAATCTAAATTTTCAACTTTGTTTGACATTTTCAACTTCATTTAAATGCACCAATGGTGATAAGTAATTTCACAATCAACAATAGACAATGATAACATGTTAATGAGGTTTTAAAGTTACTCTTGTCGTTAAAATAAATTAGTTCCATTTTTCCGCAACGTGGCGAGGTTTTTTATTGCTTTTTTTTTCTATTTGCTCTTTTTCCTGGTCTGGCTATAATTCTTACAAAAAATTGTTAAAAGTAATTTTCCCATTTTTCAGGTTGCTGAATGCTTAGGAAAATTATGTTTGCTAGAGCCAAAAGACTTATTACCACATCTGAAGGAATTCCTCAAGTCACCTGAACCGCTTACAAGGACGACGGCAGTCACAGCTGTTAAATTTACTATATCGGATCAGGTTGGTGCAATTATGGATACTAACTTATAGCCGAGGAAACTGTGGCTATACATATATTATAGTGACATATAATGCACAAAGCTTATTAGGGGCCCTAGCTGTTTTTGTTTTATTCAATGATAATCAAAATTATGTTCCAAATGTTTATTTTTAACCGACTTTAAAAATGAGGTTCTCAACTCTGAGATTCTGAGACTGTATTTTTTTTTCTTTTTTTAATGTTTTTTACCTCAGAACTTTCGACTGGGTGAACCGACTTTGATGATTAGATAGCTGGTGCTTCCCGTGTGGTCCCATTTCAATTTGGTCCAGTTCTGACAATGGCATGTATGAGAAAACCATATAAGTCTTTTATGGAATAGCTTTTTTTTTAAGTCGGTTTTTTTTTTTAAATTATTAATAATACATACACTCACGCTGTATCTCCGAAGAGGTAGGCAGAGAGACCTATTATAGACCCACATTTTGCCAACTATCTATCTTATTTCCATTTACGTTATTGGGGGCAAGCATATTGCCGTCAACAGAGCACTATGGGAATTAAAGGTAGGATAATTGGGAGTGTACAAAAATTAAAAAAAGAAGGAAAGCCATTTGGTTTATATGTAGAGTTAGCAATAGCTCGATCAGCTCAGGGTCCCATACCTGTAACTCGAACTGGCTATTGCCGGAACATCGAGCCCTCTATCTTTTAATAATACTGCTAATAGAAGAGATTATTAAGTAGTCACAGGTCAGCGCCTCTTCTGCCTTTTTATAATACCTCCATCCTTTGTAGTCTTTTCACTGTAACCGGTTACAAGTAGCTAAAGTATTGGGATAGACAGACAGGTGTTCCGCATTTTTATTTTATAAACCTCTATTTCACTTTGTACACTGGGGACATTGAGGTTTTCATGTATCTCTTAATTTCTAGAAAACCACGGTGCATTTGTGATAGTACTCAGAACGTTATTTTGTACTCGTTGTAAGCACCTTAGGTCTAATGGTCATAATAGATTTTAACATGCTGAGTTGTTAATTAGGAGTTTGTTATCAGTGGACAAGTTTGATTTTCGCCCCAGAAATCAGAGATGATTTCTGAAGTCAAAGTTAATTTCACCTCCTTTTTAGGGTTCCATTTCTCAAAAGGAAAAAGAGGAACCCCTATAGGACCACTTTGTTGTCCGTCTGTCTGTCAAGAACCTTTTTCTCAGGAATCCATGGACGCATCCAGTTGAAATTAATACCAAATACATAAGTCTGCGGTCCCCTTAAGCTGTAAAAAAATCAAGCTTCAAGTCAACGGAGTCATTAGATATGGTTATTTAAGCCTTATATTTGACCAAATTCGAACATTTCGCATGTAAATCAAAACCTATAGGGTACTTCCCATTGACCTAGAATCATGAAATTTGGTAAGAAGCAAGGTCTAACGGCACAAGTAAAGGAAAAAATCCGACAGTCGTTAATTTGTTGTTATAAAATATGTTATAAAAAAATTGTTTTTGTGTGACAAACTTATATTTTGTGGTTGGATTGTTGACTTTGTCGTACATCGCAACGGCAAAGTTAGGTTTGTCTTTCGAAAAAGACGGGTAAAAGTCTTCGAGAATTGATCCCCGAAATCGTATTATCTACATACAAGTCTGCTTGCTTACGGAACCCTCGGTGCGCGAGTCAGACATGGCTCACAACTACTAGTACCTATACTGTGCTGGTACTTCACAGCCTCAGGCCATCGACCCCCTGCTGCGGGGCTGCATGTCGGAGCTGCTGGTGCCGCTGTGCGACCCCGAGCTGGGCGTGCGGCGCGTGGCGCTGGTCGCCTTCAACTCCGCGGCGCACAACAAGCCCTCGCTCATCCGCGACCTGTTGCCGCACGTCCTACCTACTATCTACAGTGAAACCAAAGTTAAGGTATCATCTACAAACTTTATACACATATCTAATTGTAAGTTTTATTCAGGTTAATATACTTTAAAGTTATCCATTTTCATCTCATTCAATAATAAAACAATATTTTGTGGTAGTTACATCAATTCAGATTCGAATTGTGCTAAATTACACTAATTTTTGTTTGAGTTTGAATTAAACGCGTCATATTCTTCATTTATATATCCTTAATCCTCTCAATACTTAACTGATTATTTTAAATATGATGATGACTATGTAACTCATGACCAGGCAGTCGATGGTAGTCATCAGTCACACATAAATGAATGTAAATATTTAAACCAAACATATATCATAGATTTGGCAAGTGTATAATATATTTTTACATACAATATTTTTAATTTTAATAAAATAAACATTTAATTTTAGAAAGAACTGATTCGGGAAGTCGAAATGGGTCCTTTCAAGCACTCAGTCGACGACGGTTTAGATCTAAGAAAAGCGGCTTTCGAATGCATGTACACTCTACTGGGATCATGTCTTGACCGTCTTGATGTATTTGAGTTCTTAAGACATGTGGAAGATGGACTACGTGACCACTATGACATTAAGATGCTCACATATCTTATGTGTGCACGTCTGGCACAACTATGTCCTGCCGTTGTCTTACAGAGTAAGTTATTTTAAATTCTTATGAACTTAATAAAAGTGTTTTGTTTCATTCATTTGGTCTCATTGATAAAATTTTCTATTGTTAGACCTTTTTCTTTCTTAATTTTTTTGATTGATTTGATTTTTAATTTTTTTATTGTTTCTGTTTTGAATCATAGTGAATTGACTCCTTTCTAATATATATATGTATATATTGACTAATACCCTACTTAATTCTTGACAATCCAATAGAAATTGGCATAAGACATGCAGTTATTGACCGACGAAATGACCAAAAATATGACACAAAATCGATGTACAATGTGTTTAAGAATGTCAATAACCTCAATCTGTCAATTGTCACTTGGAAAGTACGGTTTGCACACAAAACTAGTTTGCGTAACATTTTTTTTTTACTTTACTTTTTTTATTTCGTTTTGGTTATTTCATTGACTAGTATAACTTGAACAGTCATTGTATAGACTTTCCTAACATGACAGGTCAACATAACTGGACACCTTTAATGTATTAAATTTTTTTTTTTGTTTTTTGCTCTATAAATAAATATCTGTTTTGCTCACCCAACCTAATTGGTTCGAATTGACAGCTATGACATCACAATATGGCGCAAAGTCAGTCCTATTCTTATTTGAATCGCAAAGTATATGACACTGATCTGTTTGTCCGTAGTCTACATGTATATATATACTTGATCACTTTTTACTTATTGATAAATAATAATGTAATTTGTTCTTGGAAATTTGGCACAAAACTTAACTTCATTGATTATTTTAGGGTTAGAAAGTTTAGTGGAACCACTCAGAGCGACATGTACAATGAAGGTAAAGGCAAATTCAGTGAAACAAGAATACGAGAAACAGGACGAACTTAAGAGATCAGCGCTTAGAGCAGCTGCTGCACTGTTACAGATACCTGAAGCAGGTAAGATAAAGTCACAAATGGCATGTGTTTTTATTGTCTATTATAGCGGTCAGTAACCTATTTGTAGTCAAAGGCCATTCTCTTGCAAGGGATGCATGCGCATCACACTAGGAGTGGACTCCACTACATTGAAAAACCAGTAAACATTGAGGGTTACATGAAGTTTAGAAATGTAGGTCTCCAACGGTGATAATCGCATCATGGAGCAAATTCTCTGTCTGTTTCTTTTGTGCGAATATGTCTTTTAAAGATTGCCAAGACCGTTTTAATATTGTTGTCGCTCTCCTCTAATATCGTCGCGCTCTCATTTTGCAACATAGATTCAAAGACAGGATATTTATAATTATTTATAAATATCCTGTCTTCTGTTGCGAGTTCGAAGTATTTTATTTATTTTGTGATGTCTTGAGTTAATAAAATGTTAAAAATATCATCAGTTCAATGAATATGTATTCACAAGTTCATCCTCACCATGATCTTTAGTGCGTTTTTCTTTTTATTCCAGAAAAGAATCCTCACCTAATGGACTTCGTGACCCAAATCAAATCGTTCCCCGACCTCCAGCCCATCTTCGAGTCGATCCTCAAGGACTCGATGTGCGCCAGTGGCGTGGACTCGAACCTGATGGACCAAAGCTAGCCGCCAACGAACAATACTCTTCGCATTTATTTTTACACACTGCGACCGTAAAGGCCCGAAGTTCTATTTTATTTTGAACTATTTTGTTGTTTCGTTTTTGTAAGAATGCATATTATTTTCATTCATGTCAAATGTAAAGATGATTGAAATTGAATAGAAGTTTAGTTAAAACGAAATTTTGAATTCGCTTTTTATTGAGGTTTTTCGTTTGTAGAAATAATTAGCGCATTTGTTTCAACAGCTTTATTATAAAGTTACAAAGTACATAACCAAGACATCAGCAGTGCTTGACGTCATAAACGTCGGGAATTTTCGCGATGCTCGTAAGGAAACTAAGGACGTAAGGAATATTTTGGTAACGTCACGGTCCCCTTGTCTATATTGTGACGGCGGTTATTACACTCGCATAACTATCGACGATTGGAGCGCAGTCATTAAATGCTTTGAATAATAAAATTGACAGCTAGACATTCTAATAGAATGGTAATGTTGTATCGATAGTTATACAGAATAATTTATTTTATTGATATGTATTGTGATATTACAAGCTATGTGGAAAAATCATAGGAAAATGGATAAATACACTATAATGAAGCGAAATCTTTATAGTATTAGTTATTTTCCTTTCCTCTTCGCTGCGGGTGTAGCACTCGCAGGTCTTGGCACATCCTGTTGATCGATAGAAAATATCGGTATTAAAAGCCATGATAACTTTTAAGTAATGGAGTTAGGCAACTCGAAACTGTAGGGAGGCCAGGTCCACTCCGCAGAGTAGTTATAAAGCTACAAGTACATGGTGGGATCGACTAAACGTGCTAAAATTCAGTGGGTTGCCGCACGGCGGTTGTGACGCACGTTATTTCGATGCGCAATCACGCGCTACGTCGCGTCATTCGTTCGTATCTAGACTATCGAGTTATTAGTACCTAGCCTAGGTTTATTCGTTCACACAAATAGAGTAATAGGCACATAACCGACTGGTAATTAAATATTCAAATAAATAATTCTTTAATAAAAGGCAACCGTAACGTCGCGGCGTCATCAGAACAGATAAGAGTAGGCAACTTCTAGGTGAATATAACTATAATTAGTACTGTGTGATCTAAATTTCGACGTTATTGTGTCGAAACAAGAGTCACTATTTATTTCAATGATTTGGCGGAGTGGGACTTCTGTACGTACTATTATGTATGCTCTGACTGTAGTAAAACAAAAAACTATGAGAGGAAATAATTTTCATTGAATTCCTACAGTTTGTAGAGGAAGGAAAAAGTCAATTTCTTTTAGGTGCTATCCCCAATTTATGTTAACCGTGTAAAATACAGACTGGTTACTTTTTACGCAGATAAAATAATTTTCATGCGGTTTGTAAAAAAAAGCAAAATCGTCACTAGTAATAGTTACCGGTTTCGCCGGCGATGCGCGGGTCAATGTCGAGCTGTTGTTGTTCCGTAACGGTGGTCGTGATGACGTGCTACTCACGTTGCCCATTGCACTCACCGGCCTCTCGGGACTCACTTCTTTGCTATTGGTTAATAAAGATAGGTAAAAAAATTATAAAATTTTCTAAGTTGGGTCAAGTCCATAGAAAATGAATACTAATTAGTTTTCACATACCTATTACCGCGAGAGAGTTGACCCTTTCTGCTAAACATATCCGACAAACGACCTCGTAGGTCGCGCTTACTTCCCGCAGCGCTCATGTCTGAATCTGAACCCTGCTAAAGTACAAATAAAAAAATAGTAAAAAATTATATTGTTGAAAGTTTACGCGAATGTTACACATTGAAATAATACTATTTTCTTTGTATTTTCTTGGGTTTGAGTAAGTACGTACTCAAACCCAAGAAAATACAAAACACAGCAAGGCTTCAAGACACTTTGAGCTCATTCTGCGTAAATAGTAACACTAACAATCAACAAACTTCGGGTACTTTGAGATAACTTTGCACTTCGATACATGAGACGACCACCATCTTAGTCTACCCGTGACCATGGCTGCTGAAAAGCAACTGAAACGTCGGAATCAGTATAGATAGTGAAATAACACCAAATAAGTCGCGATAGAATCCGTGAAAAAATAGTTTTATTTCAAAGCAAAAAATTTACTTGATTCAACCTTTCTCAAAATATGTGTTTCGTAATGTTATAAAAAGTCTTAAGATTATGATCAGGATTACCTGCGAAACAGTGCCAATAGGTCTAAAATCCACGACTCCCGTTGAGTCCACTTGATCGTCAATAGAACGTGATTTGGTCAATTTCTTTAATTTGCCAAATATACTCTTCTTTTTCTTCTTTTCTGTAGAGAGTACCTCACTTTGAGTCGACCCTCCCGACAATCGACTGTGTCAAAACAAACAGAAAATTAATGCATAACATTTATTTTAACAAAGTTTCAAATTATTTTGGGAGTATGAAGAACCAGTTGAAATGTATACCTGTCCAGACTTGCATCTCGCTGCATGGTAAATAGACGGCCGTCATCCCCGTCAAGGGACTGTATCGATGACACGCTACCCTCGTCCATGGACTTCCATATTGAGCTCTGAATAAAAGATAATAAATCATAGGTCACATGCTGAAACCTCTGGCCTAATAGACCACAGTTGTACTGGGTTACTTCACTAACTGAACACATACGAAGGGAGATTACCTATATAATTTAGCAATGTTTGAATTACTGATAACACTACTTGCATAACTAAAGCTGATCTATCTAAAAAATTACAATGATTAACATTGAAATTATTAAACGATTAATATCGTAATGTAGGTATAAATTAAAAACCTAAAATTCACGAAATTAGAAGTACGCGTTATGTTTCGGTTATTTGGGGCATATTTTCCAGAATGTTTAATTAATTGTCTACTAGGACTATGCCCTTTCTTCAGTTATGTGACCGCTGTCGCCCGCAGTTGAAAAAATATTTCCTGAAGGAAATTTTGTTTCAGGATAAAAATAGTGTGTTAATTTAGATTATAGGTACCTATGCCATTATCTGTATGCTAAATTATGTAATTCAAATCCGTTTAACCGTTTTCAAACATGTAAACTTTCACATTCATGATATTAGTAGGATATACTAGGGCGATAGCTCTTATTTCCATGCGTGATTACCTGTTCCTTGGTTGTTTGTTCAAGCGATATAGAGCGCTTCTTGAGCGACGGGGCACGAGCGGGCGCGCGCGACGCCGGCGTCACGGACAATGTATCACGAGGCTCCGTCGACATGGCGCTGAAAGCACAATGACGTAGAAACATTGCTATTGAGCTCCCCATGTAAGCCGTCGCCTAGCTTAACAGCATGAGAGTCCCATGTAAGTTACGTGAATGTAATGTTATACAATAAGTAGGTATCTATTGGTTTCTCTAATAATTGATTGCAATTTTCATTTATATAAATGTAGGTATATTATATACGTAGGTATATACATAAAATATATAGAATGTGACACATTTTTTTTTTAACCTTTGGAAACCCCCTCGGGTGCCACCGCACCGAGTTAATATTCGGTGAAGTGGGTATGTCGGAATCGAACTGACTAAAACCACACGGTGTTCCGTCACGGGTGTCTATGGCCGAGGGCTCAGGTATAACCTAGGAAGGAACTCCCTGGACCCCCGACAGACTTGACTACCTTCCCATAAAGCGAGGTAGTCTCGCAGACGTAAGTGGGAGCCGTGTCCCTTCTTCCAAAGCGCGCGTGGATCACATCGCGGCCACCATCTTGGCATAATATAGAATGTGACGCTAGTAAATTCATATCAGTTTGAACGAGGAACTCGTAGCCTTACCGCCTGGCAGTGGCTTGATGTCTACGCTGTCGTTCCGCAATGCGCGAGGCGCGCAACTCGTCGGTGAGGCGGCGCAGGCGCGCGGCTGTGGAGGCCGCCTCCGTACCGTTGGTACCGGTCTCCGGAGTAGCCGAGCGTGATCGGGATTTGGAAGACTGCAATAAAATATATTATTTGCATACATATTTTTATGGGTGAAAGCTGTGGGATATCTTTATTGCTGAGAAATTTTAAAGAATATATACGGTATAATTATGACCACAACTAAACGGATTGGATATAGAAGTTGCAACTTATATTACCTTGTATGTAGCTATTGAGAAAAAAGTAAAGAAATTTTTCAAAAAAATCTGGAGGGATAAAAATGAATCAAATATTAGAGTACATTTATCATTTTGTCTTTATTTGTAATATTTCTGTCTCTTTTTAATGATAATTGCTTACGCTTATTTATTTAGATTCCGTTCTTCAGATAGGGTTTGTGAACCTTTGTGATTCTTTATGATTAAAGGACCTTATATAAGTGGCAGTGACAATGACTAGAAAATATTTATTTCTTAGAATGGGCGTACATTTAAGATCTAACTGTTAGAAGGCTCGGACTGCCCAGCAAGTCAGACCCTGATCTGGTCGAGCTATTTCTTATACTCCCCAATCCAGCCATAATATAAGGAATATTAAGCCCGTATATTCCACTGCCTTCCCTTCTTACCTAGTAGTTACCGTAGTGCCCGGTGGACGGCTTACCCCTTGTATATAATGATTAAAATAATATAAGAAGAAATAAACAAGCAATTATAATGAAATAATCCTTACCCTATTCCTTCGAGGAGGCGTAGGAGTTACTAAGTTCTTTTCAGGTTTCACGGGAGCTTCTGCGCGGAACAATTCTGGACTTTGTTTCATAAGATCGTCAATAGTTTCCAGTAGTTGGGTTATAATCCTGTCATCCTCCTGAAAATAAGTTCTACGGTATAACATTAAGTTGGACACCACAATTCAGTAGAATAGATTTATTTTTTAGGGATCCGTCCCTGAAAAGGAAAAAAGAACCCTTATAGGATCACTTTCTTGTCCGTCTGTCTGTCAAGATCCCTTTTCTCAAGAACCTGTGGAAGTATCAAGTTCAAATTAAAATAAATATAAGATTTTTTTATAGTCCGATCCCTTAAAGCTATAAAAAAATCAAGCTTCTAAATCAATGCGATCAAAGATACGGCCATTTAAGTCTTAGATTTTAACAAATTTGAACATTTCGCAGGTAAATCATAACCTTACTTTCCATTGACCTAGAATCATGAAATTTGGTAAGAAGCAAGGTCTCACAGTACAACTATAGGAAAAAGTTCGAAAGTCATTCGAATATAACATTAAAAAAATTATGATTATAAACTTATATTTCGCAGTTGGAAATTGGACTTTGTCGTAAATCGGTGTATTTTTCCCAAAAAGTCTTTGAGAATTGATTCCCGGGATAGACGTACTATCTACATGCAAGTTTGTTTGCTTACGGAACCCTCGGCGCGCGAGTCAGAGTCGCACTTGTCGTATTTTTTTAAAATCATACCTGTTGAGCTCGTTTGAGAGAACCCACAAGAAGTTTGTTCTGGTCGCGGTCCCGATCGTGTCGCTCCTTGTCACGACGAAGTTTTTCGTTTGCTGTACGCAGTTTGGCATGTGCATCACGTAACTCCAGCAAATCACATTGTAATTCTGTCACCTGAAACATAATAATAATAACATTATATCTACAAAGTTATCATTTTTTTTTAACTTTAAGGTTAGCATAAAAGGGTCGTTGAATATACCTTTTTCTTTGCCTCCTCAGTTTCTTCTTCCGTCGTTCTCTTTAACTGTTCTATTCTTCTCTTCATGTCCAACCTCTCCTTTTCTCGTTCGCGTTCAATCTATAAATATAATAGTTGGATTCTATTAATATTTCACGGCGAGCATTCTTACAATAATGTACTTTGTCATACCTCAAATAGTGTTTGTCTGAGATCCCTAGCAAGAGTGGAAGTTTCTTGAAGTAACCGTTGCTGCTCATCGCGTTCCTTGTGCCATGCAAGTTCCATGCGAGTCGCAAGACCTGCCACTCTCGCCCGCCCTGATGTTAACAATCTCTCTTCTTCATACTACAATATTACATAATCATTAGATATGTTTTTAAATTTTGGCGCACTTATACTGCTTGTATGCGTTGCGAAATGTACCTCGTTAAGTCTAGATTGCATCTCAGCAAACCGCACTTCGGCCGCAGAGCGCTCGCTGACAAGCTCAGTGTTGAGTTTGGAAGCTAATAGACGGGCTTCACACAATTCATCTTCCAAACATGCCGTTTGCTGCTCCAGTGTTGCCAGTCTTGTGCGGTATTCTTCCTGCAACGTCATGATTTAAAGTTATACGAGATATTTGTGATTTTTTTATTCGAAAAGGTTTTAAGAGTAGTGTAACCTCATCGGTACTGGATATAGAAGTTCGCGCTGTTCTTGCATTCTTATCACCGTTCTTCATCTCTGACATTGTCTTCTGAGCAGCGTCCAGCATCTGCTTGTAGTTATCTCTTTCTCGTCTGAATCTTGATACCTATAATGGAAATGAAATATAGGTTTATTCAAGTCCAACTTAACGAAATCATATTAATTTTTCTGAATTGTACTATTTACCTGGTTGTGTAGCGACTTCAATTCGTCTCTCATGGTACTCATTTGGCCCTCATACCTTAACTTCATCTCACCGAGTTCGTTCTTTCTTGCTGCTTCAGCTTGTTCTTGCCTCTTGTTCATAGCAGACAATTCTCGTTCCAGTTCTGCGTTCTCAGTCGTCAGGGTCCTATGAACCTTAGAGACTTTTTCGTAGTCTTCCAGTTTTCTTTTAGCTTCCTCCAACTGTGATAAAACAACACAAATAATTATGTATGTCTGATGTTAATAATGTGTAACGGCTTCTAATCTTCTTAGATTAGAAGACTCTCTTGAGTGCACTAAATTTTCTGCCGCGCGTCAGGAGCGAAAGGTTTATAAGTTTAAATAATAATAAGTATGGTATTTCCCCAGTCAGTTGCAACTGCAAACTGCAAAACTGTTGTAATAGCCCGTCAATGGCTATTAGAATCAACTTAATTTAAAATCAGTAAACCATAACACCTAAAATATGACTGTTATTACCTTGCACTGCATAATCTTTTAAAATTTATGGCTGCTAAATCTTGTTTATAATTTACATCTCTATAATACAATTACTGATGAATATTTTTTTTATTCGAATAAAAACTCTCGTGAGTGGTATTAAATGGTGTCGACAAATGAATCGGTGGAATAGACGCCAATCCAGTCTGGCACCTGCAACCGATGCGGTAGGACGCTCCACCCCTTGATAAAGGGCCCCCGTCGGGTCCGAAAGTAGTCGGGCATCCCCGAAGTATACACGTGAGTAAAATAAAAACGATATCCTAATTAATATGAATATGTTTTATTCATACCTATTACGAGTATGTGTACAATCTTACCTGATAAGTGCTAAATAGGTGATGTGAATTGCGGTATTAGTTTGACAATGACGATATACATGTTAAATGTGCAAAAATATGAAATACCTCTTTCTTGGCACTATCATGGTGATGTTCTAAGACATCCCGTCGATCATTTGCACTGCGCAGCTCTCGTTCTCGTTGTTCCAGTTTCGCATTAAGCCGTGCACGTTCCACTTCCCAACCTCCACCACATAGCCGATCTTGGAGCGACGATATTGTATTCTGTAATTTTTTTTAGTATTTCATATTTTTAAATATATAAAGGTGCAAATTGTACAAAACGACTGTAGAATACCTCTAGGCTGGTCTTTTCTTTCGTCCACGCAGAAGATTGCGTATCGTAGTTATCTTGAAGTGTTTTTATTTCAGCTAACGCCGCATTCAGCTCCTTCTGGACGTGACTTAATTCGCTGAAAGGAAATCCCAGGTTTTATTTACTTTTACAAAGTGAAAATCATGAAGTAAAAACGAGCATATCATGTGGCATAGTAACCTTTGGGCTTGTTCTTTTTCTACCGTCAGTCTAGCCTTAGTTACTACGTGTTCCTCTTCTAATATTTCATACTTTCCAGTCAACTCTTCGTATTCAGCCTTTTCAACAGCAAGTGAATGCTCTAATTCTAGAAATGGTCAAGTAACAAAATGATTTAGAATAAAATAATATTATTGTGATCATTCATACTTTAAACAATATAATATAGTAACAATATGCATATTTTTATTGCTTACTTTTTACAGTTTCTTCATATTCCTGTTTGAGATCAGATATTTTCTTTGCTCCAGCGCCTGAAGATTGCTCCAGAATTTTTAATTTACCCTTAAGTGTCGCTAATTCAGCCTCTTTATTCTTAATGTCTTTGTCGTGAGCTATTCGCATGCGTTCCAGTTTCTTACGTTCAGCCTGTAGAGGGAATATGTATTTAAACTTCACAATTAATTGTTTAAATACAGTAAACATTGGCCGTAATTCTATTACACACTGAGTAAAGTATAATCTGACTTAATTTCTTCATATGAAATCAATCTTGTCTTCTTCGTAACAAGGTCTATTTGTTACTGACATCTATTTCTCAGCGCCACTAAATCACTAAAACCTGACAACGTAAACTCTACTTTATTTCCACGCATCGAGAGTCCTCATTTATACAAATGCCGTGTAAAAACTTGTTCAAAACGAACTAAGATGACGTTATTTTAATCGGCACCTGCAAAGACGGCTACTAAAAACACAGCAAAAGAGATGGCATTCAACAATAGCGGCTCTCGCTACGCGGTATTAAAGTTTATTTAAGCGTGTCAGACTATAGTCGACAAATAAATTGCTTACTTCGATAGCGCTATATGTTACCTACTTGTTTAAATTTAAAATAAGACCTTGTTTCAAAGTGTACAAGGTTTACATCTTATATGAAGAAAATTTAGTCAGGCTCTGGTTTAGAGAGTGGTGTTACAGAATCGGCACCATTGACAAATATCGAAGTGATGCGTACCTGTAAATCTGTTTCTAATTCCGAAGCTTTGCTTTCCCAGTAACTAGATTCTTTCTTTTCTGCTTGTAATTTACTATCGTAATCCTTCGTGGCAATTTCCAGTTTAGCTAACTCTGATTTTATTTGTGACAAGTTTGTTTGTGCGGTCGATAGCTCTTTTTCAGTCTTACTGAGATTTTGTTTCACACTAGCTAATTCTTCTTGTTTCTCTTCAAGATCTTTCGTAGCTTTCTCTAACTTACTCTGCATTTGTGCCATTTCTACAGATGATATGACTTCATCATATTTTTGATTTGATGTATCTCGTAGGGTATCTTCCTGCGATAAAACGGAGTATATTTATATTGCAGCTAGGAAACGGGGTTCCATTAATTTTAGACAACCGGGTTCAAAGACGTCAAAAGGAACTATGACGCATGGGGATAATGTTGATCACATGCGTATCGCAAAACATATTAAATAGGGAAGCATTCTTTTCTAAACCTGGCTCTACAAGGGAAAAGCTAAACTAAATGAGGAAGTTTCGGCGACACACCAAGATCCATGCATCGCTGTTTGCCTATTAATAATATTAAAAACGCAAATACCAGCTGTTTTATGTGAATATCTTTGGCGGCTATTGTTGACTCCAAGTTCGTGATTTTATTTTCGTAATCATTTTTCATCTCTTTCATATCACATTCTAACGTTAAGAGTTTACTTTCAGTTTTAAAGAGTTTTGCTTGTATTTGATCTTTTTCGCTATTAAAATCTATTGAAATCCTTCGCTGCGTATCAGTTAAGGCTTCAGTTTGCCCCTTCTCTTGAGAAAGCTTTTATTGATACAATGAAATGAAAATAATGTTTATGATGGATTATTATTTACATTTACAATGAAATGATTACTTGCACTGTATACCTACGAGTATACAGTACACGTAATGATTTATTTTTACAATTTTCATTGTAATTATGTCACTTTTCTTACCTCTTTCTCTAATTTGGTTACACGATCCTTTCGTGCAGCGAGTTGTTTTTCAATTCGTTTATATTTTTCATCAGCTTCTTTCAATTTCTTTTCTAACTCACCTATCTTTTTAGCTTTATCTCCAACCTGGAACAAATATAGATACGAAATTCAAAGTAAGTTAAACGATTGAAGCATTGTATTCTTAAAATGCAGTCGTATAAAATGTACATAGATACCTCTTTTAGCATTTTGTGTTTATCTTGTTCTAATTTGTTGGTATTTTCAACTTGCTTTTTTAATTTTTCTATTTCTTTTTCTTTACCATCAATTTCTTTTTTCAGTTCTTCTATTTTGTTCATGCAGTCAGCCATTGTTGTTTGTAAGGATGTTGCATTTTCTGATATACAAACAGGGACATCTGTTAGTCTAGTTTATTTAACACAAAGTGTAGGAAATCTATACACTTATTTTCATAATGATATACTTACTAAGATCAGTGTTAAGTTTGGTTATTTGTATTTCCAGACTCTTTTTCTCATCTTGCAAAGTTTGACACTGGTTGGATATGCTGTTATTCTCTGTTTCTAGTTTTTTACACTTTTTACTTACTTCTGTTTTATCAGTTTCAAACTGTGTATTCAGATCCTTTAGTTTGGCAATTTCAGTTTGTAGCCTATTCTTTTCATTTCTGAACTCCTCATCATTTTTGGATAATTTTGATTTAATATCTTGTATATCTTTCTCTAGTTGTGCTTTAGTACTAATTTCGGTACCAGTAAGTCCAGCATTTTTCATTATCACATACATTTCGCCTGTGGAATAGGTGAAAACAGTTTTTAGATGCCACCGAAAAATTTTAAAACGTTTAAAATCTACCTATTTACAATATCATGTAGGTACAAAATTGTTATTACCTATTTCGTTTTCTAGTTCATCTACCATTTTCTTCATCTGCAATTTTGTTGTTAGGTCGGTAGGTTTTTTTGGAACTCGGGGTTTAAAAGATTTAATTGCGTCCTCTTTCAGTGCCTTCAATGACGCTTGAAGTTGAGCTTTTTCTTTCTCTAGCTATAAAAACAAGAAATTCCCTTGAACAATTTAGTGTAATGAACACTGTAGCGCATATGAAATAGAAATTATTACACATTACGTACTTTACTGAAACTGAGTTTTAACTTGTCCAATTCGTCTTGTTTTGCTTTTAGTGATTCGCTGTCTTTCTTATTATTTATTTCTCCTCCAAACCTAACCTTCTTGGGTTCTGTTCTTTCTTCTTTATCTCTGTTATTTTCAAAATCATTGATTTTTTCTAACGCTTCCTTTAGTTGATTTTCTAATTTACTAATTTTATTTGCACTTAGTTCTATTGATTTATCAGACTTTAATGTCTTAGCGTTCTTCAATAACTATAAAGTAAAATACATTGAACTAAAAATTAAAATATTCTGGGACATATTACACAGTGCCTTCTAGACACAAACTAAACATTGCCTGCACTATGGTTTCTAATAAATAATAGATACTATTTTTTTTAATAAATGTACTTACTGTACATTTTTAAGTAAATAAATAAATATGATAAATATAGAAACTTCCAGAACAATGCAAATAAACATATTCATGCACAAAAACATTTGTTCACTAAGCGGTAATCGAACCCGCGATCGCGGACGTTGTAGTCCAATGCACTACCGCCGCGCCACTTAGGTCGACATAATTATGTGTAAAATGTACCACATTATTATTATATGATTATTGAAACTTAAGTAGTGAAATGTAATTGATTGACACTGTGTGTACCTGTAATTTCTTGTTTTCTGCCTGAACCTTCTCGTTGTCAGCTTCTAAGGCCTGTGTTTTCGACCGAAGAACATTTGCCTCTTGTTCTATTACTTGAAGTTGACGTTTCAAGTCGATGTTTTGTTGGTCTCCGTCGAGTGATCTGAAATTGTTTAATTTTTTATATTTTATGTAACAAGCAATTTTAGGATGGTACTTATGGCACTGTGGAAATTTGTGTCACGATTACTATGCTAGCCCTTAGACCCCTTTTTTTTTTTTTTTTTGTGCGTGTGGAAACCCCCTCGGGCCGTCAGCCCTTAGACCCCTTTTTTTTTTTTTTTTTTTTTTGGGCGTGTGGAAACCCCCTCGGGCCGTCACCCCACCGGGGTTTTCGGCGGGGCGGTGTGTCGGAATCGAACCGACTAAAACCACACGGTGTGCCGTACTGCGCCTTAAGTAGGAGGGATCCGGGAACAGCTTTATTAAGACATCCGGACCCCCCTAGCGCCTGCCCGCAAAAGCGCGGGCACCACCTCCGGGTAAAATCGTCTCAATTAGGCGACGTACAGGCACACGCGGACGCCGCCTCCTCGCGGGGGGCCACTACAGCGGGTGGAGGGGAAAACCCGTCCCGTCCACCCGCGGCCACACTCAGGGCGGCATGAGGCGCTGGTATGCGCGCCTCCGCCGCCCGGTTCGCCGGCGGCGAATTTGGTCCGAGTGGAGATCGTCCTCCCGGACCCTTTCCGCCGCCTCCTTCTGCGAGATGACGTCCTCGCAGAAGGTCGCGACCGCGGTAAAATTCCTGTCGCTACCGGCCATGGAGCGTATGACGGCCGGTAGCGAGAGATCCCCTCCGATGACTGCAGTGAGGGCCCGACGCTGCGTCGCCCAGGCGGAGCAAACTGCCAGCGTGTGCTGAGCCGAGTCCTCACTGCAGTCGCAGTGGTGACAGGCGGGACTCAGTTCCCTCCTAGCGACCGAGTGCAGGTACTTCCCGAAGCAGCCGTGCCCGGAAAGGACCTGCGTCAGTCGGAAGGAAAGGGTCCCGTGCTGCCGCCCTGCCCACTCGACGATGACCGGCTGGAGCGCCTCCACGGCGGCAAAGCCAGCACGTGGAGCCTCCAGCCGGGACGACCAACGAGCCATGGTGGCTCGGCGAGCGGCCTCACGCCATTCGCGTACCTCTTCGGGCGGGGGCCGACTGCCGCTTCCCGCCCGGAACTCAGCCGTTCGCCGATATACTTCGGCGAGCACTTCCGCCTCCAAATCCCACGGGGGTGTCCCGGCCAATGCGCACGCCGCCTCCGTCGACACGGTGCGGTATCCGCGTATGGCTCTAACCGCCATAACCCTCTGAGGGCGCCAGAGGCGCGCCCTATTAGCCCTTAGACCCCTTAATGCAACCCTTTCGCACAATCCTTAGTTTTTTTTGCTAGAGATTTGAAATTTTACAGGGAGGTAGTTTATAGACAGGACATGTCAGCCAAGATTTTACAACAGGACTGGTTTAAGGGAGTCTAAAGGCTTTCAAAACCTTATGTACAAATTGTTGCTTTTTGCTAGAGACATAAGGTTGACCATTCTGGTTTACAACGTAAAATAAATAAATAGGATAGTAAGATTTTTCTTCACAGGGACGGCTTAAGGCGGTCAAAAGATATTTGTTTCTTGATACATGTTTGATCTGGTATTTAACAAACACGTAGTTAATAGGTAGAAGAAGCCAGCTAAAAACGGATGCTAAACTAAGAACAGCTATGTTATTTTAGACCTACTGCAGACACTTTCTTTGTCTTTTTGTCGCTGCGTTTACTTTTTGATGTTTTATGTTTCCATATCTAATAGTGGACCAATATACAAAACTTTAATGCCAACTTTCGCAACTCTAGAATTTGGCTTTCAATTAACGAATGACATTAAAATTCCGCAATACAAGTTCTTTCAAAACAAGTTCCTAAATATATTAGGGTTTTATATTAGTAAGTATTTTAAGACACATTGACACAGCTGGCCGCTGACCTACGTAAATAGCAACAGATAAGACTGAATGTTCTGTCTCATTATTTTTTAACGCTTTTATTACCTTGTTCACTTCACTTGTTACGGACTATGTAAAATCTTGGAAGTCAATTCTAACGTTCTTCTAATTGTATCGAAAAAAACTTTCTAAGTACTTATATGTAGTTTGGATGACAATACTATAATTTGGAGCTGATCTCATGATGGAGCCAGGAGGTCGATAGTAGAACTCTTCAGTGGCTACTAGTAAACCCCTCGAGTTTGGGTTTATATGATTCGTTTTGACTAGTTCAACACATTGGGCGTTGTAACGATGGCCTGATCATGAAGACAGAAGGTAGATAGTGAAACTCTTTTTTTACTTTTTAATTCGGTTCGCGATCAAAGATCGCCGTGTTTTTTAGTTTTACTAAACTATAATTATTTTATTTGTATTCAGATGTTACACAAGAAATGTGACACAAATTTTCACAGTGCAGTCAAATATCTTTTCCTAGGTACTTTTCTTGATATCGAGGATGTAGAAATACTACACTACTATAGTTAAAGAATAACTTACTTGCTCTTTATAAGTGATGCTTTTGGTTTCTTTTGTGTTAAACTCAATTCAGCATGTAACCTTTCACAGTCACGTTCTTTTTCTATAAGTTTTTTCCTTAATTCTGCAATTTCATCTTCTAACACCTAGAATTGACCACATTTCTTAAAATATTTAGTAAGAAAAAGATAGTGTCAAAAATATACACATTTAAATACCTTGATTTTTTCATCTGCCAAATTGTTACTTTTGGCATTGGTCGTTCGACGAAGAGTAACTGTTGAATTAGTTTTGGGTTGGGTAGCAATTTTATCCGTAAGTTCTTTAATTTGTTTTTTTGAAGAATCCCTTTCTTGCTCCATTTCTTCTACTTTACGTCGCAACACGGATGCTTCCTGAAAGGTAGAAGTGCCAAGTCCATGATGTGATTGTTTTTAAATCGAAAGGATTTCCATATCGGAGTTAAGTAGTCAAAATGGATTTTCTATGTTTTAATTAATATTATACGGCATTGATATGTTACGGAAAATAAGCACCTGCTCATTAAGTTCAAGAAGTAGTCGAAGTTCAGCTGGGTCTTCTTCATCCGTTTTTCCATCTTTTTCATGAATATCAAGTTTATTTGATGGAGGCGTGGGCGACAGCTTACGACCTAGAAATTATTTGTAACTTACATATCAATATATATTTATAAGATATAAAAGCTTGTAAAGATTTAGTAATTATGCAAAGGTTTTAATGAAGTGTTAGTAAAATTCAATGGGACGGAATATGTATGTATTTATAAACAAAACATTGTAGAAGCTTAAAAAAATGTCTAATACTGACTGGAGAAAATGGCTACCATCAATACGCCGTGTAGTTCAATACATTGATAAGCGTGTTAGTATACATCAAGGAATAAAGGTTTGTTAATAAATTAATGGTTATCTACATAGGTTTACAATGTGAATGATTTAACACAGCTGGGTTTTTATGGTCACGGGTGTTTGGATAAAGTATATGTTAGGGAAAGGATCGATTTTCCACAGTAAAGTATAATTATGATATACAATAAGTATATGACGTACTTCTGGCTTTGGTAGCCATTTTCTTCAGCTGTAGTAGCAAGGACTCATTGTCGTCCTCGACCCGGGACGCAGTTTTACGCAAGTTATTTGCCTGTAAATAGTCGTTAGTTAAAGTTTTAGAATATCTAATTGTCTATGCTATGGCCAAAACTGGTTCGAAATCTGTTAGGGACAAAAATACTAGTAAGACAACCAACATTTAAAATATGGGTGAATTAATAATATGTACCTATATTCGGCAATCTTATAGCCAATGGATTAAACAATGACATAAATGGTGAGGGGTAAGGAGACAGAGATTCTGGCCTTCTATCTGGGGTGAGAGGTGGACTTTCAGACTGATCTTTAGAAAATATTTCTCTGTATTCGAGAGTATCCTTAATTATTTGTAAATCATTTTCAAAGATATTATCTTCTTCATTGATAATGCTTATGGTTTCTGTACTCGCATCAACATATTCTCTATAGCCATTGACAGCTTGAAGGGATTTATCGTTATAAAGTTTTGCTGCTGTCTGCACATTAGCATTTCTTAACTTCTGTTTATCAGTTTGGGCAAATCTATTAATCCTCGCAAATTCCGTTTGGATAAACTTGCTTTTCATGAAAGCCGCTTCAGTCTGTGTGTACATTTCCAATATATCAATGGTGCTTTGAACAGTAGAGTCGAGAGTTATCTTTTTCGTATCAGTCATTACATCATGCACTAGGACAGTGTCAGTTTGACAACCTTCAGAATAACTAAGAATGAGATCTTGTGGTGATTGAGTATGTTGATTTACACCTATTGATGATGGGCTACTGTCTAATGATGATAAACTTTTTTCTAATGCAAGTTGCATTTCAAGTATTCGTTGAATAGTTTTTGGTTCGAACTTTTCGTGGTCATCTCTTAACATTTGAGGTGAAATTGGATCTGATAGAGAGGATTGTGGAATAAGTTGCGGGTGCATTCTTCTAGAGTTGCCGCGTTGACGATATCGACTAGCCTGTTTAAACATAAGATTCCTTAAAATCGAAAAAAAACCGAAAAACAATATTTTTATTATTGCTTATTCTAACGTGAATTCCAATAATGTTTATTAAATTCGTGGGCTGAGTCAGTCTTGTGTTGGCTGCATCCCAGCATCCACCGAACGATAGCGAATGCCCCATTGAGTGGATTGTTTCCATTGCCACTTAATATTCGGAGAAAGAAATGTTTGTCCAAGTATGGAACATAAGTTAACCCTATGTTATTAATTTACAAGCTATCCAAAACATATCGATTATATAAAATTTACCTCCTCTTCAGCATTGCGTAGTTGTTCACGAAGATCGGCTTCACGTTCTAGCGAATCCTGAAGATCTCGGAGTAACTGAGCCGGGTCCTCTTGACTGCCACCACGAGTCAGTGACGAACGTGATACTTTCTGGAAGTTATAATATACCTACATAGATATTATAACAAATCACCATAAGCGTTTAGCAATCTGAAGCCTACTTCTGTTCATAGGCCTCTTCTAAATACCTACTTCAATAGTTGTAAATGGAATAGAATAGAATAGAACTTGAATATAGAAATACACTAGTGAATATCTAAGATTTTAATATAGCTAACTAATGTAATGGTATGAATATCACTCAGGCAGAAGATATAATATGGTAGATTAAAATTGAGATAACGCGACAACATAATTCTGAACAATAAAACAAAATGTAAATGTGTACGACATGGAATACCTTCTAGGGTCTTACGATTTTGTAATTTATTTGCAATTCTCCGAGAGAACGGCAAAATAATGTTACTTCCGTAACTATTTCAGATTTTTTAAAACTTAGAATGTTTTTTTTATAAGTAGGTAATTTATTTTAGTAATTATTTATCTAATCCACTTTTCTTTGAGTGATTTTAGACCTTCGTGGAAATTTTTAATAATATAAAGCCATAGTAACCCCGTCTGTAAGCTGGTTCTTTTTTAAGTTTGCTGGCGGTGCTCCTGATGCGGCTGTTAGCTTAGTGCTAGCTTCCGTCAGTTCCCTTTGTAATCTTAACGCCACCTCGTTCGCCCGAGTCACTTCTTGTTCCAACTCCTTAATGCGGTTCTCGCGTTGTAGGCCTTCATGGCCGCCAACTATCTGTAAGTAAATATCAATTAACTTTTAGGATTCGTAATTGTAGACGGTTATTAATCGTAGAAAGATTCAATAATGGGATGGGTAGTTTTGGCTTAATGGCACGCGCGTCTCGGAGCATACCTAGTTGGTTTGTATCGTGACACGTGGACATTTAAGACCATTTAAATTAATCTGGGGATGACTATTTTCAAATGTAAATTGACTCACGAGTGATGATAGTGGTAATGATATGTGATTCGTTTAATGGAAATGTTCACTTTCTACACATCAGCACTACAACTATGCTAGCAGTGTATTTCTTATTTTTTTTTAAAGAATACTAGTAACGTGGGTTACACATTACTAGTATTCTTGTTAACCCAGTCAAGCTAAACCAGCTAAGCTAAATGCTTGTGTTAGGAGTGGGTTCACGTCCTTCTGTAAGGAAGTCATCTCGCAGAAGGAGGTGGCGGAAAGGGTCCGGGAGGACGACCTCCACTCGGACTTAATTCGCCGCCGGCGAACAGGGCGGCGGAGGCGCGCTTACCAGCGCCTCATGCCGCCCTGAGTGTGGCCGCGGGTGGTTGGGACGGGTTTTCCCCTCCACCCGCTATAGTGGCCTCCCGCGAGGAGCCGGCGTCCGCGTGTGCCTGGACGTCGCCGAATAGAGAGGTTTTTACCCGAAGGGGGTGCCCGCGCTTTTGCGGGCAGGCGCTAGGAGGGTTCCGGATGTCTTAATAAAAGCTGTTCCCGGATCCCTCTTACTTAAGGCGCACCGTTACGGCACACCGTGTGGTTGTAGTCGGTTCGATACCGACACACCGCTCCACCGAAAACCCCGGTGGGGTGACGGCCCGAGGGGGTTTCCACACGCACAAAAAAAAAAAAAAAGGAGAGGGTTCACGTCGGTAGTGCACTGGGTGGGGTTCGAACCCGCAATCACTTGATCGCAAGTCCGACGCCGCTGTAGCCATTATGCTACCGTCGCTTCAATTCAACCGTGACCTTCGGTATTGTAGTTGGATTTCTTCAATTGCAGCCGAAAATTTGTTAGGCCCTGCCTGCTTTAACAGTAAATGTAAAATCATGATCGGAGACAGCATATATCAGCTACCTGTTATGCCTGACATAAGTAGGTACTCCAATAATGTTATAAAGTTAATATGTTCAAAGTCGCGATTAGGTACCATCTTTAAGTTCAAAATGTTCTGAATTCAATATTTACTTACTTCTAGGAGTTTCTTCTCGTGTTCAGCTTTCTCTTGTTCAAGTTGATCAGCTTTTCTTTCAGTCTTTTTTAACTTAAACGATAAAACTCTACAATTCTTTATTGTCTGCTCTAACTCTCTCCTGAGAGAAGAGTATTCATCGGCCTGGTCCTCTCTAAAAAGCAGTATTGACATTAAATACTCTTAATTATAATAACTTTATAGTATTACGTATAGCTCTATAGCTATATATTATATAATAGATAGCTATTAATTAGCTATATATTATAGGTATAGCATTTAAGTAGGTATAAGTTTATTGAATCAATTTCGAAATTGGCAGTGACAGTAATGGACAAGACATCAGATGACGACTTCAAAGGTTGTTTGTTTATTTTCCACACTATCAACGTAAATGCTCTCCCAACAAAGCTTGTGGAAAACAAAAATATGTTCGCCCGGTGTTATTAATAGGATATAAATATGCCTATTAGTAATTAAAGACGAACCTATGACAAAATCACTGGAACAAACAAACGCGTCTACTTGAATTAGGTTATAAAATATATCGATAGATGAAGGTATATATTTTCCGATATAATATGCATTTTCCTATAGAGGAAATCTAAAAAGTTATTAGAAACTGAATAGAACTAAAAATTTGATTTTATGGAACCCGAAAGAAAGGGCTCGATAGAGCCGTGCCTATCAAGCTTGATCTAAGAAGGATGAGCGGACTAAATGTAAGCGATTACTGATACTTACGAATAGCCTTACCTCCCTTTCTCAGAGCTATTTACCCTGAGAGCTGAGACCCTAACCACCAGCAGAAATACGAGTCTAGTCCAGTAATGTTGTACCCGGCTACCATGACTCATAATCTCTATCGCTACCACATTAACCCACAAATATCCATAAGGTAATACTTTAATCTTTAATTTGTTTTAAATGCGTTGTTTAAAACTATAAATACTGAAATAGACCTAAAGTTGTCCTGCATTTCCTCAATCTCCTCTTCCAGGTCACGCAGTTCCTTCTTCATGTCCTCGTTCTCGTCCATCAGTTCTTCGCACAAGGTTTCCGCAGCCAACAGCTTTGCTCGGAGCTGTTCAATTTGTCGAACTTGCGCTTCTACAGAAGGTTTAGACTGGAAGTATGTAATAAAATTATAGACATGTAACAAAATATATAGTAGGTAGGTAGTATACTTCCGTAGGCTTTACTTTAAAGATAAATTAATAAATAACGATACCCTTCCGGGTAGTAGTTATTTACGGAATCCTGAAAAAAAGCCAGGACCTGTATAAAAAAACGTCTAGGTTCTGTAAACTATTTAATCGTTTGTTCAATCCCTATAAAGTTTATTTTGACAGAGCCCGATTTATGCCCAAGATATCATTTTTGAAAAAAAAAGAAAAATCCAAAAAATAAAGTAAAAAGAAATCAATAAAAAATTATAATAGTGAACAAAGACGAAATATTGACTGAACTTTAAAATTAATTATCTCAAAAGTAAGTGGATTGTATCCTTTTCGCTAAACGACGCGACGTCCAACTGTGGTTAATAATATAACACAACGTCACTCAACTGATTCTGTTGGCATTTATTCGGTTTTCAATTTCTTACCTCAAGTTCACTTTCAACTTCTCTAATCTTTAATGTAAGATGTTTCTTCTCGTCCTTTAAATCCTCATTCTGAGACGTTAGTTCGTTGACTTTCTGTTGAAGTTTTAGCACTTCTGACGATCTTCCTGTACTGTACTTATTCACTGTGTCTATATTCGCCAGTCTTCGCAGGAGTATGTCACTTTTCTCTTTCTCTACTCTCTCGCACCGCTTCCGTAGATGTTCTACATCTTGATTCAAACTTTCTATTTGCTCCTGAAAATGTATTATTTGGATTAAATATTTGTATTTTATACTTGCTAAAATATTGTATGACGATATAAGGACAGCAATTTGTTAAGTTCCTAAAAATGGTGCGCTAGAATGTTGAGCAAAAAGTGGTATAAGTTTGAAGCAATTGTCTGCTTGTATGTTTATCTATCTGTCTCACGATAACATTGGTAACTCAGAAAAGACCAAGTCCAATTTAATAGCCAGTTCATAAATTTTATTTAAAAATCGATAAATGTTCTGGTTCTTGAAGGTCTTCATACTTTCTATTTAATGTAACAGTAGGTCAAGAACCAGGAACAGTAGGTTATTTTATTAAGTATAGTTCCTAAAAATAAAGTAATATTATAGTGATGAAGATCTTAAAGTTATTATTACCTGATACTCCTTGACATTGACGTCAACTAGTGTCGTTTCTGTAGTAACGGTGCCAGAATTGCTAGTTTCGTCGTCTGAATCATCTTTTTCCTTAGAGGGCCCGCCTCGCACGGGGGGTTTTGAGCTTGCTGTCAAGTTACGAGAACTCTTCACCTGGAAGATATTTTTCAAAAAGTTAAGTTTGTGTAGCACCAAGTTCAGGAGAAGATAAGTGTAAGTATGACTACACCTCTGGTAGCACCCGCATCAGTTTTACATGCATAAGAACAGAGCTACTGAGTTATTATCGGATTGGGTAAGATTCTTTAACTTCCTGATAGACACTAGATATGTCATATATAAAAAATAAACTAAGTACTCGTATATTAAATCGTTAATAAAATCTTACGTATTTGGCATTGCTAGGAAAGTATATATTACGCGCCTAAAAATGTGTTTGTTCTTGGCAAATGTTCTAAAAAATACGAGACTTATACGTTTTTTATTTCTGGCAAAGACTTTTATTTTCATTACCTATATAATCAGAAACAACGAATATTATTAGTAGTCACCTGCATCATAAAGTTAACGTCGTCCTTTGCTGCTGATCTGTCTTCTTTGGGCCGAGTAGTCTTTTCTTCTTGATGAACTTCTTTACTCCTAGATAAACTTCTCCTTTCCCTTTCTTTCTCTATACTTGATTCTTTTTCAAAACTATTTTGAGATTTAATTAATTGCATCTGAAAATAGGACGTACTCACACTTGTATAATTCGTAGATTTTATTCTAATAAAAAGTAAATATTATCGGAGAGTTACTTTTTCAAACAGACATTCAACTTTCGTACAAACAAACATACGTCTTGGTAATTTATTGTTTACATAATATATACATGTTATAAAATATTTGCGATTTCTATATTGCAGTAGTCTATAAGATATCTACATATACTTGGTTATATATTAAAGGAGTGAAATTATATTATAGGTCATTTCCTCAATTAATTATAACGTGTGCGCTTTGCCAAGCACTTCCATAGTGACCTTTTATGTCTATTTTGAGCAACGCATTGCAAATAGTCTAGCAGAAAGCCATCAGTAGACAGCTCTTTAGGGTTGACCCACTTATTCCTCACACGTTCGTCTATGAATCCAAGGTGAAGACAATGGTGTTACTATTTAGTCAGTTCATTAATAGACACGCTATATTTCGTGATATTTTAGAAAAATACAAGTGTAGAACTCGGTGTGTACAGTGCAAGGTTAGGTAAAACATCATTATTATGTGAGCTCAATAATGCCAATGGATTACATTTTCAATTTCTTTTTAATTGTAATGTTTTTTTGGAATTGTCCTAATTTTGACGCAAGGCAGGGTTTATTGAATTTGTTCAAAAACCATTGAACAAGCCTAAGATATTCAGATAAAAATTTATGTTAATCTGATTATGACTCTTTAATACTGAAACCTTATCAGCGCTCGGGTGCTTATATTACCTTGGCGCCTTGAGGTTACGAACACCATGCCAGACTCTATGGCTTATCATGCCTACGCACTATACTCCGGCGCCCCCCAGGATCTGGTTCCCAGCTGTACGCAGGATAGGCCAGCCCCTGATTTATAAGTGAGTACAGTAATCATACTGGTACATTACTAATGTAATACAATAACTAATGTATTACAATAACGAATATTATTCAAAGTTTAGGTTACTGCTGAAAAAACGTCATCGGTATCAACGTAACGTTAAGCATTGATTTAGATACACCTAGTATACCATACCATACCATAGTACCTACAAGGTAGGACAAAAGTTATGTAATAATGTAAATTGGCCTCTGTTTTCACGAGAAGTTTATTTCAAGATGTAAAACATTAAGTTGGGTTGGGGTTCTAACGTGGGAGAGCCATGTTTCGGCGTGTATGCCGGCTCGACTCCGCTCTATACCACAGCTTCACAGAAAACCGGCCGTGAAACAATGATTGCATTGCTTTTCGCCGCGTGAGTGAGGTTACCGGAGGCCCTAACCCTGCCCTCTCCCCTATTCCTGTCCTTCCCCTCTCCCCCCTCTCCTCCCCTCTAATCCCCCGCTCCCGTCTTCCCACCTTAAAGGGCGGCAACGCAATTGTGACTCTTGAGTTACAGGTGCCCATGGGCGGCGGTAGTCATTTACCATCAGGTGACCCGTCTGCTCGTTTGCCCCCTATACCATAAAAAAAAAAGTTGAGAAAATTATTTCGTTCAAATTTGGCGATTTCTTCTTCAATGTTGGCTTTCGAGACTTGCAAGGTTTTATAGTGGTAAACGCGAGATTTCAAACTTTGTCTGACGCCTTTAGATCTGGCGATCTGGATGGCCAGTTCAAATCTCCAAAACGGAAGATCTTAGTGTCATAAAATCTCTATCATTGTCCGAGCTAGGTGAGCGGTTGCTCCATCCTGCTGAAACCAACAATGCTTGAGATCCAATTTAGCGACTTGCGGAAAAATATCGGCGTCCTCAAGAAAATAAGTGCCAATCACTTTTCACTGCAAATGCAAAACCAAAGAGTCACTCTATCTGACGTCCTCGGCCGTAGCAGCAATATGTTCTCGGTCGAACGATCAATACGAGGCCGGCAACTTCTTCCGGTATCTTTAGTGGACCCAGTTTAATCTCAGCCAAACGCTTAATTGTTCGCGAACATGGTGCACGACGACGAAATTCACGCTAGTAACAATAATAATAAAACAACAGACCGAACATTTAACAAATAAATAGTAACAATAATTCCACGTTCTTCAAGTGTGAATGGCTCCATTACTTATTGTCAAATAATTCTCTGACTGCCTACAACATAGATATCAAAGTACATTTGACGCTAATTTGCAAATTTAAGGCACATTTACTTTATGCCATTACTTTTGCGCCACCCTGTAGAAGTGCATATATGTTTAAAACAATGAACCCATCCATCCTTTTAATTCCCATACATCTATGTAATTTTCGATCCAGCGTAAAATTTTATACGGAATTTGTTGAAGATGTTTATAATTGCAAATATATTAAGACTAGCTAATTCAGTGGCAGGGCATCCTGCCGGAGCGGCTTAGGGGCACCACGAGTTTTAGCTCCTAAGTGTCGATTATTCATACTTAAATTTTAATTTAGAACAAAATACCTTGTGGGCTTTTTATTTTTTATATTGCTTACCTTGCGCACACGTTCAGCAAGCGAGTCGTTTTTGTTTATGGTAACTTGTGCCTGTACCGTGGTCGACGGCGGAGGAGATGGTGACGGTCGTCGCAATGTCACGGTATCTGTAGTAAAACATTTTTATTGTCCATTGATAGATACATAACTGTTTATTTCAAACCGATATAGGTATAATATTACCTTCTTGGTAATAAAATGCTGTTTTTATTACGAACAGTGTTATTAACTGACCTCTTTAATAGGTATAAAAACAAAAATGTGACAACGCGGCGGGGAGTAGTGAGTAGTTGCTACATTTTTCAATAGAATAAAGGCTTGTAATTTTTTTATGCGATTTGGTCAAAAGACCAGTGATTATCTGCTTCATAGGCTAGGTATAGATTTATGTACATAGTGTAAGATAACGGACACGTCTGCTCTGGATAAGTATGATCATCATCTAAGTTGGGGTCATCATCTTTTCCCAACTAAGTTGCGGTCGGCTTTCAGTCTAACTACGATACGGCGGAACTTTGATATTTTACGTGAAGCGACTGCCATCAGATCTCAACCCCAGTACTAGGCGATATCGAAGTTCCGTAGTTAGACAAGGTTGTCGGACTTTTTAGGGCTCCAACTACCCCTACCGAATGTCACAGATGTTTGTATGGCATCCGGGACCGACGGTTTAACGGGGGGGTCTCAATGTGTTAAGAATGGTCACCCATCCTAGACTAACCTGGCTAGTATTACTTAACTTTGTAATGTGCTAACATACTCAGTCACCACTTAGCCACGAGCCCCTATGGATAAGTATGATATGGTAGGTATATTATGTAAAAGTGTGTTAACGTTTAGCCTGTAGTTAGTGACACCATCTCATACCAGCGGTAGTATTCTGCCCCGTATCCAGAGACGGCAACGGTCCTGTGAGCCGTCGTTTGGGCAGTTTTAAGCTGACTGTGACTGCGTTCGTACTCTCGGTCTCGTTGGCCCCCAGGTCCGGCGTCGACGTCCACGATAAACTGGTTCTGTTCAACCCTGGATGTGTAAAGTTATTAATTTATATTAATATTTAGTTAAGTGTATAAACTAATTTATACTAAAGATGTGCTGGTGCTTGAAATACTTTGTTTTTTTTTTTAATTTCACTAACTTTTTGAAACTTAATTTAGGATTTAAGAGGAAGGGAGGGAGAGACAGGGACAGGGACAGGGAGGGAGAGAGAGAGAGAGAGAGAGAACTGAACTCGTGACCGTCACGCTAATAATACAATATAGATCCACTAGAGCCGCACAGCCACATTAATTAATAAAGTTATTAATTAATGTCACCAACCTGTTAATGTGACGTTCTAAGTTCGTGGTTTCGTTTAAGTTTTCACTTCTGTCGGCAGTCATATGACTGCCTATTGTTTTTATAGTTGATCACGTGATCAAAGCACTGAAAGCACGTTACCTCGAAAATGCCAGTGCTCGCAGTACAAAAATAGCGACTATTTATGACGTCATATATTTCCCTACGATACTGCGGCAGTATATTGTCAGTCCATAACGAAACCAATTTCTCCTCAATAAGAGAAACCCCCACGGGTCATCACCCCACCGGGGATAAGCGGTAGGGTGGTATGTCGTACTCGAACCGACTAAAACCACACGGTGTTCCGTCACAGTCCATATTACCAGGCCCTCAGGTGTCCCCTTACAAGGATATCCCTGTGAACCCTGGCAGACTTGGCCGCCTGTTAAACAACAGGCGACCTCACTGTGTTGTGGGGGATTTTATACCCTGTCAGTAAGAGAGCCATGCGAACACGGCGCCATCGTCTTGGGCCTGCTTCTGCTAGGGCGCCAGATAACCCTGTCCGTCGCCCCCAGGCAAGCGCTCATGGAGGTAGGAGATCGACTTGCTCTCTCCGGCGTCTGGTTCGTCTTCTGCGGGATGGGAGAGTACTAGTAACAGGAGAGGTCCTGTTCCCTTTCCGCCACCTCCTTGGCATACATTACCTGTTTGCAAAACGAGGCGGCGGAATCCCACGCGCTCTCGCCCTGGACCATGAACATAATCATGGTCTCCAGCGAGAGGCTACCCACACTTACGGCCATCGCGAGGTCAGCACGCTGCTGCGTCCATGTAGGGTACTCCACTAGAATGTGGAGTGCGATATCCTAGCGGCATCCCCTGCAGTGGTGGCACACAGGCATTGTCTCCCGGGCTATTCGACACAGATACTTCCCAAAACAGCCGTAAGCACCTGCGTCATCCGGTAATAGAGGCTGTTATGCCGCTTCTCTAGCCAATCCTCCATGAAGGGTCTCACCGCAACGATCGTGGCGCGCCCTGCGCTCGGTCGCTCAAGTCGTTCTTTCCACTCAGCCATGAGAACCTGGCAGAGCTGGGACCGTCGTGCCCCAATGTCATAATTGACAGGTTTCAGCTCCTGCTCTTGCGCCTCCCTGCGCCACTGATACAAGGACGCAAGGGTAGCTTACGCACCTGTCTTTTTTACACTCGCGAGCGTGCGTTTGGAACACGTACGCGAGTCTAAAACTCCACTTCGTTGTGGTAAGTAATAAACAACAGATGGTATATTTTGCGATGCTACACTTTGTGTATAAAACTATTACAGCATTTATTTACAAGGGCACGCATTGTATGGTCTGGTTTATTAGGATGGCTTATTAAATGTATGCACGTACAATATGTAGTATTATCTGGTGCACATTGACACAATTTTTGTTAGGGAATGTGTATTATTCTATGGTATATTTGACAAAAGTCATGATTATCTACCATTCGCTTCAATATTTATGGAATTGGAATTTCCAGATATAGAAACTCGTGCTTGGCACTGGGTTTTAAAACATTTTATGTTTTAAAACCCAGTGCCAAGCACTGACTGTTAGTAAACAATTTTTTGACAGTAGTGACCCCACTACTGTCAAAAAATTATATGTATTTGGGGAATCGGCGGCATTTAGCAAGTGATAACTGTTCTAAAATTATTTTATAATTATCGATAGTGGTGAGTTCTACAAATTTTCTATGTGACGACATTTTCAAATGATTTGCTAGTTTATTACTTAGTCGTAAAATTCACGTTTCGAATGTCATGAAGAGTAAATTTTATTTTTATTTGTTACACATGTGTTAGGTAATTACATAGATGTTTTTAAAGTATTGGGAACTGAGTATTGAAATACGACTTTAAATCTACATTATCTATGAGTACCTACCTACATAATACATGAATGTAGCCTACAGGGGTAATGCACGTGTTCTCCGATCATTAGATGCGCTATAACACACTAAAATTTAGAACGGCAACGGCGCTGTGGCGGAACGGTAAGTCAACATAGGTAATTACAGTTATTAATAGTTTGCGATATAATTTGTTTGTTATTGACAGAAACACTTAATATTTACAGCCTGGTCTGAATGAAATCTCTTATAAACAAAATTCTAGAGAAGTTAAATATTCCTAGGAACTGCACGGAGTGAAGAAGTAGATTTACATTTAAATAAGGAAACGGGATAGATATCAACAGTTGTCCACCAACTATATGCGGGTATGTACCTACTCTATTATAAATCATACCTAGGTAGGTACACTCTTTATAAAATTATACGAAAATGTCAAGAATTTAAAGTCGTTGATTATGCAAAAGCATTTGAATGAGTCTCGTACGAGAGCATTTGCAATGCATAAGAAATATATTTCACATGAATATGTGAAAATAACAGAGGAAACAAGGAGATACTTTTAACTACATTTAATTATTCCTGGCAGTTATATCTTAGCAATCTTATATTTGAAGATGATGTCCTTCACTTATCATGAACATAAATACAATTAGAAGAAATGTAAGGAAAACTAAGCGCTGATTACGAAAATTTTGGGTTAAACTTTAACTCTAAAAACGGGTTGAACTCGCGTGCCGTATGAGGAATAACTACATTTTTTTGTGAGTAGTACCATTGATAAGATACCCAATACTGATAATAGTTACTTCGTAATACTAATAGTTTATCCCATGAACAAACTTAACATTGTAATTGAAGAGCATGTTTGAACGCATAATATTGAGATATTTACCATGTCATTTTAAGACCATAGACTTTTTATAGGTTTTTCTTTTTATCGAGAAGTAAAGAACTATTTCTTGCACTTTTTTAAAATTATAAGGCTCAGTATTTATACGGTACAGTTTACATTTTTTTAAACTCTGTTTTTTACCCACAAGTGACATTTAAATTCATTTATTTAGATAGCATATCTGTGTTTGGGTCACAGGAATTCATATGTGTACAGAAATTTCAACCTAATCGATCCAGTAGATTCGGAGCTGTGACAGATAGACGCACATAATATGCACCCTTTAAGGGTTTCGTTTTTTCATTCGGACGTACGGAACCCTAAAAAGCAAATTTAGGGTAAAGATTCAATTGTAAGAAACTTGTGGTAGTGAAATAATGACTAAGCCATTATTTATTTATTTATTATAAATAGGTACCACTAATCCGAGGTTTAAAAAACAGCTGAAACCCGTCATATCGACATCTATATTATATTATTGTTTAGATCAGATTGCCAGTGTTATTAAAAGCTAGTACCACATGACACCGTTCACCTTCCCACCAAGACTACTCCCTCACAGGGGTATATAAAAAAGAGCAGACCCGGCGCGGGCCTCTTTCGCTCATGTCCCACCGCTACAGGATAAGTGTCTCCACAAACCACTGATCACCGACGTCGATCAAAGACTCCAGAGACCCTGCCTTGAGCTTAACTCTTTTCTACTACCACGTATTTCAGTTTTAGTTTCATCAAAAACTATTACATAGTTTTTGCAAGTTTAATTAAAAACTGTGAAATCTTGTGATTTAGCTGTCTAATTTCTTCCACTAAATAGGTTCCCTGGGCGACCCCGTATCTAGCACATGGCCGACCCCTACCACGTTACAATAGTTACTTAGCTGAAGTTACCAGTTCCAAAGATTGCTACCTAACCTACTATAGGTATACCGGCTTACCTGTGGAGAAGGCGTCTTTTTTGGATGGCGAGCCATCTGTGCTGAGATTCGTGCTGGACGCCCAACCTCGCCCCACCTTAACTACATCTGCGCTATTATCGTCATCACGACTTCTGTAAAGAAAAAAAGATGGTCAAATTTAGTTTCAGAAACGCTGAAGTAGCTCAGATCAATAAACTGCGTAAGTTAAACATAACCTCATGATGCGTAAGAAAAAATGTATTGGGAAACCATCCCTAAGTCCTCCTCTGCTATATAGATTAGGTACAAAAAAAAGCGTGCCTTCATACTTAAAATACTGATTCGCTTGAGAGTAGATTTGCAAATCGTCTGCATAAAGGTGGTAGGAAGAGAGAAGTTGATTAGAAATTGAATTAATGAATATTGAAAAAGTAAAGGAGATAAAACGCCACCCTGTGGCACACCAGCTGTGGTGTTAGACCAGGTGGAATAGTTATCATCCACTCGAACACGTTGACGGCGGCCAAACAGGTAACTACGAAACTAGTCAATAGCTGTTGGAGATATGTTGAGTGAGTTTAGTATGGCAAGGAGAACATCGTAGTCCACAGTGTTAAAAGCGTTGCTAAAGTCTAGTAAACAGAGAACTGTGAGCTTTCCGTTCTCCATGCAAGTCTTTATATCATCTATAATATTGGTGAGGGAAGTAGTCGTTGGCCGGGGCGGAAACCGGATTGGAACGGATTGAGTAGGTTATTTATGAAAAGGTACGTACTGAGCTGATAGTGGATATGGCGTTCAAGGACGTTCGACAGAAGGGGAAGAGATAGGGCGATATTCAGAGTAGGATACAGGTTTAGGATTCTTAGGTAAGGGAATACTCATTCTTGAAATCAAAATTGCGAGTCAGTAAGAGATCAAATAAATAACAATAACAGTTGATATTAATTGTAGTCTGTATTGTATTGATGGCGCGATGGCATTCCATTCATAAATTTAAATTGTGACGGACATTCTAACAGCAATTTTAAAGAAGAATCGAACGGATTAAAAATAAATGCACAACAGAGTTTAGGAAGAAATGACACATAAAATTTGAATTATGCAGTAGAATTAAATCGGCATAGGTAAGGACTTAATATTTTAATACATAGATGTAATCGCTTAGTCATATACCATGGATTTTGGATGGGCCAGACACCAACAAAATATAAGTGTGCTGGCAGCTATTCCCGATGGCATTATTTTTAGAATATGAATCGATCATTTGACTAACAATGTTGTTTGTTTTATTAAAGAACTAGTTGCGCACCGCGGTTTCACCCGTGTAAGTTCCTCATTAAGTTTTTCTTTCATAAGAACACTCAACTCTCCTGACAATAACAAACACAAGAAAAAGAATTTGTGAAATCGGTCCAGCTGTTCACGCGTGATACCGTGACGAAGGGAAATAGGGATTCATTTTAATATATATAGATATAGATGCGTGTGTTCTATGCTAATAATAAATAGTAATATAAATACTAATCATTATTTTTTTCTATGGATAGAGAGAACCAATTGTGATCCATCTAATACTAAATGTTACACCGAATTAAACATAATACTTGTGCATAATATGTTTTCGCGATTATTTTGTACTTTTTACGCCAAGCCACCAAACAGACAAACTCCACGTCTATAGATTTATTACATATATACTCTACAAAGTACCTCTTTTCCAATAAAAAAGAATGAATGCAATCGGACTATGATTTAATGAATTACAACGAAGTACACATTTTGACTTTCATCCCTCCTTTTAAGGAAACCATCCTGAATTTCAGGATAAAAAGTATCCTACGTCCTACATCGTAGTATGAACTCAAATCATGCCAAGTTTAATTGAATCCGTTTAGTAGTTTCAGCGTGATGAATGGTCATGATACAGACAGACAGATAGACAAATATCATCATCAGTACCGATCACAGAGTACCCCAAAAAAAAATTCAAAATATCTTCAATGTACAGAATTGGACCTGTTACAGTTTTATTATAAGTATATAGACCAGTCTTTTTTATGTACTAAAATAGATTGCGATTCCACATATATTCTTTCACAATAAATTAATATGATAGAGTACGGTGTTTTGAAAAATAGCTGTAACTACTCTCATCCAGAAACTTGTCTGATATTCCATTTCTTTATTCGCATATATATGCCTTATGTATAAGGATGGTACGAATCAAAGCTTGCCTAATGGTACTTAGAGGACACACACGCACACAGCCTACCTGTTGGTAGCCATTTACCGGTGCCTGTAAACTCGCTACACCAGTGCAGTGGTGTCATTTGTGTGAGACTACCAGTGACCCTTACGGTAGGCATCTTAGGGAAAAACATTGCTCTGTGTAGGTAACACAGAGCAATTTTTCGACTACGAATCGACTTTCTAAATGCCGTTTGTAAGTCCCATATTCTGTCATTTGTTGCCTTTGTCGCCCTATTAATCGAAATACATAATAACACAAAGAACATTATAAATGTACTTACTGATCAAATTTAGATTACAGCGAACAATCTCAAAGATACTAGCCAACTACGCAGGAGATATTATAGTTAACATGTGTGCAAAAATACAGGTGCACTCCCTATTCCGTCACTCTCATAGTCCGATGAGACGGCAATGTGACGACGGGTATCACATAATATATGGTGTAGAAACGACTGATGACTTCACATGCTTTGCGAAAATTACAAAGTACGGGCATGTAACACCACCAACTACCTGACTTCGAGCTGCAAATAAGAATTTTAACGGAAAAATTCTAGTAACGCTTTTCGCCAGGTCCTAGTGCCAAACGTAAGTGCTACGTGCCCACACGCGGCACCTAGGCGCTTCTGCCATTAGATCAAGGAGGCAGTCTCCAGTTATTAGCGTGGTACTCTACCTCGGAAGTCTGAGAGAGAGAGAGAGATATTTAATTTTATATTTTTTAATCTTCTTGGCAATGCTAGTATGTCAACAATGGCTTTTTTTTTACAAAAACTGCATTCATATCATTGTGAGAGCTATTGTGTGTTATTGAGAAAGCGAGAAGAAGGAGACTCATTTACGATTGTCACTAAAAGATATTAAATTATTTATTCTACGGCATCGTGAAAAATGCTTTGAAACCTTTATCAAATTCGAGTTTTTTCAATTTCAATTCGAGAGAAAATATTATATTTGCTTACGGGTAGGGAGGTTTTCCGAAACTGGTAGCCATTGTAAATTATTGAGCTCTCTCTATATTAAAGTCTTAGAGAAAATACTTTAAAGAAAACATCAACCTAAACTACTACTACATCCTGTCATAGATGATTTTACAAAACAAAAAGCACTTAACTAACTGAACAGATTTCTCTTGTTGTATTGCATTACAAGAATGGCACCTCTTTTCGTAAAGCGGAGACCCAGGTTATCATTTAGCTTCTCCTTGAAAAGAGATTTCGGTATGTCTATTTCGCTAAATAGGTTTTTTCTAAGGAAATCTTATTAGAACATGGTTCAAGTATGAAATGTATGATGTTTTATGGTCCTAAAGAACCGTATGTTATAATTTTCAGTTAGATTATGATGTTGGAGTTCAGTCCGATTTTCAAAAACCGAGTTTTCAACAGATCTTGACTCTTTAACGACCTATATGATGTATGTATGTGTACGTACATATGTACGTACGTTCGTATGTAAATAATCTATAACTTTCGAACAGTTTGACCGATTTGGATCGTTGAGGTGTCATTTGAAGTGGCTCATTAATTCGAACAATCCGGTAATTAAATATAAAAATTAAGCTCGGAGTTATCCTGACACTAAGATTATTTTTTTGTGCCAATAACTTCTATGGTTCTCAATGGATTGATACTAAAATCTTAATAGCTCTAAATCTCTATAAGACGCGTCGAATGACTTTTACTTTTCTTCAGCATAAAGTGGTTGAAATACTGTCGAATGCCATCTTAAACGTCAAAATCGGTTCATTCTTTCAAAACATATCGACGAATCTTAAATAAGTCATCATTTTAAACGAAGTAAGGTTTTGTGTGGCGGTTGGATAACTGTCACACGGATCCTAACCTTACCTAATGCCTGAATTGTTAATATTAGATGTTTTATTTTAATCTTCAGGCAAAACTATTGATATTTAAGTACATATGTTTACAGCAGAAGTGGCTCCTACTATGGAACTTGGAGGTTTAGGCTAAATCCTGTCTCAGACAATAACTCACGGTAATCGTCACCTCGATGCTGAGGATGGAACCGAAAAGGCACATTACAGAAAACATCATGGCAGTCCCTTCTGTTGAGAATTTATAAGTCCATCCCAGCCTCGTCTTTGGTTTTAAATTATATTATATATAAACCTTCGGATAAAGGCCCATTTATAGTTCACGTTTCACGGGTTGAACCAGACCCTTCTACCGGTAGTTCACCAAGTGTGGCCAATTTTTATTTTCAAATAAGGTATCAAAAATCTCAATTAATGGGGTTAAAACAATGAGGAAAAATAAAATTTCGGTGGAATTTTTATTAGCTGAAGATACAAACAAATTTTTGGACAATCTGATTTTAAACCATAACAAATACGTTGCATCCATCCCTTCCTATAATATCACCAAAAATCCTAAAATAAACCATAAAAAAAAATAAGCAGCATTGGGCAGTCTATTTTATCCGTTACAATTTTATAAAAGAATATTAGGACTAGTACCTTCCTACGTTTCTCAAGTAAATCCATTTTTAAGTGTTTTTATTTATAAGGATATGAAAACTTCTTAAGTGTATTCTTCATTCTAGATGTATTTGTTAAATGCCACTTGAACCGCTTTTGTATGCGTTCAATGCGAAGACTGTGTACGGAATAGTGTGCGAACGCCACACTACACTGCAGTACTCCAACGTACTCCTAACAAGACAGTTGTACAATATAATTATGTATTTACACGGGAATTAACGCGATCACGGAAAGGTATTACATACCTTTTCGTACCATATCAAAGCGGCGGTAGCGTAATGGCTAAGGCGTCGGATTTGCGATCAAGTGGTTGCGGGTTCGAACCCGACCCAGTGCACTACCGTCGTGAACCCACTCCTAACACAACCGTTAAGCTTAGCTGGAGGGGTTAACGGGATTACTAGTAATGTGTGACCCACGTTACTAGTAATCTTTTTCAAAAAAAAAAAAAACCTCTGAATTGCCTGACGTTTCGACCAGGTTGCACTGGCCATGGTCACAGGCTGACCACGTGATCGCGTTAATTCCCGTGTAAATACATAATTATATCAAGGAACGCGAAAGTTTAAAAGATAGTTGTACAACAATATTTTAGTTTTTGGATTTCGAAAATCCTTGCTGTTTCTGATCACAAACCCAGCATTTTGGAGGCTGTCATTAATATATTTTCCACGTGGGGTACTAATGTTAATTTCCTATCCAAAGTTGCACCTAAGTCCCTAATACAATTAACCACTTGTATTTTGTTACTTTGAATGTAATAAACTGAAGGGATAAATTTATAGTTTCGAGTAAATTTGATGTGCTGGCATTTAAATACATTTAATTGCTTTTATTAGCTAAACACCAATTAGAAAGTTCATATAAATCTGTTAGAAGCTGATTGATATCGTCTGGGCCTTAGGTCTAGCCGTCGTTTTAGCCGTCTAGGTTTATTACTTTAAGAGTTTTGAGGTCGTCGTCAAACATAAATGGAGTCGAATTTTAGAATCAATATGGAATATCATTGACAAATATGTTGAAGAGAATTGGTCCTAGATGTGACCCTTGCGGAACGCCAGATGTAATCCTATATTATGTTAATTATTTCTTTGGTTCCACCACCAATTATTTTAATGGGCGACTTTGATACTACTCATCTTGGGACTCTAGTCATGACGACTCCTTTGGTCTTTTTCTTCTAGAATTTCTGGCTCCTCCACCAGAAGAGTCCTCCGTTCTAAAATCCCCAAATGATACAAAATTGTACGTTTTAATTGTAATTAATTTTATGGAAGATTCCCTCACCCACCCAGGATGATTTGAAAGGGCTTACCTAAAAGCTCGTTGCTAAGCCCCTTCTTCTACTATTTTTAACCAACTTCAAAAAGGAAGAGGTTCTCATTTAAAGCTGAAGAGTTTGTTTGTTTGGTTTGATTAACCTTCTTTCGGTGTTGCTCAAGTTAGAAGACGATGGCAACCCCCGCATACCACACCCCGCACCCTAAAACGTTCGCAACAAGGTGGATATTTAGAAAATATAATAAGGCCTTGCGAAGCACGGATGAGACTGAGATTCAATTATTTTATTTAAATTTATTATGTATGGAGATCTCGTATGTGAGGCAGGTGCTCATCGCGTCTACAAATTGTTGTAGCGCCATCTAGAGTTTTAAATCTATGCCTAACGTAACTACTTAATACTTTATGATATAGCTGAGATACTTAACCGTTAAGTTATTTTTGTAAGTAATATTTTACAGCTAATTTAATTTTGTGTGTATAAATACTTTAAGTTTTAAAAGTAATTGTTTCTGGCTGTCATCGAATTTAGCTCAGTTGCAATTTGAACTTGCTCCAATCCAGAGGCATTCAATCGCCTTGTAACTTTGTACTCTTTATTTTATTTATTTTTTTCTAAAGGCCTATAATATATTAAGAGTTAATTGGGAAATCAATAGTTTTTTTGACGTGACAACGTCTTATAAATTGGTTTGCCGGGTGACACTTCAAGAAACTGCGTTACGCTCCGCTCACGTTATGCGCTCACAATGAGAGCGAGTGAGAGGCACGCGTCCCTTCCACTCGGGCATGGTTAGCCCGCCTAAGAGCGAGAGAGACAGACATAAAAAGTGAAAGGCACGCGTCCCTTTAAATATAATTCTTTGTATAAATAAATGTTTTAAATTGTTACTATTATTTCATCCTTCTTCCTACTATACGAATGAATATTCACATTAAAATTATTTTACCACTCAAAGTCGTTGTCACGTAAAACTTTCGCCCGTATACCGACTTTACAGGCAACCAATTTTTTAGCTTAAAGCTAAGCTTAAGCTTTAAGCTGCAAGAGTGGGAACTGGGTCATTGTTTTCAAGTAGGTACTATGCTACCTCATCAAACCGGCATATCATTACAATCTTACAATTTACACAACTTTGTTTATTTTTATAAGCAATATATCTTTAATAAATACAATACCACCTATGAAAGTTTTTTTTCTCAGTAGGAGATTGTATTTTCATTGACAGTATATTACAAGTTTGCCCAATTATGATTTTATTTAAAAAAAAGATCTAGTCTACATGACTATTAGAATCATAACATCACGTTTAGTTATTTCCAAACAGTGGAATCTAATAAATCTATATTAATACTAGCAACCCGCCCCGGTTTCACACGGGTAGCACAGACATCTTCAACAATAATCATCACATTTCAGTCAATTTACACAAAATTTTAACAAATTATACACATAAACCTTCCTCATGAATCACTCTGTCTATTAGTGAAAACCGCATGAAAATCCGTTGAGTAGTTTTTCAGTTTATCGCGAAC
>OY982561.1:10502917-10599333 GCA_963859945.1 Euplagia quadripunctaria
GTTCTATTACACCGCACACCTCTGAACCAGTGCTCGTGTTTTGACCGTTTGTAAAAATAAAACAGAGTTGCTAATAAAACGTGTCAAAGGAGTAATCTCGTCGCAATATAGGTATAGCCGAATGGCGACGTCGTGACTGTACATCCGCGCCGGCGCATCTCGGCCACTGGTCCGCGCATGATTAATCTGCATATTATGTGTTTCGAAAAACCAATGGTGGGAGTGAAAACAGTACGAAAACCGGCGGAAATGTAAGTAATAGGTACTGTACAAAAATACAGCTGGCAAGTCAATAATAACTTCATGAATGAGTGTTGACGTCAAAGCGCGTATTTATTTTATTGCGTAAACCGATAGAGCACAATACGATGTGCCCATCTCCAAACTCAGTAACGTAAATAAAATATACCTGGTAAATATTAATAATAAAACTTTAATAAAACTTTCGTTTATAAAAAAAATATCTATAATATGTATGACATGTTTATGGTAAGAGGTTTGTATACTAGTGTAATATGGTAAACTTATACACATTTACATTTGAGACCTAAAATAAATTCGAAGGATTATGCTGTCATAATTGTGCTTCAAATGCTCAAATACCAATATTATATTTGCATACAATTCCGTAACTGGACACAACAGTGACACGCTGATATGATTTATTCTCTGTTCTCTACAGCTCTACTCTATCTAAACTACACAGTACATATGTATAGATTTCTACTTATTATGCTTATACGTAAAGACTTTTCTGGTACACAATTTGCTAATACAACATATATGACAGTCATTTCTTACTTTAGTGTGAATTTACTTATCTAGGTAGCTAACGAAATGTTTGTACAAATAAAAATAAAGTTTTTTTTTAAATCAAGCGTTTATTACTTGTTAATGAAAATAACTAAAAAATTAAAAATAATAATAATAGCGTGTTACAACTTCTTTATATCTCTTGCCTTCAAAATGTGACACGCTTTTATTATTATTTTTAACTTTTTAGTTCTTTTTATCAACAAGTAATAAAAGCTTGTTTTTAAAAAATGATTTTTTTCTCTATTTTAATTTTTCACTTTTTATTATTTATGATTCGGGATTTACAATGAATCAAACGAGTCCAAACTCGATGGGTTTGCGTAGTTTCATTACAGAGTTCCTATGACCACCTTCCAGCTGCATCATCAGATCAGCTCTTTGTCATCATAATATTGCATTATCACGCGATTTACACATGTATGCAAAATTTCAGCTCAATCGGTATCGGAAGTGGATCAAATTTAATTTGCAAGATTTGATGACAAACATCGGGCCAGGTGAAACTAAATAAAAGCTTGTAAAATAAAGAGTGATGAGTGTATGAATAGCTACCATCTACTTTGTTTCTACTCTACTAAGAGTGATGATTGGATGAATAGCTACCATCTACTTTGTTTCTACTCTACTAACTACTACCTTCATCGATTAATTTTAGAGTATTGACTCGTTTTGTTGTTACGATTTTTACTTCGTTAAAAAAGAAATCATTATAAAAAAAATCATTCGAGACTGGAATACCATAGTCGATTGACATCACTTTCTCTTGATTAAACGTTAAAACGGTATTTTAAATAGAAAATTATATAAAATATCAACGTCATTCTTTGCTATCTTTAATCAATTACATAAATGGTTGGTTTTACAATTAAAACTAATAACAAACTTGAAAATAACAACGAATCAAAGGCAATTTGATGAGGACTGTTCAGTTAAAATTTTAAACAAGGGCCACTATTCTATTGGTACATTTTTATTACAAACGAAAATGCGCGATTAGGTAAAGTAAGTTCTCTTGAGGTTTTTGTACTTTTCGCAACGTTGTGTACCACTTAACAAATAATATGAACTAAATTTTAATATTTGTTTATTACAAAATGGGTTCTAATAAAAGAACAAGATTTAATTAAACCTAATTCTTTCGAAATTATAAGTTTTGTAAAGAGATATCATTTGTTTAGCAGAAGTCTCCATCATTGAGCGGTTCGTCTTCCTTCTTGTCGTACACAAGGGTTTTGTATATGACATTTTCCAAGTGAAGTGCGTTTAAACCCTTAGGTTCTGCCACTTTGATCTTCACGTCTCCTGGGTACAGGATCTCACCTCTATTCTTAGTACAGCCCATTACTAGTGACTTTTGAAGTTTATCGATACAGGGTATTTCTGTGGAAGAACATGTTGGAAAATCTTAGTATTTGTTGTGTACATATTATATGAAGTATATATGCAAGTTGTAATGAAGTTTGTAAATATATATTTTTTAATTTGATTTGAACATCTTATTGCAAAATGAAAGAGGAACAAAAAAGTTCATTACAACTTTCCTCTTGGAGGCTGGACGTATTTGTGCAGAGTCACAACCAAAATTGATAGGATTTGAAGCTCCACCGACTGCACTGCATGATATAGCGGACTTTTTAAGGACCAATAGGTATTTTTGTAGAACATTGTATTTACGTCAATTAAAAAAGAATAATTAATGCCGCGTTCCTGTAATTAAGAAACGATTCGTTTTGCTCACGGACGGTAAAATTTCGTTAAATTTGCAAGGAAAATTTCGTAAGCAAAACGAATCGTTTCTTGATTATAGGAACACGGCATAAATCTTTTAACAACTGGTGATGATATCGCATAAACATGCACAAAAAGACAGTCAAATTAAGAACCTCATCCTTTAGGTCCATCAATAATAAAATGACGTTATTAATCAAAGATTTTGTTTCAATCTAGTACTAAATCTTGGAATGTTATTCGATGTCATTTATAAAATAAAATGGATTTGTTGTAATCTATATCTACTAATATTATAAAACTGAAGAGTTTGTTTGTTTGGTTGAATGCGTAATCTCAGGAACTACTGGTTCGAATTGAAAAATTATTTTTGTATTGGATAGTCCATTTATCGAGGAAGGCCATAGGCTATATAACATCACGCCACGACCAATAGGAGCGGAGCATCAATGAAAAATGTTGGAAAAGCGGGGAAAATATAGAAAGGCTGAGGAAGTCGCGCGGGTCAGCTAGTGTAGTCATAAAACTGCTGGTCTAGAGGTATGAAACCAAATCTTTTTATTGTAATAAAGGATGATTATTCATTAAATGAATGTAATACCCACAAGCTAAGAGCTCACGAAGTGAAGTTATTGCGTTTATAACTGATCATGATAAAAAAAACGAAAGTTCTTATCACTTAATAATCAACAAAATAAATTCACCTAGAAACAGACTATGTTTATTACAGCAAAGTCAACATAGATAGCGTTTATAATATTTATTTACTTACACACACTCAAAAGTCATAATCTATGAGTTATCAACAACAAGTTTTTCCTTAGATATTAAAAACAACACAATATAAATAGTTATATGGTGTTGTTTTTATACATAGGTATAACCTATACATAATACACTTATCGCCTCTGTGTGAACAGCGTTAATATGTAATAGCTAAGAAGCGATATGATGTTACTGAACCCTCAGCCTGTTTAATATAAGTATAAGGGGTACAATTTAGTATATATTTAATATATACGTCTTTATAACATGTTCGGGGGCGGGCAAATTCATGGAGAACGACTACAGTAGTAAGGATAAACTAAAAGATAAACCTTATACATACATCGATATTATAGTTACGTGAACTTTGATTGAAGTTATTCGACCAAAACACATTGAGAAGGAAACACTTAAGAGTATCCTCCATCATGTCCTCATAGTGACATCACAGTGAAGTTCTTATAATGTAACGATTTATGTGATGATGAGACTATACAGACCTGAAGTGACAACCTTCTTGATGGGCGTGCCGAGGCCGGCTTCGATAACACGAACGTCGCGCACTAGTTGCTTGAACTCTGGCGGCGTTAGCGAACAGACGTGATCCGTTCCTTTCATCGTCTTATCCAGGGTTATGTGCTTCTCTAATACCTGAGGAATAAATAATCACGATTATTCGTATTTTGTGAGTGTTACACCCAGTAGCGTAACTATACCATCCGAGGCTTGTGGCTAATTCATCGGATGGGACCGTCCCGTAGGGTGCCAACACACACATCGACCGATGACACAGTGGATAAGTTTTCGGCGATCGTCAGTGGTTACCAGACCAGTTGGTCTAAAAAGCTACCACACCAATCTATCGAAGTCAATCGATCGCATCGATCAATTGGTGGGGCGGCACTTTCTTTTATTGCAAAGAAACGCGATTTCAGGTGATTAATGATTAAGTATGTCCAAAACACCATAGAATACGTTTATTTTATAGAAGCTTTAGGGATCTTGGAAACGTTCATCCTCGCAAATTTCATCAAAATTACATTTACCTTTCTCTGAAGAGTTTTGAAATGCAAGGCTGATGGACCATTTTTAACAGACTTTAAAAAGAAGCAGGTTCTCAATTTGACTGATTTTCTTCGTGTATATTACGCGATATCTTCGCTATTTGTTAACCGATTTCAATAATTATTTTTGAATTTGTTGTAATCAAGGTTGGTCCCATTTAAATTTGAAGAAAATATTACACCTGTAATGGTGGTAACTTCGATTGATTAAATACAAAGTGCATCCTGTGTTCAGGGCCTTTAACGTTCGGGGCCCCCTTGTTCCAGGGGCCCGTGGCATTTTGCCCACTCTGCCTCCCTGTTGTTACGCCATTGGTTACACCGTAGGTACACGAAGTGTGAACGATCTTAGTAATATTAGTTAGAGTGAGTTGGCAGCTACAGTTACAGCTACTAACCGCTCATGTGGTCCTGATAGGTATAACACAATAAACTACCTTAGTTCACGATATATGTATAGGTATGTGCAACATTATAATAATTATCTTAAAAATGTTTTCAATATACCTCATAGTATTTATCTACCATTACGTGTACCAACAAAAGACATTATTACTTTGATTTCAATAATTGAACGTGTTAGAAAAAGAATTTATTTTTGGACGTTGTAGTACTATTGACACTATAGGAAGACTTTGGATTCTCCTCGTAAATCTTTTAAATTTAGCAATAGAGCAATATAATCATACCTTTCCTCTAAAATTACATTATTATGTCCAATCTCATGTGTCAATTTCTAGCGTCTCCCGAGTTCTTGTATACCTACTGCGTTTATCGAAATTCCAAAATAATATTTACTGTTGTTGTATCTACAACTTGACATTATATCTACCGATAACATAGCTTTATTATCTTAATAATAACGTTTACTATCTGCTCTACCTTCAATAAACCAGACGCACGCGACTTTATTTATAGCCACAAATGTGTTATAACTTATGCCACAATAAACAATCGAACCGATAATAGCGACTTAGATGAAGTTTGTTTAAGGTAGTACATTCATAGATTTCGTTTAGTTTGATGTAGCAAAATATCGCTAACTAATTATTTAGATAACTCATGTAACTTCTAGTGGTGTGTACCTGATTTTGAGTGGTTGTTTCAATTGAAATTGAAATATCGCACGAGTGACTTTCCTGATGCTGATAGCTACTTTATAAAAACAAAACTACCCCACTTATCTAAGTCGATTTAAATCCATTATTTTAATCATCTCAGTATTCTATTGGTGACTAAAATTATTATCAGTAGTTACTTAATGTTAATTTTATGTATGTGTCACTACTTTATATAATTATTATCTAGTAATATCTAGCATAACCCCGTTGTCTTGATCGCATATTTTAATATTTCACTAGCAACCCGCCCCGGCTTCGCAATCATCATAATATTTCAACCAATTTACACAAAACCTTAACAAATTATACACCTAAACCTTAATCATGAATCACTCTGTTTATTGGTGAAAACCGCATGAAAATCCGATCAGTAGTTTTTCAGTTTACCGCGAACAGAGAGACAGACGGACGCGACGGGGGACTTTGTTTTATAATATGTAGTGATGTAGTGATATAATCAAACCTGGCTAATATCCGATTACTTAGTTCCCGAGTTAATTAGTGAATTAAAGGACAGTTTAAAAGATGATTCCAGTAAGCAAAGTTACCTTAGCTCCTAGAGCGACGGAGGCCAATCCTACAGCCGTACCAATCTCTTGTCCAGAATATCCGATCGGAATGTCAAATGTATTCTTATAGTCTTGAATCACAGTCAGATTACAGTCTTCATAGGGCACGGGGTATGCCGAAATACAGTGGAGCAAACAAAACTTCTTATGTTGAGCAGATATGATGTCATATATCGTTTTAACTGCAGTCTTGTCAACCATACCCGTTGAAATAATGAGAGGAATGTTCTTAGATGCGGCGTACTTCAGGAACAGCAGGTTGTTCGAGTCACCCGATCCAATCTTGACGAATGGCACTTTCATGTTGACTAAGAAATCGAATGATACCTGAAAACAATAGTGTCAAATGAAGCTTAATAACTACAAGTATAGTTATATTACCTGTATACAGTGGGGTGGCAGAGCTTGCAAAATGCCATAGGCCCATGGCCCTAGGGAGCCCCCGGCCCCGACGCGAAGGCCCTAAGCACACGAGGCACCAAGAGTGAACTTGTGCCCCATCCGATGAATTTGCCACGAGCCTCAGATGTAGGCCTGCCATCACTTAAATTGCTGACGCCGGACAAGCTCTTAAAAAATCCCGGACACGTGTGAAATTGAGATTCTTGCCCGGACACTTTAAAAAAAACTCCGATTCCATTTTTTTATTAAATTTAACAGCTTGTTCATGTAATAATTATAAGTTGCCCCTGCCACAGAGTGTCCGGGTTTTACCCGAACACTTTTTGAAATCCCCGCCCGGACACTCTCGACCCTCTAAACTAGGACAAATCCGGGGAAACCCAGACGGATGGCAGCCCTACTCAGATGGTATAGTTACGCCACTGCCTGTATAATACGTATAGTACTTCTGTATATCTAAAGAATGTGATGTTGGCAACTGGTATCGAACATGGTCACAGGTGAAGCTGATGTTCTTTATGTCTGTTAGTTGTATGTTTCGTAAATTCCCCTGTGACACAGGGAGTATTCCCTAATGCGAGAGTTATCTTTCAAACAAAAATTAAACAAGAAAGTCTTTGGTAGTGTCATTAGTGTCGGAAAATGTTCCGAAAAAGGTCACTTAGTGTGGTCCACTTGCTTTCCCATTTTCTTCTCTTTAGGTCTACTTTCTAAATGGGTTTAGAGCTTATGAGTAACGAGAATTTGTTAATTACGAATAATACAAATTCGTTAAGTGCGTATTGTGTAAGTTAAAAACCCAAGATCGGATGTAAGTTGGCAACACGAAGTGATGTTTTAAGCCTGAGCGTAAAAAACCTTTAGGACGTATTGGTGCTGTTTATTAACAGATAACATTTATTTTTAGAAATTTGAAAGGTAGCTAGAACCTGAGATCAGTGGGTTCAAACAAACAAAATTATCCGATTTATAATATTAGTTTCGTATTTCATAGCTACATATCTTTATGGTGGATTTGATAAGTATTGTCAAGTGTTTAAAATGTATTTGTTTTGTTAAGTTATAAGTAGGCATTGCTGCACTTTGCACCGTGATATAACAAAGAGAATGCACGGTTAACTCGTGTAAGACTCATGTCCGAACACCTAATTAAGTACCTAACTAATAGATTAAACATGTGTTGCCAATACTCAATACCACCCACAGAGCCAAAATCTACTTATTATGTATAAAATTAAAAGGGAATGTAGGTACCTACCATGTCCATGGCTGATGCGGTGCATAATATGCCCACTTCGTGTGCGTATTTGAATAACTCCCTATATTGAATATCGGAAAATTCCAAGTGCCTTTTGTGATCGCCATACGTTTCACCCCAAGAATTAGGATTCTTATATGGTCGTTCTAAATATTTCTTTGTGAATTTCTCATTGAGACACGTCTTTTGAAATTTGACACAGCTGGCCCCAGCATCCTGCAATATAGCACGTCAAAACAACATGTAAATAATATTGGTAAATATGTTAACTAACGTTTAGCGTCTAAATTTCGAGTTTCGAGATGCAAACACAAGGCATATTTAAGTGGAATGTATCTTTTGTTATGATGACATCATCGATAAATGAAACGCGATAAAATGAGAAATACTTATTTACAAACATGATAAATTACTGACATTACATTTCTCGATTTTTCTTGGAGATCTAATGTGTACCTTCAGTTATTTATAATTCTTAATGGAACAAGGTCTTTAAACTGGTTTTGGCACTGTGACTTTATAGATTTTGTAGATCTACTCGTATATTGCAGCATTCTATTAAATAATCAGAGAAAACTATGAACGTATAAACATTGGCATTGTTTTGTTTTCGTAAACAAAGGGACAAACAATTGTTTGTTGCCACAAAAAGTATGAATGGAAAGGTAGCTTACCTTAGCCGCTTTTATAAGCTTTTTTGCTATTTCGATGTCACCTTGATGGTTTTGTCCGACTTCCGCAATAATAAAACATGGATTGTTGCCGCCTATTTTGACGTCGTCCGTTATCTTCACTTCGACCATGTTCATTACTATGCTCTTTCCATAAAAGCAAACAAAACGAAACCGGCTTTTGTACGAGAGTGCACGTAGGCCAACACTGACACTATATAACGAAGGTTTAACGACCTTTCGCTCAAGATCAAAATGGATAAATAAGGTCAATTCAATATAAAGGCGACCAGCTGGATGCGCGCCCGCCGCACGAGTGCGCGGCCTGCTGTGCCGTACCCAGTGCGCATGATAATAGTTGATAAAAACTAGTAAGTAGGTAGGTATGTATCGACGCCGACGTCCATGACCACAATAAGCTTTGCATGTTCGAAAGACTAGGTAAATAATATTCAGACATTAGGTTTATTATAATACATATTTATTGAGTATTTACAAAAACCTTCATATTAAATAATTTAATTTCAAAGTATTTACAAGTCTCCATGACTTTGTTTAAATACAACATACATTGTTTGTTCAAAGGTCACATGAGGCCATTTTAACAATATCTTCACGTTTCGTAAATCTATCGCCCAAGGCACGATTGACTTTGGAGTCGGTGGGTTTGCCGAGATAGTTGGAAATGTATCGTCCCGCTTCTATAAGTTTGACAAGGTCTATATTAGTGTTTACGCCAAGTCCATATAGGAAGTAGACTAGGTCTTCGGTGGCGAGGTTGCCGCTCGCCCCCCGCGCGTACGGACACCCGCCCAGACCCGAGATAGACGAGTCCACCGTTTTTATTCCAAACTGCAAAACAAAGTAGTGTTAAATGTGTTATGTTAGAGGTTAGAGATCTGATTGCGTAACTACCAAATGAGAGTGCAGTCGCAATTACTTCATAAGTATTAAAAATGAATGGTCAAGTTTTGCTTAGAGATTACTTTGAGCATAATATTGTTTCTGATAACCATAGGTCGAATGAATAATATAGTAGGTAAAATGATTTAGTGTGAATGAGTTCAAACGTAGTTGCAACAGTTTGCATATGTTAATATGGACATGCCTTCGAGATTTAGGTATTTTAAAATAACTCAGTTTTTTTGGAATGTTAGCTACGTGTTAAGTTAAGAGATACGCATCCGTGTGAGTAAAGTTATAACCGTCATGTCACTCGGGAGAAAAGTCACCAGCATAGTGACTAAGTGACTACAAAAAGTAGTCTGTAGTGTTCAAAGCCTTTAAGAGTTGAAATTGAAAATGTGATTCCATTAGCAATAGGCACACTTAAAAATAATAGGTGTCTTTGGTTTTTTTTTCGTATAGTCGTTGTCCAAGCAGTGTTTGCAACCAATAAGGACAGAGTATCTCGGACGACTCAATAACTGTTTGAAATGCTCTTATTCCAGGTACCTACACACTTCCCGAACACTTACTTTCCAAGTAAGTAGGTGTTCTTCCTGGGATATCTGGGATATTATCATTGCTGATAAGGGATGGGACAGCTAGGTAGGTACTATTAGCACCGTTAGCTACTACATACCTACAATACAATATGATGCGTGTAAAAGTGTCTAAAACGATCGATTTGCAAAAATAAATTCATTCATCGTTTATGAATTTCTACAAAAATTAAGTAGGTTTCATAGTTAAATAAATAAATAGTTTGGTTATTTATCTTATTTTTGGTTTATTTCCATCTGCGCTATCTGCTGCCGCGATGTATTTGAATATTCAAAACAATGAATTAGTAAGCGAAGATACTCAACATGGCCTTGTAATGTTTTACGTGAAAACTATACCTAGTTGGCATGTGTCTACGATAAATATATCAAACTGACCTGACTGATCAGTTAGGTCAGTTTGATTTGAGACAGACAAGTACTACAGATAATACATCTTCGTTGATTTCATAACTTTAAAAAACCTCCTTTTTTGAAGTCGGTTAAAAATAAGTAAGTACAAATATATTTTTGAACATATATTATGTTTATGACTCAGGAGACTTGCATATGTAATCCTTTTTAACCCACGACGGAAAAAGGAGGGATGTTCATTTTAACGTGTGTATGTGTGCACAGACAGATATGCAGATACACAGGTATCTGCATATCTCTATATTGTGTACAGACACACAGACACGCAGATAGATAGCTGTGGCATCATAGCGTCTAAAGGGATGGTCAGATTTTTATTTAGTTTTTTTTTGTTTGTCACCCGCTCTTTTCTAATCGTTGAAAGAAAGAAAGGAAATTGTACTTGGTACAGTCAGAGACACTTAATTATAAGTTGAAGGGATGTAAGTAAATACTCCTGTGACTTCAATGATATTAACATAAAATGGTAACCAAATGCAGGATACCAAACTCCTCACCAACTTATAGCAGAGGCATCATGCCTGAGCTCATGGGTCAAATAGTATCAATGATTAGGTTATTGATAGAAGATGTTTTTTTTTTACTTATAAAGGGTTTTTAATATTTTATTTTATCCTAGTTATAGAATGTATTCCTGAGAATAAAACAAACTACTAAGAATTAAATTCAAATAATGACAACAAAAAATATTTTTTGAAGTTATACTTCTTTTGGCGCGTTAGGGAAAAAATATGAGAGTAATTTTTTACGACACTGTCACAAAAAACCGACACTCTGAAGTTAGCTAGTCATTAACGATGCGCGCGCACACAGTCACAAAAAACAGACACCCTGAAGTTAGCTAGTCATTTACGATGCGCGCGCACACCGTCACAAAAAACCGACACCCTGAAGTTTTCTAGTCAAGATTTTAGTTTTTAAAAAAAAGTTATCAACTTCACGATTTTATTAACAATTTATTACGCCTAAGAAGTATAACTTCTTACGTGCATACATAAGTACACACACACTTTTTTTTTTGTTATTTAACCCAATTTGTAAACTTTATCTTGCGGAAAAAATTAAGTGAATATTGGCGTCTACCTAGAAGGAAGTAACGTGCATAGCTGTAGGTGATTGCCGGGCAATGCACCCATATATAATAGCATGCGATCGCGAGGCAATCGAACTTGTGTTCTGATTGCATCATCCAATAGTTATACGCTGATAGTTTCATTTGACCTTTGTTGATTTCTACATCTTCATACGAAACTAGCGAGAGGTAGGTAAGGTAGGTACCTATATCGACAAAGAGATCAATTTATACTTACGGTACGCTTGCTTTGTGTATATGTAAAAAGTTGCATAATTGAGAAAGCCACCACCTTCACAACACTTTGACTACTTAAAGTGAAACTCATTAATATGCAAAGCATAGCACTACATACATTTTAGTTTACTGCTTAATCTTTGGATGATGTAGTCACTGATGAACTTGGTATGTAGTATGTACATTTTACGATCATAACTGATTATAAGTTACTTAGTCGTCTCTTATCTTTGTCTTGTTCGTCCCGTCCCGGAATCTGGTTCTGTTTCTCGGGTCGGGAAAATAGTTCTAAGCTTTTTCTATTATAAATTTCTCTGTAAGATTTTATCTTATAATAATAGTCACTTATTTTCTTGAAAAATAATAACAAGAAATACGTCATGTTAGAACAATCATTTATATATTAGGTACTTCAAGAAGTGTACTTTAAGCGCGTCTTCTTATATGTATGTAGATATACCACACTCATTATTTTTTTAAATATATTATTAGTAAATTTAACCATAATATATACACGTATATTATACACAGACTTTGTATAGCTCCGTGTTTTTTATAGGATCATTCACTTTTAAATAGTTATATGCTAAGTTGCTGCTTGTTTGGCCTCCGCAATCCTTATAGGAGGGAAACCTAATAACGGAGGTACAAACCAAATTATTGTTGCTTTTATCGGAACCGTACAGACAATTGGATAGTTCAACTACTGCCATACCTTTCATCATAATAGTTTGGTTAGTACTCATACTTTTCAAACGGGTTTCCTCGAAAACTACGTCATGAAAATATCCTATACTCTTTATAAACTGGCTCATGTAGTTAACAGTGAAGCACTAATTACTGCTTATTATGGCATTGTTGCATCCGTACTAAGATATAGCTTTATTTTTTGGGGCAACTCCTCGGATAAAGACGTCGTCTTCAAATGTCAAAAAAGATGCATCAGGGCTATGTTTGGGCTTCAGACAACCGACAGTTGTAAACCTTATTTTCTGAGACATCAGATTCTGACACTTCCATCCAGTAGCGGCCCTTGCTACAATTTTAGGTGGTGCGAGACCCCAAAGTGGCGCCCCTATAACCTCTGTTGTTCGCCGTAAAAAGAAGTTTATGACCTTTTTTAGATAAAAGTGTGAATCAAAATGTAATTAAAATGTTGTTTTGTTGCGCCCCCGATCTATTTATTTCGGCGCCCCCCGCCTGACGGCGCCCGGCATTACATTTATGATTTGTACGCTACTCGTGGTAGAATATGCTGTGATTCCTGTTACTTTAATTTTCAAGAACTTTGTACCATATTCATGCAAATAAATGTATTGATTTGATCAGGTTTCCTAAATAAGGTAAAACCTATACCTACTGTAATGTTTATCGAAACTATCAGCGTTGTTTTCAACACGCGTAGATTTTGCATGTTTAATATTTTTATTTCGATTGCTTTTTTCCACATTGCAGGATTTTTAATGGGGTAAAGTCGACTTCGAATCAGGATATAGGGTTGGAACTTTCTATAGGCTATCCAACATTCCGCACTTTACCCATAGTTAGGAGAAACCATCATTTACCTAGAAGAAGAAGAACGAAGAAGGATTTTGAAGAAAAGTCGTCGAAAATAACAGCTCCACTACTAGCACCTGACGCAGCTCCGCCAGCTTCATATTCAATTTTATAATCTTTACATTTTTCTTACTCTGTATTGGCATTTTTTAAAACTAATGAAGGAGACAACAACTAATGAGTTGGTAAATCAGAGGAAGTTTTAAGGTAGGTACAGAAACTGAAAAGTTGAAAAGCGCGTGTCATGTGTAGAAAAGGAATGGAAGAAATACGTGGACGTGAAAGACTTTAAAAGTAGAGGGAGATAAAAGAAACTATGTACGGGCTTGATCAAAGATGTGATAAATCAAAGAAGTTTGTTTTTTTGGTTGAACGCGCTAATCTCAGAAAAGACTGGTTCGAGTTGCAAAACCTTTTAGTGTTGGATAGCCCAATTATCGAGGAAGGCTATATAATCAATGAAAGAAAAAGAAGCATCATTGAAAATTGTTGCACAAACGGGGAAAATTTATCTCTCTCTTTTGTGACGCAGACGAAGTTGTGCGGGTCAGCTAGTTAAGATATAAGAAGGTAAGGTAACCTTCCGGGTCCTTGACCCATTATGATGTGGGGCATGTTTTAGGTATGCACTATCATAGGTGTGATGTAAATGTATAGGTAGTATATTTATTACCTCAAGCCCTGCCAGCAAATTTGACAGCGCCTGTCCATATGTGTCGTGGAAATGCAATGCAATTTGATCCGGTTTGGCCACGGTTAACACTTCACGAAGCATCTTGTCCACCGAGCCTGCTGTACCCACGCCAATAGTATCACCCAAGGACACTTCATAACATCCCATAGTTAAGAGTTGTTCACTTATCTGCATAGAAAATGGAACCTTATGAAATCTTTTATACGATTCAAGATTATAAAATTATGTACATTAATTGCCTTAGTCAATAATATGTAATAAAATCAATTTATCTCTGTATTTGTGAAATATATTATTGTACGATTAGCATTTTGACCTAATGGGCGATTCTCTGTAAACGGCTGTCCAGATCACTTTCAAAGAAAACAGTAGAATATTCCTTTTTGGTGTAGTTACAACGGTATAGGTTATAGTTTCTTATCTAAAAGTTCCCAAACCAGCAAATAAACAGTCCCATGGGCTGTCCCTGTTCCAGAATTAACACTTTCAAATTTTATTTTAATACTAGTAGTTCCCGCGCGGCTTCGCTCGCGTGTACTTATTTGTATATTTTGCGCAGATCCCTAATTCTTTTTCCAAAATAAAAGTAGCCTGAGTTACTCCTTATAACACCAGCTATCTGCCTGTGAAAGTCCCGTGGAAATCGGTTCTCCTGTTCCGGAGATTAGCCGAAACAAACAGACAGACAGACAAAAGTTTAAAAAACAAATTTTTACTCATAGGTATTGTGAAAAAAAAAACTGTATGCCCTTAAAAAAAACCTATTACTTTGACATTACAAACATACACTTCAATTTCATTTATTTTAATTATATTTATATTTAATTTGAATACTTAAATCTTGTTTGCAAATTTTAAGCACAGTAAACCTGACAAAAATTTATTACCAAAAATTGAATTTTCCACTTAGGTTTTTTTATGTTGTCCTTCCTGTCTGTACCGGCAGGCAAAAGTCTGAAATGTATGCCAGTAACGCTAAGGATTCTGTGCCACCATTGTATTTAATGTCAGTGCATCGTTTGTGGCGGGAACGTGTTGCGTTACGTGTCACGCTGTTACGACAAATAGCCCATTTATAATTTTAAAATGATTAATATACAAGTTCATCTAAAATTCACAAAATTAATTGAATTAATCAAAATACCCAGTTTCCTGCTTTGTAAAGATGCAGAGGAGGAAAAATACTTTGTTTTTTACCAGGAAAGGTTCGATTCCGATAAGACCACCTCGACCAAGTGCTCAGTGAGGTGGCCTCCACACCTATATTAATTTGACCGGACACCAATGTATGTAAATAACTACAGTCAATAAACGTCTTTACAGATCACCCATTAATGAAATTCTGACGCAAGTAAACGTACATTTCAAATGATATTCTCCAAAGTACATTGTACAAGTACAAGTACAGTACAATAATAATAAATACACATATTAAGATTCGTGTAGCAATATTTTATTGTTTATCATGTGACAAAAAATACATGACTTCAGACCATTCGATTGATTGCCAATTTATCGCCCGAAATTGTCAGAATTTCATCGCACTTTTATAACTCATTGTATTTACGAATGTGCTCGAATTTAATGATTTTAAATTGGTTATTAAAATGCGTATTTCTGTCTTTTATTAAATAATAATGTATTTCTTCACCGGAGAATGAACAGGACCTTCTATTATTATCTTCGCAGACACTACATACGAATACAGTAATGGAAAAGCAACTGCACTAAGACATTCCAATCATAGCATTAGGTATACTATCATTGACAAGCCTGTTGGTCTAGTCTAGTGGTGCGACTCTCACCCAGGACAAGTAATTTTGTGATGAGCACGATCTGTGTCAGGGTGTAATTTCGCTATAATATGTATGTATTTAGTAATATATAAGTACGTTTATCAGCAGTCTGTTTACCATAGTACCTACAAGCTCTGCCTAATTTGTGATCAAACGGGTGTGTGTGAGGTGTCTGAAGTTATTATTATTATCATCATTCTATATATTATATAGGTACAAGCAACTATAGCAGTCTAATAGTTATAGGTAAGTGTCCTCTGTAGCGATAAATAGCAGTCGAGCAATACTAACTACTACTAACCATTACCATAAAAATATATGTATGTATTTACAAAAAAAAATATCCATGTATGTGTATCTGTGTTTTAAAAGCCATAGTACAAGCTCTGCTTAGTTTGGTTCTAGACAGGGATGTGTAATATGTCCCAGGATATATTAATTTCAATACGTTTTTTAAATTAAAAGCGAGCTATGATTTTTAGTTATTTTTGGAGAAAATCATAAGAAAGATATCAGCTATATTTATTATTATTCAAGAGTAAGAGTCTTGAAAATTCAAAAAATTTGTGTCTTCAGTATTTCAATGTGTATATGATGCTAGAGCGATCAACTCTCTCTACTTTCCACTTGCAACTTTTAACCCTATATTAACTCAAACAGGTTACCTTCGCAACGGCTTTCGAATCTACAGGTCCGTCGTAAGGGCAGCCAACAACGCAGGACACATATCCTCTGACCCTCAAACCATCCTTTAGGGCCTGGTCTACCACCAACTTGAACCTATTTAGGGATTCTTCAACGGAACAGTTCAAGTTCTTCTGTGAGAAGCCTTCAGAGACCGCAGGAAATATCGCCACCTCTTCTATATTGCATTGTTTCTGGAGAAGTTAAAAAATATAAATTATCAGAAGCTTTCAATACATTTACGTCAGATTGTGAAATTATGTTCAGACGTGGATTTTAGGTTTTAAAGAGGATTTATAAATCTATCTATTATGTTAAAGTAAAAACTCTTAATCGGCCAAAAGTATTTTTAATTAAAACAATCAGGGGTCAAAATTACTTTTGTACTGACTTTGTTACTTAAAAGTAGGTACTTTTGACTGGTTAAGAGTTTCGACTGCAACATATGTTTACATTCAACGCTATGTAATGTTATATTGAAAACATTAGCAGTGAAGTTTTTTACAATTTTAGCGCCCAGTGGAGGAAGTTTCTTGTAAACCTTGTTTGGGTTTAAAGTGCAGGGGTGTACACCCTGACAGAGGTGAATGGTACGATGCACAGTGTTTCGTTTAGAACCAGCTAGGTGGACAAAAACAAAGTCAAAATTTCTTACAAGTATTAATTATTAGAATTGGATTCATTACCAAGGGTGAGTATAACATATTTAAACACATTTCTCTACATTAAATTTATATTTTATTTATTATAAATTTATATTATTATTAAATTATTTTAATGATATTTTTTAGACAAACGAACGGACAGTGGCAAACCTCTTTGAGAGGTCAATGAAAACCCTGAGAAGTTCGATGACAAGGATACTGACCAAAAGTAGCAGAGGTGCTTATCAAGTGATGACGCTTTGGCGTACTATATGGATAGTGTTGTAAAAGACTCAAGTTTTTTAGTCTTCATGTCGAGACTTGAGTAGATTTACGAGACTAGGACTCGTTAGTCTTACGAGTCCGAGTCCTTTGTTAATTTTCGAGTCTTCCGAGTCCTTTCGAGTCTTTTAAGTTCTTTGAGCTGGATTGAGTCGTGAACATTGACACAAACACAGACAGGGTGACTTTATATCGTCATCCTTATTTATTTCTCTAATTAAAAAATGGCTTTAGACATATTAAGTATTCCTGCGACTAGTGTTCCAGGCGAAAAGTTCAAACTACAGCTATGGATTTAGAGGACTTAGTCCTGAGTTCTTTTAAAAAGACTCAGTCTTTCTATAAAAGACTCGAGAAATCTAAAGGACTCAAGATAACCCTATAGCAGAAGCATGATCATCATGCAGTTTCGTAGTACCTACAGTTAGCATACTAATGATAAGGTTATCTAAGACTCTTCTACTAGTTCTGTTACATTAACAAAGAAATAGATAACTATTAGATAAGGACTAATAGCTTACGGCAATTTCGTATCCTTTTAAATTTGGCATCAGAACTGGATAGTTGACACCGGGAGCTCTCTTCAAATTCTTCATGACGTCCACTCCATCGCTCATTTGTTTTACCCATTTTGGACTTACGAAGCTGTTAAAAGGTGAAACGTTTAGTAACAAGGTTTGTGTAACATATAAATAATATCATATTATTCTCAGAAGTGTCTGCCAAAGTTGAATAGTTACGTACATTTCAGTAAAATCTACAATTAATTACACATCATAGGTATGTTAAGAATTCGCACCACGCAAACTACTGCGGTGAGCGTTGCTTATAAAGTGTACCGCGCTGCTAACAGTTTACTATGGCATTTGTGTGTTTCCAAACTTTCCAAATTATCCCGTGGATGCATTGAAGATCGATTCCACGAGGATTGGTACCTATAAAGTCATCTTATACATGACAACAAAAGCTATGACTAAAACCTAAACAATTTACCACAACTATAAAATTGTCTTATTTTTACTTGATTCAGAGTGGTCACCGTGGCCTAAGTACAAGATGCCGATTAGGTACCCTGTTAACCTGTGACCGCTCACTCCATTGCCCCGTCTGTATGATGCAAAACAACAAGTGGGTACAGGGTATAATGCCTACTAAATGAGATCATTAATTTATCACGATTAAGGATGCGTTGGCACATAATTAAGTAGGTGTGTGCCTACACCTATGATCTTATGATGAAGTAATTACTAAACTAAAAACCAAGTATCGATTAAATGTTGAACGGGCAATGGTTGAGTTTCCAAATTGTTGTATATAATAGGTATATACTAGCTGTGTCCCGCGCGGCTTCGCTCGCGTGTTCATATATGTATCTGTATTTTGCGCGGAACCCTAATTATTTTTCCAAAATAAAAGTAGCCTAAGTTACTCCTTGTAACACCAGCTACCTGCCAGTAAAAATCCCGTGGAAATCGGTCCACCCATTCCGGAGAAACGAAACAGACAGAGGACAGGTAATACAATTTTTATTTTGAAATTTGTAACGTATAACATTCGGATGCATTTAGTAAAATGCTGTTATTATGATATCACAAACAGACACTTAAATTTTATTTATTTGTATAGAGTATAGATGTTTAGATATTATATGGGAAGGCCACAAAAGTGCTATAAGAGTTACCAATTCGTTACTTAACTGACTAAGCAGCTTATTTATTATACGGCTGTCACTCGATATCCCTCTGTCTCAGCTAATTTGTTTAGTGGCAGCTACATGTTTACATTCGAAATTATCCCGAATAGATTATTGAATTTTTTTCTAACTTTTAAACTTTCGCGTTCCATTATAAAAGTTAGAAAAAAATTCAATTCGAGTGAAGCAGTCGCCTTCAAAGATTTCATTGATACTCGCTCTCACAATTTTTTCAGCAAGAGAATGAATGAACTTCCTATAAAATGGCGAAAGTGCATAGATAACAATGGTACACTTTACACTTTGATTAATGAGTGACTACCTACGCGCATAACGCGCGGAAAAACTGGATGAGAAGAGCTTAGTGGCGTACATTAAGGGAGGCCTATGTCCAACACTGGATCATGCAAGGCTGATGATGACGATACTTTGATTAATTAAATATATAACTAACTATATAAAAAAATCGTTTTACTTTTACCTTTTACCATATATATTACTTTACCTTCCGCCACTACTACTGGTACTATTAGGTATGTATTTCCTGCCACTACTAGATTTATAGTACATTTTTGCATAAATATTTGATTATATGTTCATTTTAGTTCACACCAATGTTGGTTACAAAACAATAAAGAATTGTAGGTATATACTCAGCTCACAGTCGTTGTACAAATAATATTCTTGAAGAATGTTATATGTAAGTATGTAAATTTTTATTGTAACGTTAATTACACAATTACTGACGTATAGGCGGCGATGTAGGTGTATGTATATTTGTCACAGTTTCATAACTTAACAAACAATATTCGGAAATAATTCTGCGTCTCGGTCACTTTCATTTATTTCAGAAAATCAAATCTTAAACTCTTTAAAATAAAGTTTATATTCAGTATAATTTCAGAGTTTCAACGATTGCATGTAAATATTGGGTGGTATTTGGTATTTAACGAATAAGTACATTCTGATGATGTTATAGAGGGTGAGGTGGTGGGTTGTCTATTATAAGAATTAAAGTAAGCCAGAGCAGATATGTGCTCAAATTAGAGCCGTTCAACTTGAGCCTCCAATCAGAACAACCTTCGCTCTACAAAATAACTCAGGTTATTTTTTAGAGTGGAGGTTGTTCTCGAAAAACCTTTGGTTTACCTAGCTAACAGGTTTGCCAGAGGTCCATTCAGGGTAGGCAATGCGTTTATAAAAAAAACCTTTGTATGAAAGAAACACTCTAAATAAATGAAATTTGCAAGTGCCTATGGCTCACAAAATACAAATTTCTAATTAATGATACAAGTCCATTTAATCCTAATTTTTAAGGTCTAAGTGTCATTTAATAGAAGGAAGTTTCCAAGGATTTGTAGAATACACCATTGCACTAAATGTAAAAGACAAATATAACAAGCTGCAAGAACTCTTAAGTACTGGAAAAACAAACGAAGAGAGAGAAAATATTTATGCTATAGCCACAAATTTTTTTCGAGACCTATATTCGAATCACGTAAATACAACACCAACAGATTTGTCAAGGGTAGAAACGGTACCAGAAATAATACACGCTGAAGTTGAATGGGCTATACAATCTCAGAAAAAGGATAAGGCTCCAGGTGCCGATGGGATTAGCAACGAACTACTAATCCACAATAAAGATCTTATTACACCCGCACTTACATATATGTTCAATGAAGTTCTGGAAAGCGAAATAATACCCGACCAGTGGACGACGTCGACCTATTATATTACTTCACAAGAAAGGAGATAGACACAACATAAACAATTATAGGCCTATAAACCTTATGTCAAATTTATATAAATTTTTTGCTAAAGTAATTTTAAACAGAATAACAAGGATATTAGATGAAAACCAACCAAGAGAACAGGCAGGATTTAGGAGTGGCTACTTAACTTTGGATCACATTCATGTTGTCAAACAACTTTTTGAAAAAAGTAAGGAATACAATGAAACTTTTTTTTGCTGCTTTGTTGATTATTCGAAAGCCTTCACTTCATCACGAAAGCATCTGGGAAGCACTTAAGAATCAAGGAGTAGATATAAAATACATTAGAATATTGAAAAACGTCTATCAGAATAGTACAGCGAAAATCAAGTTAGAGAAGGAAGGAGATGAAATTAGGATAGAAAGAGGAGTACGGCAGGGTGGCCCGGATCTCCAAAACTCTTTACAGCAGTGTTAGAAGAGGTATTCAGGCAGCTTAACTGGGAGAAGTATGGAATAGAGATCAATGGTGAAAACCTATCTCACCTCAGATTTGCGGACGACTTAATAATATTCTCTACTTCGAAAGAAAACTTACAAATAATGATTGAAGAACTGGATAGAAAAAGCAAGGTGGGGTTAGTCATGAACCCAGAGAAAACTAAGGTTATGACAAATGGAGAACAAGAAGCTCCCATTTTCATCAATAACAAACTAATAGAATATAGTAATGAATATGTATATCTGGGGCAAATAATCTCGCCAATCGATGCAACAACTAAAGCGATAGAAAGACGCATAGCGCATGCATGGAAAAGATACTGGAGCCTGAAGGAGATAATGAAAAACACAGAAATAAGTTTGGCTGTCAAACGAAAACTCTTCAACACCAGTCCTTACATACGGCTTCCAAACATGGGCCCTTACTAAAGCTCACACAAAGAAATTGGAGGTAAGTCAAAATGCAATAGAAAGGAGCATGTTGGGGAAGAAAAAATCTGACAGAATAAGAACTACTGCGATAAAGGAACAAACAAGACTAAAGGATGTTACAGTAACAGTCCGGAAGCTGAAGTGGAAATGGACAGGACACATAATTAGAGGAACAGACAAATGGAGCAAGAAAATCATTCATTGGTTCCCCAACAGCAAAATAAGAAAACGAGGCAGACCATCCAAACGCTGGGCCGATGAGATCAAGGCGATGGCAGGCAGTGTGTGGACTAGAATAGCTGGAAATAGGACTATGTGGAAACAGTTGGGAGAGGCCTTTGCGAAAGGGCAAACAGATACATAGCATGGAATATTAAAATAAGTAAAAAAAAAATGTAAAGATTTAATATCTGCTTAAAGGCTATTATTATTATTATAAGTGTCATTTGACCCTTTTGCACAGGTCTTACTTTTTAATTTTTATTGACAAGTGAATAATCTCCAACTGAAAGAGCTGTCTTTCATTACAATTTTTGTATTCCTATCTCATTTTTGACAAAATCAGACTTATCCAATTTTTCACTACAGACAAAAATATTACCATGATAATATACCTGGCAGATTCAATATCTTTTAATCCAGCAGCTACTAGTTTATTTATAAGTTCTATTTTAATATCAGTGGGTACAAGTTTAGATTCATTTTGAAGGCCATCTCTTGGTCCCACTTCATAAATTCTGATTTGGGAGGTTTTAGAGCTCTGAAAACAATACATACATAAACATTATTTAGTCAGTTGTTGGTCAGTCAATACATATGTGAAATGTACCTATCTATAAATGTGTTAAACTAATGATACCAGTAAACTAGAGATATACCTAGGGTTGGCATCCATCTGGGTTTGCCTGGATTTGTCCTAGTTTAGAGGGTGTCCGGGGAGCGCCCGGGCGGGATTTTCAAAAGGGGACCGGGTGAAACCTGGACCCTATGTGTTATGGGAAAATTTTAATTGTTAGATGAATCGTTAACAAGCTGTTTAAATTAGTAAAACAATGTAAAGGGAAACTGTGTTGTAGTGTAGATAGGTACCTACTGTAGATAAGGAGTTGAACTAGGTAAAACCTTGTAGGTATCAAGCAATTCAAAGTTGCCTATGAAGAGTATAACACTATTATCAGAATTAACTTAAGACAATAATAATCTAACTCATATGAGATAGGTATATGAATTCAATCATAAACTCCCAATATGATGTATATTGTAATGGCAATGAAGAGATGGAAGACCCCAACTGGTCTAAGACACTCGAAAGCCTTAATAAAGGTATATGTTAACAAAGTATCAAAAGAACTTCTAGAGCTCAAAAGATACAAAACCTGTGCAGTAACAAGAATCCTCACCGGACACTGCAAACTGAACAAACATAATATGTTCAACGTAAAGTTGGGCAAGAACACAATATGCAGATTCTGTCGAAAGGCAGAAGAAACTACAATGCATATTCTATGCTTTTGTGGCCCACTATATTAACCTAGGGTTGCATATCATGTAACTCCAGGAAATACAAACAATCAGTGCTGATAGGATCTCAGAGGAGGTTTCTCGGAGCCATAAGTCTGAGCAGTGAACTTTAAAGCAAGAGTGCGCTATAAAAGATCAGAAATGTATATGAATAAAAAATATCTAGAATGCAAAAATGTGCACTCAGTGAAATCGAGTGCTAACCGTATATATGGATCTACTTACAAAACTACGTTGTATTAATTTTTTCACTAGTTTGCAGTTGGTTGATCTTATAATTTGACTCATTTTAAGTAATGTAAGCTTTCAATCAAAACTTTAACCTATGAATTCGTTATGGCTTAGTAACTATGCTGTTTATCTACCTTGCATACTAGCTACCATTATTAAAAACTACGTCATAAACTCAAAACAAAGCTTGTTTTCTTAGTTATTTCAAATATCATGCATGTCATTTGATAACGTTATCTGATAAGACTGACATCATGAGACATCTATAAAATTTACATTCTTTTTATTACCAGTGTTGCCATGCCATCACCAAACAAGTGAAACTTTAGAGTGAAAAAACAATACTGTAATGTGATGAGTGCTGATCCCGTTGGCTGCTCTATCCTTAGTTTAAAATTAGAACCTTCCTTCTATTAATTATGCAAGCAATATATCAGTGTCAAAAATCGGCGGCCTACATTCTAGTAATGATTTGGTACCCTAACTGATTGTTCACTGATATTGTTGCCTTAAAGGCCCTTGAGAACTTTCTCATAGAAAGAATGTGATTTTTACTACCTTAAAACTAATTATTGATCAGTTGTGGACCACAATATGTGGTTAAAGTCATAGTGACCAAGTGCCGGCGCGGTGGGGGCATACTATTAGGAAACTTTATTTTTCTAAGGTTTGTTGGGCCATCAGGTTTGCTGAAACAGACCACGATATAAGTGTCGGTGAATAAGCATGAGGGGGGAGGGGGAGAGGGGGTCAAAAACTTCGCGGAATGGAGGGTAAAAACTAAGAAATAAAATTTATTTTTACTACTCAATGTATTCTCCCTCCCTAGCCGAAATTGCGCTCTTCACCTCTTCATCGGTGGAAGATTTCTTCCCTCGAAGCTCTTTATTCATTTTTGGGAACATATAATAATCACTTGGGACTTTGGGACTAAATCTGGGCTATACGGAGGACGTTCCTAGATTTCGAAGCACACTCTTTGTACAACAGCCACCGCAACTTGCGCCTTGTGCACGGGTACATTGTCGTGCAAAAGGAGCATCCCTTTGATAAATTTTCCCCGCCTTTTTTCCCTCACAGCATCTTGCAGACGTTCTAGTAGTGCAGTGTAGTACTCTCAAGTTATATTGATACCCTTTTCTTTCTAGTCAATAAGAAGGATTCTCTCTGTATCCCAGAAAACCGTGGCCATGAGTTTTCCAGCCGACGAAGACACTTTGAAATTCTTCGGCGGTGGTGTGCCCTTTTTGTGCCACTGTATGGAGTCTTGTTTGGACACAGGCTTATAATGATGAACTCAAGTTTCATTTCTAGTCACAATCCGGGCTAAAACTGCATCCTTGTTTTCACCACAGAGAGCTAAAAACTCGCGACAACACTCAACCCACTGCTGCTTTTGGTGTGGCGTGAGCATTCTCGGCACTCACCTTGCGCACACCTTTGACATGCCGAGATGACACTCCGATCTCTGCAAGCTGCTTTTTCTTCAAACGGGCATCTTCCAATATGATTTTTTCAAGTGTCTACGGTTTCTATCGTTGTCGCCTTGACAGACCGCTCTGGCGATCATCTTCAATCGAATCCCTGCCTTGCTGGAAGAGGTTGTGCCACTTGTAAACCATGATTTAACCAAGGCAAGATCACCCATAAATAGAAGTCATCTCTTAAAAAGTAATCTGAATAGCTTTTCCTTGCTTGGTAAGGAACTTGATGACTGCACGAAACTCAATTTTCTCCATGTTTCAAATTTTCTTCCAGATTGACTTGTTTATTATACTGTATCTCAGTGAATAATGACTTGATTCCCCTTAATCATTAAGGACATAAATACGAGTTAAGTTTCATAAACATTAAGGCTTAATGAGTGTCACAACTAGTGCATGTAAAAAAGTGCCCCTTCTCCCCTCCATATCCAGCCATTCCGCCAACTTTTTGACCCATCCTCATAATATGTCATTACTTTACTTCATTAGATAAGGCAGTTTGAGTTAGAATACGAAATGGATGAAGCACAGTGATTTTTTTATTTACTAACCTGTTTACAGGTTTCTAGAGCTAAAAGATCGATACCTCTATTTCATACTTTGTTTACTGGCAAGATAACTAGATGTCAAATGGATAAGTTCAACAAATGTCAACTTGATTGATAGCAATAATTTCGTTGCGGCTTTTTGATATTGTAGAAATCTCATATAATAAGAAGAATTTAAAGTGAAATTTGAATATGGGTTGAGTAACAACATAGTTCATATGAAATATTTCCTTTTTAGTGACCTGAATCAATGATTTAATAGAACCTTTATACATTTCAGCGGTGAACAGTGCCACGTCTTTCGTGTTATCGTCAATTCTGACCCTGCTCATATTTTCCGGAATGCAAATGTACAAACCTCTTTTAATTAAGTCACCAATCACTATAATATTCGCAGGTTACTTAGGTTCACTGATGTTTATGTTCTTCGTTACGGTATCCTTTTCATGTAAACATGCTTATAACATAGTGCTATGACAATTGATTGTATTTTTCTAGCCTGTTAACTGTATCTACGACTTACGCATTATCGGTTTAATTTGAAAGCGTCTCCAAATATAACCAAGACAGAGGTTAGGTTAGAACACAATGTTGAGGTGGTATGGAGGTAATCTATATATATATACATATATTATTTCTCATGGACTCTATCCCGTGCCAAGAATCAGCGCAGAGAGGTAATGGAATCTATGTGAGTTTGATACATTAATTTTGAAATGTCAACTGTCAATCAATCATGAAATTCTTCAACAGAGAAGCAATAGGGTATGAGTACTGTTCCCAAAGGAAATCTGTATTGATTGAAAAATCTACTTTAATGCGAGCAAAGCCATGGGCAAAATCTGGTTAATTTTAAAGAAATTGTGCAGTAGTTAAGTAAAATGATTAACTTAACTTACCGAACAGTATTCCGACAGCTCTGAACAAACATGCATTTTTTCCAGTGTTGGGTTGATATGAATTGATTACTATAGCTTTCCTCATGCTTATTAATGGATGTGTCTATGGTGATCCATATAATATATTAAATTGTCTAGATATAATAAATAAAGTCTAAATATAGTCCTCTGGAAATACACTTGCATGCATCCAACACAAAATAATACATAACTTTTAGTTTAAAAATTTACTTAACATATTAAGCCATATTATGTCAGTGACAATCAGCCCCTAATCTGTAACTGTAATTTCCTTAACACAGTATATAACAGGCAATTGGTAACTTAGAAGCAACATTATTTGGTAAGAATTTCCAGCTAAAGTTGCCAGAAATAATCATATCTATGGCAATATCACTGATTGCTGCTGGTATGGTGCACAGGATTTGCTTTACCACATGGTAAGTTTTGAGTGTCCTTTTACATGATGTCATACATTAACAATGACTTGGGTGGTTCTGGGTAATCTAAGCATTTTTATGGATGTAACTATTTTGTGTGTTTTTGTAACGATTTGTACTTCTGTAGACATCCCAAATTGTCAACAACTACACCTAGAAATATACCATAGGTCCTTTATAAAACCATTATATCTATGGGAGAGCCTGCAATTAGTTTAAGCAGATGAAATTTCTTTAGTGATGTGTACCCTTTTTTGTTTCAGTTTAATATTCTCAATTATCACAATCTACTATATGAACAAGCTCTCACAAAAAGCTTATGTAACTGCAGCTCCTGCTGCTGCACCTATCAAGAGTCGACGCCACAAATGAAGTTTCAAAATTGTGTAACTTTACTTATTCTAATTAAAATCATTTTGTATTATTAAACTTTTCATTTTAATAAGCTAATGTGCTCATATTTTATACCTACCTAGAATATATTAAAAGTAATATTTCTACAATGCTAGTTTCAATAAAATTACTTTCATAACTACCTAACACTCTTAATCCAGACAACCAGGTCAAAACTATTACCCCCAGACTGTGGCGCGACGTGTTCCGCGCGCGCCTCTCTAATCTGGAGTGTTGTCGCCTGCTGTCAGGTGGCCAATGTCTGCAGGGGGTTCCCGGGGCTTTCTTCTTAAAGTATACTGTGACTGAACACTGTGTGGTTTTAAACGGTTCGATTCTGACATAGCACTTCAACGTTAGCTACGAAGAGGAGTAGACCCGTGGGGTTTTCCATACTATAAAAAAAGGTCATAACTGTTACAATACCCATCACAAGACTGTACTATGATGTGTGATTTGTTACTCTTACCTTGACAGTAACTGACTCTCCTTTGGATCAGCTTGTCTTATCTTATTTATTATAATACTTAGGTAGGTATTAAAATTTGTAGATTTAAGTGAAATACTTTGTTGGAAAAAATATTTATTAATAAAAATTAGTTTCAGAGACAAAAAGGTTAGTTAACTATTACTGTTTTAAACATACTTTTCTCTTAACTGGCTTAATATAAAATTAACTTAAGAGTAAGTAGTTTATTTAGAAAAATAAATTATCCATTTGATATAAATGTATCTAAATAAATAAACATCTATCAATAAAGGAAAATTCAGTAATACAAAACCTTTTTATTAAATAATTTACCATGTGTTCTTAAAAATACAATCTAATGTTAATTTGTTCCATTTTGTCTTTTGACCAAATATCACAAAACCATTTTAAGGAAAGATAATATAAATCAACTTTTTTGCTTACCTACCTTAATTATTCAGATATATAAGTGTATGACACTGATAAATTAATTATTAACAATGTTAAACAATCCTCAGATCCCTAGGATAAATATTATAATTAGGTACAAATATCTAATAATCTTCATTAAATAATACTTCTTTAAATAATCTAATTTTAAACAAAATTTATATTAATCAATAAAATCTACACCATTATCTATTTATTGCACTAAGGCATTTCTTACAAAGTAATTATATCTGTTTTATATAAAATTATGTGATAATTCATGTGGTTTGCACTAAACAATACTTAAAGAACAAATGTTAATGCTACTATAATATATCACTAAAGCAATAAATAGTGATCAACCTCATTGGATGGATTCTTTAGGTACTTAAGGCATACACGTGAAGAATTGATTATTGTATGTCATAGACAAGTGAGTCATGACATGTTTAGCTTATGATTCATACATGCCAAAAGTGTTATTATGAGTCTTACAACTTATCTGATGGTTAAATGAGAAAGTACTACATATAAGGAATAACTTATAATATGTTTTATCAATAACATAATACATTTTTCTATAAAAAAACTATAATCTGTTCAAATTAATACTTGTAGTTAGCTGTTTTGTTTGTTATGTTCTTTTTACATGTATAAAATTTGGCACTAAATTTAAAAAAATTAAATATTTTTTGATGTACTCATTATATGCCCTTCATTATTTTATGGCAGTGATTACTTTCTGCATACTCTTTAATTACACACTTATATTGTAGAGAACTAAACACCAATTATTTGAATGTGACCTTCAAATATGGTAATAAAAATAGTAACTAGATTATTTGATACATTACTTATCATATTTGCAATGCATCTTGATGTGATTTGTATTACTGACTGATAAGATAGGTATCATATAAGTAAATTTTAAGTGTTTCTATAACCATTCAAACATAATTGTAATATCTATCAGACTTATTCAAATATGTAAGGCACTAATTTGAAGTGATTAGACATTAACAGAAATAAACACGAAGTATAATTGTACACTGCAATAATTTATATTTAGGTTGACTGCAAATTATGTAATACATTGCTGGAAAAACTCGAATTCTAAATTCCATGTGTAAATCTTGTTCCACATAACAAGTACACTAAATCATTTAATTAAGTAACAAAATGTTGAATAAATAACAATATTAGTTACATAAACATTGAATAGAATGAGGCATGCCACTTGAATTTTTGCAATCATGCACATGATGACTTAATATTACTTTTGCAGAGAGTTAAGCAAAAAATTATTTATTCCTAATATGCATGCTGTTGTTTCGAACATATGGATTCTGTAGGATTTTCGGTGTTGTTTCCATTACTCTCAGCAGCAATTCATCCAGATAGTTTTCCAGGTCTTTGTTTTTCTTCTTTTCTGACTGAACATCCTTTTGTAAATTGTACACCATGACAATTAGTTCTTCTCGTGACTTGCCATCAAAATCTTGCACTATTGATTTAGGGATACTGTTGTATGCTGGGTTAATAGAATCTTCTTCAGCAATATTCTCTTCTCCCACTATAATGCGTTCCTCAAGTAATTTCTTTTGTTTATTATTATTACCAAATTTCTTAAAGAATTTTGGACTTGGTTTCTCCTTCATAGAATTAGGACTGTCAAGTTTTTTATTTCTCTCTAGACTTGAAGACTTTTCTCTGTCGATTGCCAATTGACTGTTTGATTTTCTTCGAGAGTAAAGTTTTTGTGACCACTCATCATTTTTGTCAATAACTTGTGCTGGTAATTGAGGTGCTGTGAATGTGTCAAGACTTAGCCGCACAGGTTTCTGTGGTGCCAACTTTTCAGGTACTACTAAATTGCTACTGGTAGATCTCCTTAAAAATTCACCACCACCTAAGTTTTCTAATGAAGCATTATTAGGTGATGGTGTATACTTGTGTCCCCTTGGTAAAGTTTGAACATTTATAGAGCTACCAGAGCTTTTATGGGATAAATCATCAAATGCAAATTCATCATCATCTTCACTTATAACGCCAGGATCAGCTTCTCCTGATAATCTCTTAGGAGTGGAATGTTCAGGAGTAGAAAGAGCTGATGTTTTAAGATTTCCAATACTACCACTGAGAGATGAAGAGTCACTTTTCTTGTCTTTTTTGTTCAAATTCATTTTAGAGCCAAGATTTTTTGCAAACTTTTTTATGCTCTTTCTTTTTTCAATGCTACCAATGCTCATGAGACTACCACCTACATTTTGCGCAATGCTTGACAAAGAAGATCTATGTTTATCTTTCTTACTCAGATCAGTCAAACTTCCTTCTTTGACTGTGAAAGAAATTTTGACCTCTAATTCACCTCTTGACTTGTCGTTTTCTTTACCAGATTTGCCTAGGAGCTTATACCAACGGCTCCTTGGTCGCTCATAAACATCGAGGTCTTTTAACGGAATCGATACTTGACCTAGTAAATGGTCTTTTATTAAATCTTCGTCGTAAACTTTCAGAACTATCTCGGCGGTATTTCCTTGTGAGGGTATTCGCAGTTCACATTCTTCTATCCATTCGACATTCTGAGTCGCTTTGTGTTTGACGGAAGTTTGGAATTTATCTTTACCGAGAGCGATCGTAACAAAACAGTTATTAGTACCGTTTTTACCTTTGATCAGAAGTCCACGAGCTTTTTGGATGGTTACTTGAACATGAGTAGGATCCCACATCTTTAAATGCTGAATTGAATCACTACACCACTATAAAAATTATAAAAACTTAATAAATAGCATCGAAAACAACGTAACGATGAGCTGTCGACCGTCACTTTATTAAACTACCATTCCATTCCATTCCACTTTTTAATTTACGCGACGTTTCGTTCATACTGCAGACGTCAGGTAATTGTATCAAACAGATCAAATAAAAACAACTAAGTTGGTGTAATCGAAAATAACAAAGACAGAAATATTAAATTTATAATATATTGCGGTATATAGTAGAGATTTTTCGAACAGTTGAGTTTAGTATAATTGTGTCTCTGTTAGACGAACATACATAGTATGTACAAACTCATAGCGAGACGGGCAACACTAAAACTTTTTAAATATTTTCGCCATATGCAGAAGTAATGATGCCAAAGTGACCTTATTATTACGTAATTTATATTTTATACTAAATCATAATAGCAATAAAAATGCCACAACAGTAGAACAACAAAAAATTAATGCTTACGTGCACTAGTAGTATAAAAATTAATTATATTTATTTTGCTATTCTTCTATTCAAAGTTATTTTTATTTAAAGTAAGTATAGTAAAGTTAGGGTAGAACCGGGTAATGCCGGTCAGGAGGTAATACCAGTCAATATAAATTCTCCCATATTGCATACAAGGCTGTTAGTGTGACTTTACCCAACGCCGACGCACAGGCCCCCAGCATGTTCCCCAAGCGATATCTAGGATGAACGGACCTCAATTGTTTTTGCGCCTACCTAAAGTAAATATTCGAGTTCAAACAATAATAGGTGAATGTTTGTTATTTCACGCTTTTTACATTATTACCTATAATTGTTGTAGCAAAATTATCAAGTGATAATAGATTTTAGATTTGCCTCGACGATTTTTTAATCTAATAATGCTTTTACGGAAATATTTCAATGCAGACAATGGCGGTCACGCGCTGACGGGTATTACCATTGAGGTATTATAGCTGTGGGTGGTGTGTGGGTTGGCGACGTCGGTAGAAAGAGAAAGAAGACACCGATTTACATGTATCTCTCTCGCACCTCTTCGCTGATTGGTTGACTCAAAGTATACCTATGAGTGAATGTCATCAGAGGTCCAAAACAACCTATGCACCTGTATACAGCAGCATTACCATGTTGTAGTTATAAATAGCTATAGAAAAAAATTCAATATGACAAAAAGCTTTTATGTTTGTAAATGCTTTACCGAACTTTAATTATTACTCTCAAATTACAACATAACTTATTTCTACAGTTTACAAAGTACAGAAAAAAAATAGTAGCTTATGACAGTCATATAATATAAAAAATATATAAAATCAAAGACTTGACTTCTGAAAGAAACAAAATGTTTATTTGATGTGGTTATATATCTTCTTTATCAAACGGTTTCTCATAAAAACAGAGATATTATAGATAAATCAGCGAAGAGGTGTGAGAGAGATGCATGTAAATTGCTGTCTTCTTTCTCTTTCTACTAATGTTGCCAGATTGTGGTTTGCTCCCCGCCTCTAGCTATAATACCTCTATGAGTATTACCCGCAATTAAAATTAGTACACATTATTGCTCTTAGTAGTACACGGTACAGTTTTTTTTAAATTTCAGAATGTCTAAAACAAGAAGCCAACCACGTTCAAAAGCGCCATGGAGCCAACATCAATTACACAGAGCTTTTAAACTAGTGGATGAAGGGCAACCTATTAAAGAAGCAGCTCAATCTACTGCTGTGTCATTTTCAACGCTTCAAGAAAAATTGAAGAACAAGAATCGTGGTAGCCCACAGCTGGGAAGAAACAGTCTTCATGGCTTCACAAATGAAGTTCCTCAGCATAATATAATTATATATATATATACATAAATATATATGAGTGTGAGTGTTCCTCAATAATATTTGCATGCTCTTCACTTCAAATTAAAAAGATGAATGATGAAATATGCTGTAAGAAAAAAATAGAAGAATAAATTTTGATTAAATTCTTGAATTAGCTGGCAAAGACTGACTGAAAGGATTAATAAAAAGATATCATTCCTAACATATTGTTTAAGCGTTTGGGGAGGCACAGCTACATCGCACCTAATACAGTTGGAAAGAGCCCAGAGATCAATACTCAAAGTAATGCTTAAAAAACCGATTAAGTTGCCAACAGTGGAAGTCTAGAGAGCTGCTGGTATCTTGAGTATAAGACAACTATATATATTCAATGCGGTCATATACTCGCACAATATAGCACTAAACTCAACTGACTACAATTCGATGGTGAATGCAAGAGTATTTAAGCTCACTATCACAAAATGTAAAACAAGTTTTGCAAAGAGGTTTCCTAAACACTCTCGCACTCTCGCACGCGCCCGCGCTCGCGCCCGCGCACCCGCACTCGCACGCGCACGCACACACACACACACACACACACACACCCACGTACACACACACACACACACACCCACGTACACACACACACACACCCACGCACACACATACGCACGCGCACACACCCTTATGCAACTAGGAACGGTAAATATATATTATTGTATACCTATTACTTAAGTCCTAGGCATAAGAGAATCGTATTGTTTGATAGCCACGACACAGGCTTTGCCTAGTGTGGTCACAGTAAATGTAACATCTTATGTGATATATTTGGAAATAAATTATTATTATTATTCTCTTTATTAACTTTTACAAAACATATAAATTACATTTTTAAATACATTATTATATAAAAAAAATATATTTAAAAATATAAAAAATAGTGTCCCACCGGTATCGGATACAGGGACCAAGCTACCGTAAATTATTATTTTTATTATTATTATATCATTTATCCATCCATCAGGAAGCTGAAGGCACGAGCTTGAATACTGCTAAGTTACTGCCTTCAACAGGAACGAAGTGGCTATATTTTTCAAACTTCTTAGTAGTATGCATGATCTGCGACAGTTATGGCCAAAATAAAGAGCTGTGGTATAGTTATGCACGATACTTGATGACAAGTCAAATCAATACCTTTTTAAAACCTTCTGCGGAAACTTGTATGCAACTTGTATGAAATAGCCATTTGTGACGTCATATTTTGCTATCGTCAAATCGGTACTTTAATGTTCAGTTTTACAATTAAAAATAATAACAAACTTGAAAATATGTAATACTCATAATTTTATTTATTTATAAAACATTGTTTCATGAGGACTGTTAAATAATATTATAACCATAGTCAACTAACCTATTTTACACCGGACGCGTGCGTGTTTCTACTGATTGAGCCACTGAGTTACCCCGTCGTCGTCCGGCGGACACCGGTAGGTAAGACAGCTATAAAAAACAAAGTTCCTCTACTACTCAAACTACCTATTACAATATTTTATACTTTAATTTACAATCTGTGTATTTTTTATAATAAAATTATGTGTTACACTAAGGTATGTTTAAATTAATATGGGTTTATGCAACCAGAACTGAAAAGATTTTATTATTAAAACATAATACCTACTTATTATATAAGAAAAAATTTAATAGTGTGAGTAGGATCTTTATGCCTCAGTGTGTGTGGCTGCACGCGTAACTTCATGGTAATAAATTTTTACAAAATCTCTGTGGGTACTTTCAGGAAATACTTGATGATTCTAGTCATTACGGTTACAATAACCGATGGTTACAAGGAGATTAGAAGGGATTGGCTGAAGTTTTCGATTAGGTATTAAAAACAAGGGTAGAGAGCTATATCTTAGATTTTGTCACGCTGAGAGACAATGTGGTCACAAGCTAAATGCCTTATATCACGTCATACTTTATCCATCCAATATCCTTATGCTGCTCACTTTGGGGCTCCTCCAGTAACAGAAAAGTCACAACGTAGAGGTACATATTTCCGCCTCCACAAAGGTGTCCTATTTATTAGTGCAACATGTTACATCAACATCGCGCACCAGTCGAAGCTGACATTCACACCGACTATTTTACACAGCAGAATTTTACTTTCCGACGTGTGTATTATTTATCTTGATTTATAAAAGCTTGAGAATATGATTGGTGAAGAAGTATCCGAATGACTCCATCACTGCATTGCAACAAAGTACAATTTCACTAAGTGAAATGGGACAAGAAATCAGGAACTATAAATTTATAGTAGAAATGAAACAGAATATCAATGATAACTTACCTCGAATCAAAGAATAAGTTAACCGCAAAATTAGGAAGAAGTTTCAAGGTTTCGAACAGGAAAGTAACTTCCTATTTTATACATACTTTTTAAAGCAGTTGATTTACAAAGAGAATTAATTGCTAAAAAAGAAGGAAGTCCTTTTGTATTTGTAGGTACATTATTGTACTCAGTGACGTATTTTAAGATTTGACGCCCCATTAATTAATAAAAAACCTTTACAAAACAATAAATATAATGAAATCGTGGTATTTTTTTTTGCAAAGCAGGAATTGAATATACAACTTGTTAATTACTGTGACAACATTTTGAAAAGTCTTCAGCTTCCCCAAAGTAGTGGTAGGTAGGTTCACACATATGAGACTGACTTTAATACCCTCGAGATTCAGGCTGTGTTTCAGTCTTTTTAGCGGTGCCCAAGTAGATTATAGATATCGTGAACTACTGAAGCGTATGTACACTTTAATATCATTACTATCTTTATGTAACTTGAGTTGTATGTAATTGTAAATCAAGAGAATATTATTTCCAGAATACCATTCACTGCTAAACGTTTTCAAATTCCTGAGTTTATTTCATTTTGTTTTATTTCGTATAAATTCTTTAAAAGCGTTCAAAATTATACTTTTCATTTAGCTACGAAATATAATTAGGTACATCCAAACCAATCTGTACGAAAACGTCTGTAATACAAATTAAAGTAAAAGTACAAATTAAAGTAAGTTTTAAGGCGTTACCGTAAGCAAATAAGAGTTGCAATGGGCATGCCATATAATTCGGAGAACAGTTTGGGAAAAAATTTAGAGTGATAACCACGGACTGGAAAGAGGAGCATGGGACATCAATTCCAATAGCCTTTGGGAGATAATTATTTTCAGTATTGCATTTACGATTATGTTGAAATTCCTTTTTTTACATTTGTTAAGTACGGGTTTAAAATGAACCAACGACGATATCAATATATCAATGTAAAGTAATTTTTGTACTTTGTTGTGCACTGAACCACGAAACTACTAGTGTTGCCCAAAATTGGTCTTGGACTTGCACCAAAACCAACGTAGGACGTTATTGAGGACATAATTACATATTTCGTTTCAATATCGATATAGATAGACGTTAATCAGTATCGGTATCAAAACCACGATTCCTTCCCTCTAACAAAAAAGGTGGTCGTTTTAACATTAAAAGCTATTGTTTTGATTATTATATTTAGTAAGTAGTGTTTTGCTCAAATAAATAAAATATGTAAACATTGGCAATCGGAAAATTAATAATATAATAGTTTAAAAGAGCTAAAAAAAGACGCTTTTATAGAAAAACAAAAATTTAAAAAAATAGAAAAAATTTAATGGAATTATTGTATTGTTATTGGTCTTTGACATGTGTGCAAAATTTGAATGAAATCTGGCCGTTTAAAGTGGGTCAAAATCGCGCACTAAGGAGTCGGTTACAAACAAACATACAAGTGAAGCTAATCTAAAGCGTGTAAAAAGATGGTTGCGAGGTGCGAGGCGCCACGCGGTGCATGTTCGCTCTGTCCCTGTACCTTGCGGATCAACGTACTTATATGCTAAAAATGTTAACCCAATTATACTCCCTCTCTAAAAATATCTATTCAGTAAAGTTTAAAACTAACATGCTTAACAGATCGAGCATAGTAACAGTTTTTGCGCAAGCAAATATTAATGTCTATTTTTGCTTTTACGTTACGTGAAATTTGATTCACCATTGGTCGGTCGGTGTTTATGCTTTTTTATAAGGCTGTGCGACAAGAATGTATCAAAACATTGACATTACTGTTGTCTCAAAGAACGAAATACGTTTTCAGGTGCTCAGACCGGATACAGTTTTTACGTGGGAGAGCCATGCTTCGGCACGTATGGGCCGGCTCGACTCCGCTCGATACCACGGCCTCACAGCAAATCGGCCGTGAAGCAATGCTTGCATTGCTTTTCGCCGCGTGAGTGAGGTTACCGGAGGCCCTAACCCTGCCCTTTCCCCTATTCCCGTCCTTCCCCTCTCCCCCCTCCCCTCTAATCCTCTCCCGTCTTCCCGCTCTTCCCCTATTCCCACCTTAAAGGGCGGCAACGCACTTGTGACTCTTGAGTTACAGGTGCCCCTGGGCGGCGATAGTTATTTACCATCAGGTAACCCGTCTGCTCGTTTGCCCCCTATACCATAAAAAAAATTACAAAAACGCATTGTGTTGTTCTCGCAAGGAATATAGTAGTCGTAAAGATAGGTAGATATTATAATAATTTATTGTAATAAAAATAATATTTAAATAATATACCTATGTATAACAAAATATATAAATTTCTCATAAACTTTAAACTTTTATCAAAATAATTTCGTGGAGAGAAAAATGTTAGACCAGCAAACCGCCACGGCTTCATACACCCGTACGAAGCAGAGACATCTTCAGCAACATATTTCAACCAATTTACACAAAACCTTAACAAATGATATACCTAAACCTTCCTTATGAATCGCTCTATCTATTGGTGAAAACTGTACGAAAATCCGTTCTGTACTTTTTGAGTTTATCGCAAACAGACAGACAGACAGACGCGGCGGAGGACTTTGTATTATAATATGTAGTGATTACCGCTAGTCATTTTGGTGAAAACCGCATTAAAATCCGTTTAGTAGTTTTTCAGTTTATCGCGAACAGACAGACAGACACGGCGGGGAACTTTGTTTTATAATATGTAGTGATGTAGCGATAAAATTCATTAAATTTGTGCACGCTTTCTGATTTAATTTGCTTCCCCTATAATGTGATATCAAAATTCTTAGCTTTATGCCTAGGATCTAAGATTAAAATGGTACAGTAAATCCAGTTGCTCTTCCTATAATACTTAAGAATTTTGTCTCGAGGTGTTTGGAAACCCAGAATGAGCCTTTCATCCACTTCCATTCGGTTAGGTTTCTCATCTAATTGTATGTACGAGGAGTTACTGACAAGATTGGCTACATCTTGAAGCGAGCTTCAATCAATACATACTACAAGCCGCCAACGAAGATAAGTCAATTTTTACCATCTGTCAAGTGCCAAGTACTTCTACAAGATGCAGGGGTCTATAAAATAGACTGTGACTGTGGGCTCTCTTACATTGGTCAAACCAAGAGAAGCATTGGTACCCGCGTCAAAGAACACATTACTGACATAAAACACCAACGCTCGATGAAGTCTGCTGTGTGTGAACAAGTGCAACAAGGGACCAACCATTACCTGCGTTTCGATAAACCACAGGTACTCGCGAAAGAACACCGATTCCTACCAAGAATGCTCCGTGAGGCTATTGAAATTAAAAAACACCCTAATTTTAATAGAGAAGATGGTTGGAACGTACCATCAGCTTGGGATCCGGTTATCCACTTACTGAAACCCAAGAAAATACAAAACACAGCAAGGCTTCAAGACACTTTGAGCTCATTCTGCGTAAATAGTAACACCAACAATCAATAAACCTCGGGTACTTTGAGATAACTTTGCACTTCGATACATGAGACGACCACCATCTTAGTCTACCGCTGAAAAGCAACTGAAACGTCGGGATCAGTGTAAATAGTAAAATGACACCAAATAAATCGCGATAGAATCCGTTAAAAATAGTTTTATTTCAATGTGTAACATTCGCGTAAACTTTCGACAATATCTTGTAAACGTTTTGTGTAAATTGTTTGAAATATGATGATGATTGTTGAAAATGTCTGTACTATCCATGCGAAACCGGGGCGGGTTGCTAGTAAAGAATATAAAAAACTACACTCGGTTTCTAAATCTCCAGAATTAGCAAAAAGTGAAAAGAAAGTATGCATACAAACTGCATGTACGTGCCTGAACGTCGTCTGGATCGGGTCTCCAAGGCATAGTTATCGAAGAGTTGGAGGAGTACCTAAGTATACCGAGAGCCGTCAGCTCGGAATATATTTTAGTGGAGGTGGCATGAGACGGAATCATAGCATCATCATCGAAATCCGATTTTATTCAAGATGGCTCGTGATTTTCTTTCAATACCTGCAACTTCAGTATCTGCTGATAAATAATTTTCTACAGCATTATTAGTAATTAGAAAACATAGAAATAGGTTAAGTGATGAGTCAGTCATATGGTTACTTTGTATTAATTCTTGCTGAAAAGACTTAGTACAAAGTAGCGCTACAAAAGACATGAAATGGTCGAGGTGGCACTAAGCACTTAAACAATAATAATAATAGTACAAAGTAACCATACGTCAAAGCTATTGTACTGTAATTTAATTGTGTTGTATTTTTCATTGAAATGAATGGCAAATTGTATCGATTGTCTTTATTCTACAACTTTTCCATTCCATTAACAATACTTATAAGGCGAGGGCCTATCGCTATCTATCTTGACTTTAAAATATTAGAATTAAAAACTTTCGTGTGTGTTACTCATATTTATTAATGATACTATAGATAAATGATACTGTTTTACTCACGTGTATATTTCGGGGATGCCCGACTAGCTTCAAGAAGAGAAGAAGTCAATGTGAGGCGCTACACTTGACGCGGAAGGTAGCTTCACCCCTTGCTTGCCCTTGCTTAGGGTAAATATTCCATTGATTGCATTGACGTTAATCTTCTATATATGAACAGGGTTATATTGTAAGTAAGCTTTTTTGTGGGTACAGATTCGTTACGTACTTGTGCCGATTGTAGGTAGATAGGTACTTAGAAGTATCATAAAATCAGAGTAATAAATAAAGATGAATCGTTCTAGATTTCAGCTTAAAAGCTCGTCTCTTGTTATTTAGAGTACCTGGGAGACCGAGATTTACTCGGTAGCTTTTTGTAAAATCGGTTTTTTGTTTTGTAAATTTGCATTTTTACAGAAAATACAACTATGCAGTTGAACTTAAAATGCAAAACTGTATCTGTATATAAAATTTCATCAAAATCTTTGGAGCCGTTTCCGAGATTCAGATTATATATATACATTATATACAAGAATTGCTCGTTTAAAGGTATTAGATAGATAATAAACTCAAGACAGGTCGTTATGTTGTTTTTCTAACTCCCGGACGAAGTACCTATAATCAGAGGGATTATAACACCTTTAATTAACAATATAAACAATTTAACGTAAAAGTTTTACGTTGAATTGTTTTTACGTTAGTTACTTAAAATTAAAAGACCTGTGTATAATTATACAATTTCACACAGGTCTTTCAATTTAAAGTAACTATAGGGATAGGAAACAAAATAATGGTTCACATTTTACGTTTGTTATTTAAAATATCCATTACGCTTCTATTTACTTTCTCCCAATTAAAATTTGAAAATTTTGTTAAACTTGAGTTTGCAATATTTCTGACTGAGAATAAAATATTTTGTTTAGAGTAAAATTTTTGTTGTTGGAATTTATGGTGAATCAGCTACCGAAATTATTTGGGTATGTACTTGACATAGCTAAAATGGGAGTTACTATTTGTTTCTTTAAGTTCATGTAGTCAATACTTAGTAAAAGTTTTAGTTTGATTGTTTTCGGATTTGAATCATTCTTTTTTTTGTGTTGGAGTTAGAGTATTCGCTGAGGAATATTATAGGCTGTGTAACATCACGCTACGACTCTTAGGAGCGGAGCAATGACCATAAACGCACGGGGAACGGCTAGACACTAATAAAAAGATTTTTTATTGTTAAGGATTTGTACGCATAAAAATCTTAAAGAACATATTATAAAACAAACTCTCCCGCCGCGTCTATCTGTCAGTTTGTCTGTTCGCGATAAACTGAAAAACTACTGAACGGATTTTCATGCGGTTTTCACCAATAGACAGAGCCATTCATGACTAAAGTTTAGGTGTATAATTTGCTAACGTTTTGTGTAATTGGTTAAAATATGATGATTGTTGAAGATGTCTCTACTACACGGGTCTCTACTACGGGTAGTACATTTCAAAGTGTACGAAATTTGTTTAAAATGCGTACATATTAATCTCTTCACGTATTAATATATAGAGTACTTGGGAGACCAAGCTTCTGTAAAATAGTCTTTTTCTTTTTTTTTTGTAAAACTGCGTTTTTACAGGACATACAACTATGCATTTATACTTAAAATGCAAAACTGTATCAGTATTAAAAATTCATCAAATTCCTATACCTGAGATACCTGAATTATAAATACATACATAAATAAATACATACATACATGAGTTGCTCGTTTAAAGTACCTAATAGTTTTTTTTTGTAAAATTGTGAAAACGTCCCGTCACCCGACGCGTAATAGAAGTTTCACAGTGCCTCAAACACCAGCTCCATAACATGTTGCAGCTCTCATACTATATTTTAAAAAGTGTGCTTCTGAATATCGATACGAACAATATTACGGTACAATAACAATAGCATTATTCTGTCAATTTTCATTCTACGCAATATAGGTACCTATATGAAAAATGAATTCGGAAATAAAACAACGATGGCTTTTATTATTTGTATGTAAGTATGCAGACAATTTGGAACATTATTGACGTTACGTATTTTTTATTGGTAGACATGATCAAAATAGAAAAGTATTTTTCGCTATGGTTCTATGTTGACAAAAGCACCTTTGTATTATTAGATATTATTGTAAGTATACAGACAATTTGGAACATTATTAACGTTACGTAATTTTTATTAGTAGACAAGATCAAAATAGAAAAGTATTTTTCGCTATGGTTCTATGTTGACAAAAGCACCTTTGTATTATTAGATATTATTGTAAGTATACAGACAATTTGGAACATTATTAACGTTCCGTAATTTTTTATTAGTAGACAAGATCAAAATAGAAAAGTATTTTTCGCTATAGTTCTATGTTGACAAAAGCAACGATTATATTATTAGTTAATTAACACAATCTATCTCATTCCGTGTGATAAAATCGATTTCTTGTGTTGTCGCCACATCTAATACTCTTATTTATTTTATTAAGAATAGAGGTAAACTATAATACATGATAAAACAGTTCATTATTTAGTCAAAATTAGTTAAAAAACATTATTATTATGGTTATAAAAGGCTAGGGATGCATTATAAGTTGATAACACTCACTTGAGTACGAATAGAGACACGAACAACATTGCAGTTACTGTTATTTAGTTATTTTCATAATTTGTAGCAATAATAGTGGTGGAGTGTTTCTAACACTTGGTTCTTGTTACTAAATAGTAGGGAGGTACTTGTGGAGTCACAGTAGGGAGGTGAAAACGAGGCTCTATGTTTTCATACAGGTTGTAACTTTCACTTAGGGCACGAGAAAACCATTATATGGGAGTCGAAATGCCTGAAACCACACTGTGTGCCCGACGTCAGACATATTCCAGAAAGAGACACATGACACAGCGAGTCACCAACCCCGGCATTTCGTCCATATTTATAAATCCAACAGCTCCTGATATCGACATTGGCGAATCTTTATCCCGATATAAAAGACACTTGAAAAATTTCTCTGAGTTTCTCATTGATTGTACGTGTAGTACATTAAGTATGTATCTCACTATATTCTACTCGTTTAAATTTTATGGTTTGTTATTTTTAATATAACTTAATTGTTCATTTTAATTAGGTAATTAATGTCGTATTAGGTATAAACTTTGGTGTTATTGTGCATGCTGTGGTCTCCTGTAACTGAAGGAGTACACTGTTCAAAAACTATGTGTGAATAAGTTGTGTACATTTGTGTATATCCTTTGTTGGAGACCCAATTTAAAAAAAAACAGAGTTTTTTCTCTCGCCTTCTTTCTAGAGCTAGGCAGCGGTGAGCCTCCGAATATATTTTTCTAGATTTTTTTTTCTGACCGTTTCAAAGAGCCACCATAAAATGCTACAGTACAAAAAACGGTCGGATTTCCAAATTAAGACAAAGAGAGGCCTGCCAGACCATTACTTTGAATGAATCCAGAGATGGGGACAATATTTTTTAGCTAAACCTCTATCTGCGGAAATTAAGTTTTTAATTAAATAATTATAATCTGTGTTGGTGTCAAGAATGTTCACAACAATAATCTTACGAATTGCAATAACACGTTATTTTAATTAGAAAAACATTTAAAAACTGGGCTCCGTTGAAACGGTTTAAAATAAATGAAGTGTTTAGACGTGTCTAAATGTTTCATTTACATTACAACTTGTTAGTAGAGGTCAGATCCTTCGCAGTCGAGTTTATTTAATCTCTTTTAACATAATTATTTAATGTTTAAGTTAACTACTACATATTTTATATGTTAAAAAGGCAAAAACCCTACTCTCTGGATTTGGCGAGTAATTTAATCGAAACTGTAAATTTGAATCTCTGTTTTATAAACCGCAGTTCGAGCACTTTGCACAAATATTATAAAACCAATTTCCTAGCATTACCGACTACGACTACGAACATTTTGTGGCTGTTATGAATCAATCCATTACTTCGGAGCTAAGTTTTAATTGCGGTTGGTTACAAAAAACTAGCGCCGAATCCCTGGCCATCCAATGAACCCTGGATTTGTTGTTATTTGTTTGTTTAAGTTAAGTATGTTTATTATTTGGTATGATGCAATGGTTGTGGACAGATGAGTTCATCAAAGAATACATCATCACAAACAATGCATTATCTATTTTAGGTGCTCTGTCTATCCCTTATGCTAAAATATAAAAACGAATAATTACAGACCTTAAAACTTATTTTGGTTTGCTTTTGCATTTGGGACTAAAGTGCTGGCTTTTTTTGCACAGAGAATTGTCTTAGCAACGAGAAATTGGAATTGAACGTGGTAACCAGCAGACATCAATCAGGGTTATACATTTTGCATACGAGTATAATATCTTCAGTGTAACATTAACCAGTTTCTTTTTCGGACCATATATTTTAGTACACATTTTAAAATTAGACGTAGGAAGGTAATAATAATATTTAGTAATATAAAGTCTTGTCCTAAATATTGTTGCAAGGAAAACATCGTTTTTTTCTCTTTGACATAAAACCTTTATTACTGCAGTGTGCGTTAGTTTATACATTAATATAAATAGCATTTTAAAAATATGTTCATTCAAAATGATTATCACTGGCCTTAATACAATTCTTTAAAAGTTGTCACCAGTTATCGATTGAAACACGCACTTTCTTTTTGGGAAAATTCACCACTGCCAAACTTATGGAATGCTTTAGGGACTCCAAATTATCATGATGGCGTTTAGAGCATGCCATACCGTCTATAAGTGATTGTAAATCTCAATCAAGCGGATTAAGATCGAGACTAGATGACGGCCAATCTTCAGCGCTGATAAATTTAAAATCGTTCCTAGCCAGCCACTCTTGTGTGGATCGAACTTTATGCGCCGGTGCTGAGTGTTACTACAGTGAAAGGGACATTCTTGGTTATAGAACATCGTGTTAAGAGGCTTAACCACCTTCTCAAGAATCGTATCTCAATATACCTGGGCCGATGTTTCGATAACTTCTTCACAAAAGTCACTCCTTGATAGCTAACACCCCACCAAACCATCACTGCATCCCGATAATGTCCACGTTGCACGCTACTGACTAATCGAGAATTCTGTCTATCACAATGTTGCTCGATACTAAAAAAAAAATTCGTCAGTAAATATTCTGTGACCGTAGAAGTTGCTTCGACTTTACTACCCTTTTCATTCTTAAATTTCGTTAAAGAATAACCAGGGCGTGTGCCTCATGTTCACTGGAAAACCCAAGTCGTCTTTTAAAATACGCGACATGGTTCTATGTGCTATATTCGTTTCTCTATTCGGATTCTTTATCGAATTTTCACTACTTTGATTGCTTTTTAGTACTGATATTACGTGGACCGCCAGATTTCACTACACCAATCTATCAATAGCAAGGTACACAAATATTCGACTAATATCAAGCGGATGGAGTTTCAATATTCGGTTTCAAATTCGGTTCTCTTTATCGCCCCATTCCATTTTAATATCACAAGCATATTTAACCAACATCTGAGCGAAAATGAGAAAACACAAAGAAAATTCATATGAGACTGACAGGTTCCTAATTCAAATGTAATATTATTGTTTTTTTCTTGTAACAGTATTTATGGCCAGACGTATGTGTATTTTACATATTGGATTTTTATATTTAATTATATTCTAATGTTATGAAAAATTGTTAAATGGACATATTGAGTTTACTTTTAACAACTTATTATTATTTATAACCATTATACCCAACACGTTATTATACCTTCCATTTAAAGGAGAGCTATCCTCACTTTCCCCCTTTTGAAAAGTGCATACGACACGACATCTTTACGATCATCTTTCCTATCGGATGTTTTAAGTATTCTTACTTCCTCGCAGTTCTTAATTTCATCCAAGCAGTGATTGTGTGAGTGAGTAGAAAACGCGTTCACAAACTCTCATTAACATTATTTTGATAGTCGGAATATTAGGACAATAATGTTAGGAATGTTTAAATTCCCTTACAGTCAAGGTTGAATTCTTAGATAATCATTTATTCGGAAACTTGCAAAGACCTACTGTCTGAAGTCCAAAATAGTGAAGATAATTTGTTACGAGGCAAGGGTCCGAGTTAATTTTCGACATAGCGATGTCAGCGATATAAAGTGGGCTATTATCGTTCAGTAGTGTAATTGAGTCATCAGTCAGATACCGTGTCATTCCGTAACTGTTACAATGGCATTTCTCCGAATGAAAACTTGTAAATGACACACTTTATTGTTTTTTCCTAACGCATTTGTTAACAGTGTTGGTTTATTCTATTCGTCGTTTTTTTTCTTTTTTTTAATGTGAGCTTAGTTTTAATCTCCGTCTTCCAGATTGTTTCAAAAGTTCTTTCACTTAAACTAATCAGTGGTTTAATCTAGTTATTAAAAACGGGACTGCGTTCTTGGAGCCATGGATCGTATCAGTAGTAAGCTAGGATTACAGAGTTATAATACAGTCTTAAAACAATTAATGCATACATAACAAATAATAATCTTTACATTGACTTCAATGTTATTATTAACGAGATTTCTTTATTTCACGTTATATTGAATAAAACTAAATAATTAATAGATAGAGATATCTTTAAACAGAACAGTATCCGTGCAAGAAATAGCTCTGTCAATTAGGTACATGCTACATACTAGCGCTTTCCTTATCAAAATGATTATTTTTTTCATGTATTATATTTTCTTACTACTATCCAACTAATATTATAAATGTGAAAGTTTGGACAGATGGATGGCTGGATGGATGGATGGATGTTTGTTACTCTTTCACGCAAAAACCACTAAACCGATTGCGATGAAACTTGGTATGGAAGATAGCTGGAGACCTGGATTGACGCATAGGCTACTTCTTATCCCGATATTCCCACTGAATCAGGATTTACGCGAGGGGAAACCGCGGGGCGCTGCTAGTTGTACTTGAGCTTGTTTATAGGTAGTAAACGTCAGCTTAGAATGGATTTTACAAAAGAGCCTGATAAAGGAGGGCTCTCACAAGTTTATATGACAGTTTTTGATTTTGTGTATTAGATTTGAAATACGGCAGGTAGTTTATAGATGGGATCCATCAGCTAAGAATGGATTTTGCGACAGGACCGGGTTAGTGAGGTCTAAAGGCTAACGCTGGTTTACATGAAAGTCCTTAGATTTTTTTCTACTAGAGACCTGAAATTTGGCAGGGAGGTCGTTTACAGGTAGCACATGTTTACTAAGAATGTATTTTACGACTGAACCGAATTAAGGAGAGCTTAGGGGTCTTGCAAGTTTATGTAAAAGTTCTTGGATTTTGTTACTAGAGACAATTGAGATTTTTCTTTACATGGACGGCTTAAGGTCAAAGGATGATTGTTACTTTCGGATTTTTTTTTTATATTTTTTTATAAATCAAAGCCTGGTATTTGGCAATCACGTAGTTTACGGGTAGTAGAAGTCAGCTAGGAATGGGTGCTAAGCCAAGAACAGCTATGTTGCCTTACTACCTCCTTTTTCACCGTTTCAGTAGCTAATAGATGTTTCCATATCTAAGATTCGTATTTTGTTGAATTAGAAATATTCTAAGCCTTTTGTTATAAAGTAATTTTGTTGAATATCCTAAGAAAGTACTTTTATAATATTAAACCTCTTTACGTAACAGTGGCAATGTTTTGTTGAAAATTCGTTGAGAAACAAAATATTGTATGACTAAACCACAGTCGCAAGTCGGGCCCAGTTTGGAATAACGTTGTCACCTCTGGAAAGGATTACCAGTATCCCAAATAAGGCCTTTTGACTAAGCACTGTAGTAAGGGTTCTGAGCACAATTGCTCTTGGCCTAAAACGAAAAAACGTTTCCTTATGCGTTCCATATGTTTGTATCCTGAGGAACAACAAGAAATAAAAAAACTACAGTAGGCAATTCTTTAGAAAGCTATAAACAGACTTTTAAGCGGTGGTAGCGTAGGTTTGAACCCTAGTGCACTACCGATGTGAACCCGCTCCTAATACAAGCATTGTGGCTTAGCTGTAGGGGTTAACAAGAATACTAGTAATGTGTGACCTATGTTGATAGTTTTCTTAAAAAGAAAACGGCCTCCATGGCGGATCGGAAATGTTAGATTCGATTTGTGGGTCAGCCAAATTGGATGGCAATAGGCTGCTGAATGTCTTTACGGTTACCGTTTCAAATTTTGGGTGTTACACACTTCTGCCAAACTCTTCGAAGATATACAGGTGTGAATATTTAAACATTGTATACCTAAAACCGAACATCAAAGTTTTGCAAATAACTCTTAGGTATTTATTAAAGATATAACATAGATAGATAAATGTGTAAATCACGATTGATACACAAATTCAGTTGCAACAACACCGCTACTGCACGTTTTTCACAAATACAAAGCTTATTGTGAAGAAATAACATGGTAATAACACCACAAGGTTCCAATTCGTGGCTTTCCTATCAAACAGTAACAAAGCTTGCCAGCCTAGGTACGCCTCAATATTTTAGAAGATGTTTTTAGATTTAACCCTCTCTGTATATTATTAATTTTGAAATACTCGTAGTATGACGGTACGGTCGGTAGTGGTCGTGTAGTGTTGCATGTCACAACAAAACGTGTCAAAATTTTAAGGGTTCGAAAGTGTAAAGCATTTTTAAACAGGTCATAGTTTTGTTGTCCTACTAATAATCTATAAATAGAAAACATTACCTATCTTTCTCTTCGAAACAGACTTTAATGATTTACCTCTTGATAACTTTTGCGAACACGATTAACGACGCTACGTAAAGATTTCAAATTCGGGATAAGTATAGCTAGATTTGTAAACTTTACGTATAATAAGTACACTTATTTATAAGTGTACTTATTAATACCTGACATATTTGCATAAAATATTAAAGGAAAGGAGGATTACACTCCCTTATTTTCATTTCGAGTTTCACTGCCGCCGAAACGTTTATGAACTGTCAAGGCGTGCGGATGACGTCGCAGGCCCTGAAAAATTAAAAACACCATGTCCAACAAACCAAACATTCATGTTTAGAGGGCTATTTAATAAATAAAAATAAATCTTAATTATATGCGGTATAATATTTTGATTTTCAGAACTTTTATGCATACCTAAATCTATCAGAAAAAAACTGCATTTAACTAAAATCAATCCGTGTCTATACCCCCTATTGAAGATTGAGATATTGATATATCTACGTTTAAAAATGAATAACAATTCATCTTATTTTAGCACATTTTAGTTGAATACATACAAATAATACTACAGTTGGATTTTTTGTACATTTGTCTTTGTTCATTATGGCTGCTTTTCGGTCGGTGCGTCGCTGTGAAAATGAGAAAGACTATGCTCCGATGCTTCAAATATAACGATAGAATGCCTACGGACAAAACGACACAAGAAATATTCAACACCAAAATGGAAAGTGGAACAGGTCGACAACGAAAACATAAGTTATTGTATAGAGGTTGCAGTTTGTAGTAATTTCTTTTTTAAGTTCACTCTGATGGTACCTAACTGTATGATTTTGGTGCTTATTGGTATCCATACACTTATGTAATGGGAATGTTTGAAATAAATAAACCACACGGTATATTATTTATTTTTATAAAGTCTGAAACAAGATTATTTTTTATTAGCGATTGCACGAATTGAGCGATCAACGCCGTTAAGGCACGTTGCCGTGTTCAGTTTAGAGAAGGATGATAGATTACGAAAAGACACATCCCTTGGTGCCTTCGAAACCATTTACTAGCTGCTATTGATGAACTATTATTTGGAGCTAGTACATCTAAATGTTTTAGTAGATCTTAGATTTTTGTGTTGTTAAAGGGGATTTTTTACGTATTATGAAATAAAAGTATTTTTTAATATGATAACAGATGTTATCAATACAGAAGCTCCTACTCGAATGACCTTTATTTTCTTTATATTGATAGTAGTGTACATTATCGCACACTATAGATTATGCAAGCTAACACGTCTGCTGTCGCCCGTGGTTCACGCATAAAGATGAAAGCGATATATTCGTATTCTTTAAATATTAGTAATATGGAACGTATTCCGCTTGTATCTGTAATCTGACGATTTCTAAATTGTTAATACTCGGATCCATATTCGTTAATATGTGAATACCGACCATTCGACATGAGTCGTATAGTAGAATACTGATATCAGATTGTAGTGGTATTAGTCTCACTCCATTTTCTATGATCAGGCTCTTAAATACAAAGAGCTATTGTTCTTAGCTTAAACTTAAATATGATATTTCTCTTAAATACCTACTAGGATTGGCGGGGATTGTTGTCACTTTGCTCGCATTCGTAATTATGAATATAATGAACCGTAAACTAATGGGAAGCTGTCTCATACATTCGTATTTATTTATAAACATTTAAAATCATTGTTGTGTTTTATCCATGTGAGAGGGTATTTTCTGAATCTGGTGAGCCAGTTTCCAACCGACGTATTCGGTTATCACCAAAAAAATTTAAAAAATAATGTTCTTACGCGTCAATAAAAAGTATTTTTTCACTGTAAATATTTTTTCATTTGTGTTAAAAACAAAATGGATAAAACTTTCATACCACCAAATCTAGTTTTATCCTACACCTATATCTAACTGGAGTTCATTGACTACAATAATTTATGAATACACCTTACATAATATTACTTTAAATAGTATAATATATTCATTTAAGCTAATACTGATAAATATCGGTATTAACCCATCTCTATTACGCAGTACTGACTTACGTGCTACCACAGTGAGCTCGAGACAATGTATATAAGTATAGTTATAACGTATGAACACTACCTTGATTAATTAATTAAAATTTTTAAATACAGTAAAAACTATTAGGTTCTTTATCGATGCCCGAAATTTGATATTTTAGCGTACCAACAAAATAGTTACATAATAGGCACACGATACGAGACCCTAAAAGCTATTACATGTACCATCAATTTGATCGGTCTAAAACCTTTGTAATGGATTGCGGAGATCAAGTTGTTCTGATGAAAAACGAAGTAAAATGATAATAAAATACGAAAAATTCTCAAATTATCTCAGAGCTTTGTAGCGTACCTACTCTGACGAAGTAAGAGAATATAATCGTTGTAATATTTCATACGTACGGGGTAACATAATAAGAGCTCGTGAATACAGAAACATGATTGTTTGTGTAACTGGCTGGATATAGGTACTTATACGTATACGTGTTTCAGGTGCTGCGCTAGAGGAATGGTATTGCTCTTTAAATATCCAGAGCTTACCTAACTTTTTTCCCCAAGGTTGTAACACTAACAGTCAGTAATCAATCCGAAATTGCGATGTTTCATAACACGACGGATAGACGTAAACGTTTTTATATCTGTCATAAACTGACATATTATTATGTTTGTTGTATAGCTAGCTTTATGCCGCATAATGCTTTTTAATTGTTATTTTTACGGTGTCCGTTTATTGGTGCCTAATGCTTATGACCGATGTATGCAATATTTTTTAACGTTTGATTTCAGCTAACAACTAAAACTGTTATATGATATCAAACGACCTGTAGCCAGGCATTTGTTGTAGGCAGAAAAACCTCGTTTAGTATCTTTCAATAAAATAATTTTATTTAATAACTGCAGCTCTAGATTACAGTGTACCTTTATATAAAGATGGGTATTTAGGTAAAGGAATACCTAATTTACAGAAATGTATAAATTATAAGCAACATAACACATATAAAACAACCAAATTCGCTATAGTTAAAAATACGACGTTGAATCGAACGATAAATTCAACTGGTATTTCCGGACCGATACGACCTTCAGACCTTCAAGAAAAGAGCGTACTCCTATCTCAAAGGCCGGCAACGCCTTGTGACTCTTGAGTTGCAGGTGTCCATTTGCGACGGTAGTCACTTACCATCAGGTGACCCGTCTGCTCGTTTGCCCCCTATAATATATAAAAAAAAACTTTCCAAAAGAAGAAAAACGTTCAACTGTACAATACTGGTGAGTTGTGAATAGGGTTGTGATCTTGTTAACTTTCTACAACTAAGCTAATACATCTCGGTAGTGTGTGTGAAATTTTGAATTGCTAAATCTAGGTATACCATAAGCAGTCCACACATGCCACGAACACTATGAAAATAAAAATCTGACATGCATCTCGTTTTTATAAACATAATATCCTCAGCATGATGTAGACACGTAGTTAAACAAAAAAAAAACAAGCTTAACTGCCTCTGTAAGCTGTATTATTGCTAGGCATTACAGCATTATTTTCTTTTGTTAACAAGAGCTCTTGCCGAGAGAATAATCCTTGTGTGTCAGAGGCTTTCCAAACATTACCATTACGCACACAGAAATATTATGAATATTTTACTCGGTAGGTATATTTTATTATCTATGGTATATATATAAATATCGAATAATAATTCTTGGCCTGTGCTGCGGCTGCGACTAAACTTGCAAAGCAACGTATGATCAATGTTTAAACAAATATGATGTAGTGGACGCATGTTGTCATTACAGGTAATAAAAATATTTTTTATTTTTAAACCTTCACATGCCATATTGATTTCAAATATTGGTAAAATGAATTCAACTTTGTAATTTGGCGTGTCTATATTTAAAAGATACAAACACATACAACTCTGCCGCGTCCAAATGGTAGTTACTAATAAAATTGACCTCATCATCTACCATTTATCTATCAACTACAAGTTGCTCACACTTTAATGAAGGCGCAAGTATTTTTTTTTGCTTTTATAATAAGTAAAAATACGTAGATGTAGATTATCTGTCTGAATGTTTGCCCATTTTCTTGTTAAACACGGATCTCAAGGCTGAAACGAGGTCCTGTCCCTTCTCTAATGTGTCAGCGCCGGCTATTTTCTTAAGGTCATTTGTCTGGCGGTGACGTTTTCTCTGCGCATGTCATCCATATATACCTACCTATTTCTGCCTTAAATGGAAAACGTAAAATACAATATGTCGTAATGTACTTCATCTAAAACAAAATAAGCTGTGTTTATCTGGATATTTATATCCACATAAATACAACCTATTTAAACCACGTTTTACAGTATACCTATTTAAGTTTGGGTTATTGTTGAGTTTGGGTCATTTCGGTTCGCTTTATCCGCCATAACGACCTCACTTCTTGTATTGTTTTCGTTCGCGCTCTCATTCAATTGGTCTGTACTGAGCGCTGTAGTGAGGTCAACTGTCACTCCCACAAATAAACGCACTTAAACTGTTCGAATTCACATGACTACGTTAGACGGCTCTGGCTTCCCGACAACAGCCAGTTCAAGTGACAGATATGTCACCCTGACCTTTTCAAGTTAATAAACTCCCTAATCCATCCTTATAAGCAATATTGTAGTGTTCAAACCTCCTTTGAACTTTCAAATAGCTGGCTGCTAATATAAAGTCTAAGTCGAATTAAATTTATATAAAGAATAGGATGGAAACAAAAGGCAGTGAGAGGGTCTAGACCTGGGACGTTAGACAGAGTGGACGGACCTGATCTTTCAAGAATTCTTTATTATAACGTACAATACAATAATACACAGCTCCCAGTGTTTGATTCCAATTTTCCTCTTCACACACACACCCCTTTCCTGACTCATCATCTCGCTGCGCCCAAGCAAAGTGCTACAATATCCCTTTGCTTTCATTGACTTCCCTTCTTGAATTTTTATTTCTTACCTATCTTGAATTTTTTAATATACTCCCAATTTTCGGACCTGTCATGCCTAAAGTCACCGGTTGAAGGTAATAAGGCTTGCACTCTATTACGTTGGTAAGACCAAATTATAGTTGGCAATTTTATTTTTTTAAATTAAATGTGGGTGTTTAATATGACTCTTCCTACCCCTTAGACGTGAGTGCATGTATGGTGTACCATTGGCCAAATATATCGCCTACCACCCTACGGCTGAAGATCATTGGGACATCATAAAACAACAAGGTTGATTTTCCCGTGCAATAATATTCTGACAGTTCATTGTTAGAGATAGATTCAACCTTATCGCTATTGTGATTACACAGAAACTGTTGTAAAAATTGGTAGACCATTTTCTTTATACACTGTACATCCCAAAGCACCAAGTCAAAGTCAAATGTAACAAGTCAAATATTACAAAGCCAAGACATGTGGTATATACGTTGAGCCCCCGGACGAACTGTGGTTGAGAACAATGAATGTTAATAATGCAGTTTGAGTTAGAATTTGATGTGCTACTAGCTTAGCGATTGAGCTTCGTTAAATATCTTTCGAATTTCTTGTGAGAAGTTGATAAGCTACTGCATTTTTTGGGCTCGTCGATTTCTCTTAAACTAACACTTGGATAGAAAACATAATCTATTTCGAAAATTTTATAAATTTAATATTTTTGTGTTCAACGCCCGGGATTTGATTAGTTTGAAACGTATGCTTACTTTATATGAACCATGATAAGAAAGCAATTTAGCCTCCTATACCACCACATATACCATGAGTTTTGTGGCACTTGATGCCATCCGTTTCACACAGTTTATTATTTGGATAAAATAAAAATCTGAAATACAAGAAATAAACTAGAGTTGATAGATACATAAGAATCTGTTTTAAATTTCATTTAAAGCATGTTTTTTTTTCCACCTCAAAACTTGTAATTTTATGTTAGATACTTCTAAACTTAATATATATATGAAAAAAAAAGGATGACTTAAAACGTGTCTTCATAGAGATTGATATAATAAAATATTTATAATCGAGTATGTAAATATTTTTATCACATTCATAATATTTTAATATTCTCAACAATTACAAAACCATAAAAAAAAATAAAAATATGAAATTTGATAAGAAATTGATATGTTTAAAGAATTTTGAATGTCTGTAAAGCTATTTGCCTACGTATAATAGCAACATCGGCCCTCAACCCGTCAAATCACGTTAATCTGAGCGTATAGGTATGCTTTGTATGCGGTCCCTGTTTTGTGCTTTGCGTGTTTTCATCACTTGCTTTTCTTTTCGGTAACTCGTGATAACGGAAATGAACAAGTGTTTTTATTTCCGACCAAAATCAAGTGGCGTTAAGTCTTGGCTCTTCGATGGCCAAGCCCCATGGCTTGACTAGATTGGCTAACATTAAACTATTGTGGTGGCATTCTCGTGCTTCGCTGCAAATTTTTCGGTAACTCGTGATAACACTTGAAAAAAAAAATGAAGATTGTCCTGGGTAACGCGGGAACAAGATAAAGGCGGAAACATTATTGCTTTTTTCCAACGTTTTTGAACGGGTGGGAAGTGCGTTGGACATTTGAAGGAACACTGTCTCGAATCACTAGGGAAAAATAATATGGTGTTCTTTCACCGGAAATAATATCAGCAAAGAAAGCACTGATATCTCATATGGATATTTTTGAAGCCGAAGATGTTATCTGGAGTCATATTTACAACCATTTTCTCTGCCTTGAATGGCCCCCTACTTGCCTAATTGATGAAAAGTAAAAAAAAAATATCTGTTTTATATTCGTTCCGATAGTAGTAACGCTAGGACAATTCATTCACAAAGATATCCACGCTTTAGTAGCTTGTTATCAATGGCGCTACCAGGGCAGCGACCTGCCAGCTTATACCTATGATCCAGAGTGCAGCGATCTTCGTCCCAGCGGCTATCTTTGCGCTTTAAAATTAAGAAGCTACTGAGGTATCTTTTATAACAAAATGCAATCACGATGATGGCGACGAAATTAGTTGTAATGGTCAATAATAAAACGAAAAATAAAGACTAACACTAACATTTATTAAACACATCAATTATTCACGTAAATGGATACTCCAATTTCTTATTCATATTTTACACGGGCCTAGGACCGTCATTGATTTCAACATTATTTTGCGTTAAATAACTTTATTTATTGTGTAATGAAAATAAACACAGCGTGAACGGACTGTGCGTATTTATAAAATAATCAAGTTTACATTCAAGTTCAAAGTTTATTTCCAAATTATTAATATTTCATTATACCGAAACAATATATTATTGTTTGAAATGGAGTCTGCCGGGTTGGATACATAATCGTGCACGTTTTATAATGTATTTTAGCTTTCTCAATGTTTCCCTTTTTACTTTTCCCTTTGTCAAAAAGAATCACCATCGTACTGCGAAACTCATCACACCTTTTGTATTCACGGAAAAAATACTTGTTTGAAGTATTTTAATTTTAGACCACAAGCAGAAATCAAGGGGCGTTAAGTCTTGACCCTTCGACGGGCAAGCCGCAGGCTTGACTGAATTGGCTAATATAACATTAGACTATTGTGCTGGCTCGTTCTTCGCTGCAAATCCCACTCGAACTACTCTAGAATATCCTCTTTGATCTCTGGCGAGTAGCTCAGGCGTCCTCGAATTGTCCATGGTCGAGAAGGTGCTGGGTTGCAGCTAATAAAGTTGGGGTGAATTCAATCCCTCTTAACCGCATTGGCTACAACAATACTTACGATAAACAATACTTTCAATTTAATGTTGAGCGGGTCGCGGTCGGTCGCTATTGCATTGAAGGGCGGAGGCACGGTTGCGTGTGAGTCGGGAGCTGGCGATGGCGCTGTCGCAGTTTTGTGGAGCTCGTAATTATAAATGTTTAAAACACTGAATGAAGTCCATTGTACTGAAACGTAGTGCAAGCATTGAGTGGCGATACCACGAGTTCTCAGTTATTGTTCGCAAACTATATAAATTAAAATACAGTGTAAACTCCATTTAACGCCTCTCGATTGAACGACAAACGTCCTGAAACGTCGAAATGACTTGACCATGGTTGGTTTACCTTGTTGTCCATACAATGATACACTCTATCTAGCATTACACTCACTCCAAATAACGACAACAATACCTACGTTATTATTAAGCAACAAACAGTACTTTCTAAGTTGCCAAATTTAACTGCAGCTGTGTATGTCCTTTTGTTGCTTTATTGTCTAGTACGTTTTTACCTCAACCGTCGGCATCATACCGAAGATTCTACGAAATTCGTTCTTTTGTTTGTTGCTAGACTGTCGTTAGGTTGTTATGCATTGTCTATACGTTATCATATTCTCAGTATCTTACAAACTTTCAAACTGTGAACGAAAACGTTTTATTTATACATTACATTAAATACATTGAAATTATAATAGTAAAATAAAATTGATTTTTCTCCTCACATTTAACGACACAGTCAATATTGCTTGCGACAGCATCTGGCTATTTTATCCGAAAGCAGCCGTCATGCAGATCGTTAACATCGATTAATATACAAGTAAAACGGGAATGTCCGTAGTGACATCGAAGGACCCACCTTCCCGGCATTCGTCGAGTTTTGCGCGTCATGCACGCGACACGTCACGTCACCCATGATTGATATGATGTAACGTGGGGTAGAATGTGCAACTTCATCATAATTAGTTATTTATTATTCCTATAGATAGTTATAAGTTTTTTAATTTAGCAACACTTTTAACAATGTTAATACTTGCAATTGGTTATCTTAAGAATGAGATTAGCGATAAAGAAAAATTTTCCGGTTAAGACCAGAAGTATATTTTTAAATATGAAAGTAAAACTGTGATAGTTATGATCCAACGTAACTTGGCTATAATAAAATGACGTAAGTATAGAACATAACACGACAAACAATGTCTTTTTTAAATTATGCAACCTACCAATTTCCATAAATATAATGAATTATTAAAATATTTGAGAAATTATAACGCTTTTTAGTCTTTGATGCGTAAAAAATATACATATATATTTTAATGAAAACCCTTTTAATTATAAAACCATTCGGGTAAGTATGCAAATCAAACAAGATTGAGGTGAACAAAAATAATCCTCTGATAATTATTAAAAAAAATATCTGGAGATAATAATGTTATGTTTTCTTTTTAACTTTTATAGTCAGGCGATATTGGATTTATTACATGCAGAAAGGAATCAAAGACTACAGATACAGTTGTATATGATTATTTTTGAAGTTAAACTCGATAGGCAGCGATTCGATAATCAAAAATGCACTAATATATAGAGTGAAATTTAAAGGGACGCGTCACATTTAGGCATATTTCGTTACATTACAGAGAAGATAGTTAGAAAGAGAGAGGCGACAGTATGTCACAAGCGTTGTCAACCCATATCTCTCTATGGAGCTCACTTGCTAACAGAAAAAAGCACTTCGCTACTAGATTAAATACGATGCATTTTTGCGAATTGATGAGGAGTCTTTTGGCTTCCTCCCGGCCCAATATAAATCACTTTCATGGTACCACATTACTACAAATTACTACTACTACACACCGAATAAATATTTGTATCTCAAATGAATGCCAAAAGGGATGAGGGATATAAAACAAAGGTAAGTGGAAATGCCGGTAGGGGTCGACCCCGCAGAACACACCCTGAACAAATTGGTGATGTTCTGACGAAATGGCGGGTCAGAAATAGCCGACACCAGAGCGTATAAAAGGTGGTGTATAAAAGGTTTAATGACAGTAGAGGAAGCTAGTCAGGCTCTGCCTACCCTGAAAGAAGAAAGGCGTTTATGAATGTATGTGTATATATAGCATGGTTATTATTATTTGTTTATTCATTTATGTGTCAATACAACTAAGAGTACACACTACTTAAACATATTCAAATTACTGAAGTGTAATTATATATCAAAGATTTGAATAATTAAAAATTCGCTCTGCTTAAAAACTGATTTAAAATGACAATGTATAACTCTAAATATAAAACTTTTTCCCCTTAATTTCCCGATTGTATTTATCTCTGAATTGGCCTCTAAATTGAGTACCACTTAAGTCATTACTTGAAAACTTAACAAATGCAGTAATATCAACTCTATGAGAAGTTGGTAAATTAATTTGTGAGAGTTGGAGATATCTTCAAATTTAAGTAATTACATTATTTCTGTACAAAATATGAAACCTCGATTTTAAATTTAATTTAACTCGAATGTTTAACGTTTTGCGAAGCATGAACGTTTAATTAAGCGAAGCAAAAGTTTATTAGGCCAAGGTCAGTGCGAGTACAAGTAGCAGGTACAAAAGTTGAGAAGGAGTCCATAAAGTCTGGTTTAGTGTGATCATTTTAACTGTATAGAAAATATAAAACTCTAAAGTATATTAAATAAGATCTGTGTATTTCCCATGCGATCGCGTGACTACGAAACCACTTAAGATAAATGTCGTCTAAACATTCATTTATACAACTTGGTTCTTGCCTTAGTTCCCGTAGAGACTCTACGAGGTCGTCTACGTTGCGACGTAGATGGACTCGTAGGGTCTCCCGAGTCCATACAAACTGCCAATATCAATACGTGACTGTTCCCGTAGCCAGTTAGTTAAAAGCAAAAAGAAAGGTAATCATGAGTCAAAATTATTTGTGGCTACTAGCGCCTTTGTGAATAACACTGGCATGCCTAGTAAATGTCAAATTAATATGCTATTTTACACATTGCTCATCTACGAGAAGGGTGACACAACACAAAATATTTTTCCATTGTAATTATGTTTTTAACCCCCGACGCAAAAGAGGGGTGTTATAAGTTTGACGTGTCTGTATATCTGTGTGTCTGGTTGTGGCATCGTAGCTCCCAAACGAATAGACCGATTTAAGTGTTTTTTTTTTTGTTTGAAAGGTGACTTGATCGAGACTGTTATTAGATATAATTCAAGAAAATCTGTTCAGCCTTTTGAAGATCACCAGCTCTTTTCTAACCATTGAAGGGATGTGCGAGGCGAGGGGTATTTTAAATTTATGATTATTTTTGTTTTTCTACTTATTGTTTTCTCTTAAAATAGGCAACTAGGCACTGGAGAATAACCGCGTTTGTGTCGCGGGGACTTAACAAACATGCAGTTATTAGACAGAAAGTACACCCGTCTGGGTGTACTTTCTGCCTAATAACTGTATGTTTGTAACAATCATTTGGGAAACTGGGAAAATTGTTGTTAGATGTGGAGTTCTATATCTTTCAACGCAGTGTAAGTATTAGGGGTGACCACTTAACCTCCCGTATCTACATGTTATGTCTCATACATCTGATCACCATCCAGAAGTTATCGAGTACTAAGCCTTGTAGTGTTAAATTACAATTACGAATTGTAAAGATTCCATTAAAGGTTGACATTCTTCATTCAGAGTGTCTTATTTTTTAAATTGATACTAATATGGCAAACAAGCATACAGCTAAGCTGATTGATGGTAACCGGTAAGTGATTAATTAGCTACAGTATATTTTAGTTATATTTAGCTTTCATACATGATGTCATGTAAGCAGAGTAATGACCAATTATATTTTAACTATAAAATACTGCTTTAACAACTTCAGTCAGTAAACACATCATAACTTAGAAGGGCCATGGTATATATTATTATTGCATTCTCATAAATTATGTTAAAATGTGAAGCAATTTATGCGTACGAGGCTATTATCAAAACACCAACTTGTAAGCATTATGTACATATAACGATATATAATAAGTAAAGGCTTACAGACTGAAGATTGCGGGAGACGTCGGAGGCGGCACGTGCCCAAGTAATTTGATTGATGAGTTCTAAGCTTATCAGAATAATAATTACACTCGCCCGCGACGTAATCTTAAGATTTATTCTTATGTATGCCTGCGTCATAGCATTTTAAAAAAGAAAAAAAAATCATAATATTACCGTTAAAAGATTACAACTAATGAAAAAGTATTTACTTGAAAGTTTTACTTTTATATTTTGATTTAGATTCCTAACTTTGATCGTCAAGGAAAGGTGCGATAGTACTCGTATAAACTCAAGTTGGGCGAGTTTATTAGTAAAGTCAGCCAATAGCGAGTAATAAGAAAGAGTACTAGTGTTGCACTGGACGGGCGAGAAATAGGGTGGCGGGTAGCTTATATACTTCACCGCTTATTTGTTACAGAAACGGAGAGTTATTCAACGAAATATTACTGATTATGTTTAAACGGAATTGATTATCAACAAAGTGCAAGCTTGTTGGCTACGACCAGCGGCAAAGTTTATGAATAATATTTGTGTTAGTGTACTTTGTTTTCAAAGTTGCCTTTCGATAATTAATTAATATCAACAGCTTTAATTTCTTAACGCTCTTTTGAACTTAGTTGGAAGGAAATTCACAGTTTATTGGGTAACTGTATGGTATATGATAATGTCTATATTTCCTTACCTTACACTAAGTCTTATCAAATTCATTTAACAATTTGATTTATACCACGAATCGAAGTTACGTTGTCTCTCAGTAAACTTATAAAGTATGTATCTACGGTATCCGTTATTATGGTATAGAACTGCTTCTTTATTCCTTTCAATAGTCATTGATGATTATCATTTCCAGTCGCCCACCAATCTCAAAATATTTAAAAGTCCAAAGCAATGAGGAACCTACCGTGCATTGTTGTACCTCATCTAAACGCGCTGTCAACACGTCTGCTGGGGATGGATGGCTACTATTTTACATTTATATTTTATATTTATATACAGTTGGGATGGCTCAACTCGTCAAGATAATTTATGAAACCTCTGATGTCACCGATGATCTTGGCGAGAGTCCTCGGTGTTTGGCCCAGTATGTGGCCACACTCGTGCAACCCAGAAGGATGTATGCGGCCGTCTCTTTTGCCTCCATGTAAGCCCTGCAAAGGGGCCGTCGGTTACACCTTTTTTTTTTTTTCGTGTGGACTCCCCCACGGGTCATCACCTCACCATGGCTATTGGTGAAGTGGTATGTCGGAATCGAACCGACTAAAACCACACGGTGTTCCGTAACAAGTGAGTCTATCGCAAGGGACTCGGGTATACCCTAAGAAGGAAGTCCCCGAGAACCCTAGCAGACTTTGGCCGCTCTCAAATAGAAGGCAGCCACACCATTGGTAGCGGAGGGCCTTGCCCTCCTTCCGATTTAGAGAAGCGCACGCGGAACACGTCGCGCCACCTCCTCAGGTCTGGTTCTGCTAGGGTAACGGGCAGCCTCACCCGTTATCCCCAGGCCAGCGCTCATGGAGGTGGGTGCTCATTAAGCGCTCTCCGGCGCCTCTTCTTCGAGACGGGAGTACTAGTCCTCTCCCGTTCCCTTTCCGCCGCCTCTTTAGTGGACATCACTTCCTCACAAAAAGAAGCGGCGGATTCCCCCCCACTCTCACTTTGGACCATGGACAGAACTATGGCCTCTAGCGAGAGGCTTCCCACACCGATAGCAGCCGCGAGGTCGTGGCGCTGTTGCATCCACGCTGAGCACTCTACAAGAGTGTGGAGTGCAGTATCCTCGCGACAGCCTCCGCAGTGATGGCACGCAGACGTTGGCTTCCGGCCTATGCGACACAGGTACTTTCCGAAACAGCCGTGGCCGGTCAGCACCTGTGTCAACCGGTAGGAGAGGCTGCCGTGCTGCCTCTCCAGCCAATCCTCCATTATGGGCCGTCGGTTACACCTATAATTAAACAGATGTTCTTAAGAGAGGAATATTAGTAACAGTTGCTTGATAAAATTAAGTATTAGAAGCGTTCAAAAATGAACGACCAAACTCTAGACTTATATCTGACTTTTGCATCAAGATAACGCCCTTGCACATCGACCCGGTAAAACTACGGCTTATTATTTCACTTAGCTTTTGAAAAGAGTTTGAGTTTGTTTATACCAGAGGGATACTCTAGCAATGTGTTCAGCACCTGGTTTATACGTATGAAGCCCTGTATTACTGCCAATGGAGACTACTTAGAAAAAAAAAATCACAAAGTAAGAAAAAACTTATGTAGCGCCCTAGTACTTACAGCATTTCGGCAGACCAGTGGACATCCTACAAATATGTCCAAACGGTAACAACGATTCCTGGAATCAATTTTGATTATTTAGGAAAATTAAAAACAACCGAAGGAGTACTCAATGTCATCATGCCCGTGAGAATTTTGAATTTCAAAACGCACATGGAAAATATTAATTCGTCATTTCATACGTATATGAATCTCTGTAAACAAACAATAATTGTGGAAGGATCGGATCGCATGTACAGTAGAACCATGTGGTTCATTAACAAAATATTATTAAATTTTTAGGTTCGATGTTCCACTTAATTGATAATCGATCCAAACTACAGGTTAGTTTGGATCGATTGGCGAAATAGGTACAATTTCTAAATAAGATTTCGGTAATTTAGATGAAAATGCTGCAATAGAATATGACCAGGCCATCGAATCAATAAATCGAAATCAAAATAATTCTTCTACTAAATCTTAATAACAAATTCGGTTATTTCTTCGTAAAATAACTTCATTTAAAAAATAAAACAGAATGAAATTACCCTTAATAATGCCATTGATCTACTTTCAATCCGTATTCAAAATTTCACTTTGTTTTCTGATAATTTTGAGTGACGATTAAACATAGACTTTATCCTAATTTCTTTGGAGATATCCATCTTCACTCTATAATTCCAACTCAAAGAAATAAAAAATGCGATATTACTTTGCAGTCAAACATACTGCACCCGGAAATCATATCTCCCACTTTCTTATACCGCGAATTAAGTGATAACATTAGTCACCTGCCGGATGACATGAACTTACCTAAACATCTAGATTTACGCTCAGTCCATAACATTGTAAAAGTTTCTGAATAATTGTTATTATTTTAATGGTAAATTAGTATGACCACACCACAATGTAACACGACATGTAAAGCAATCAGATATCGTTAGTCTTCCTATACCTAGCTATAAGTATACGGCTATCAAAGACAAATCAAAATTTTGTAATTTAAAATCATTGCAATATTGTAAAACCATAAACCCGGTGGAGTACTTTATGTTACATTCCGGTGATCTATGAAACCGATTCAAAACCCAGTTGAGAAAGTAAACGGATGTCCAAGATGATCCTTTTCTTATTAATTAATTATTTTTTAGAAACCATTCGAAGAGGAACCCTGTAGCAATTCGAGGAGGGTTTCGTTGTATTTACATCTAGGTTGAAGAGTGTTTGTATCTATTATCCATCCATCTGCAGGATGCTTTATTTGACGCATGCCAGTTGCATATACTATTAGAAACATTTTCTGTATCCTGAGTAATGTCGATAACAGTTCTACTTTGCCTCGTGTCAAACTTCTGACCCTACATTTATAATTTAAAGGTTTGTAGTGAAAAAAAATAATCCTTTCGTTTTCTGAATGCATGAGGTCATGGTGTGCGTTGCAGTCGGCAGCCACTGTCAGCTCACTTCCGACGGATTCCAGGACGTGCTGGGTAATAAGAGTAACCAATCCGACTCCTTCTCCGCTAAACCCCCAGGACTCCGTCATCCCCACGTACGGCGCTCAACTGCGTAATCCAAACGCAGCTTGCAGGTGGAATACAATCCACAGGCAAAGTTGGGAGTATATTGAAGGGAGTATATAGCAGGTAAGAAGGTAGGGAATGGAAGAAAAGGGATATTGTTTGTATAAGCGTCGTATAGTTTACTAGCTTTTGCTAACTTCGTCCACGTTAATGAAATAAACAGAAAATGAGCCAACGACAGAAAAAATGTATTTAATAACCTGCAAAAAACTGAAAGAATTTAAATGAAACAAATTGTTTTTTACGAAGAATATTAACGTAAGCAAAAAATACCGCTAGCGGGACGTTTATATATTAAGAAGGCATTTTTACTAATCATAAACATGTTTCCGATAAATATACGTACCTATAGTAAACACAGACAGATTTGTTTTGACTTCCATACAAACTAATCTCCTATTTCACCCCCAGGTAGGTCGAAATTTCAGAAACACTGGCACAAATGTCTATTTACTACTTATGAAATGCCTAAATACAAAGTTTCATGGTTTTGTGTCCGACAATGATGAACTTTAATATTAACTTATTTCAACCCCTTCAAGCCTTTTTTCCGAGACAAAAAGTAGCCTTTGTCCTTTTCCTAGGTCTAGTCTATCTCTGTACCAAATTTCACCAAAATTGGTTCCGTGGGTTAGGCGTGAAAGGGTAACAGACAGACAGACAGAGTTATTTTCGCATTTATTCACGTTTATAATATTAAGTAGGGATTTTGAAAGCTTTGATAAGGATACTAGTCTAGATACTGTGTCACATTGAGACAAACGTTAAAGATACGGCTCCTCTATGTTAGCCTAGTGTGCGTAAAGGCTCTGGTTTACACTGGCACCCGTTGTGTAAGTGTTTCTAACAGGGAAGTCAAGTTATAACATTTTTCCATTGAAGAAGGAAAAGATAAGATTGAATTCGAAAAATATATTTACTATATTTATTATTTTAATTTTTTCTATTTTTCGTTTTTCATAATATTAGATTTAAAAAGCAACTTTTACAAAAATGATCTGAATAAATACACGTCCACGTGTTTGGTTTCCACTGAGACTCATTCTTAATCATTCTCATTCTACTCAGCCTTAATATCTCTATCCATCGATCTGGGAAACCTTTAAAACAGTATAAAAATACTTTCAGAATATTCATAAAATCATTCTGCTAGACTCTTATAAAAACGTGTCTTATACAAAACAATAAGTTAAGCTATTCTTAATAAGTACCATTCCATTAAAAAAAAATAATGTAAAAAGTTGTGTATAAACAGAAAAACAATATATTTTAATAATGTAGCTACCTTGAAAAAACCACTTAACGCAAAACCTTAACTCGTTGCTTAAATAGCAATGGGTGATTGTATTAAATTATAATGGCAACACTGACGAAAATAGTGGCTTCTCTATCATCTTTTAATTACAATTATTTAAAAAAGTTTATGTGTTTTATAGAGATTGAATCACAATATTTACTGGTAGAATGTTATTTTCTTAGCTTTCTCTATTTCTTGTTGACCAATTTTTATAGTGTTTGACGGCAGAAGACGCAACTTTTAATTAAATTAGTTAATTAAATTAGCGACAGCACAAATACGTGTTTACGTACTGCACTTGTCAAACGCACTGAGTGAGCAGGACTGCCAGTAAGAACAACTTATTTTATACCACCGAGTCTTAGAGCTTATACAAAATTACGTAATATTATACAAAATCAGTGTTGTTCGACTATAGTACGACACTCTTTGGGGATTTCAATAAAAGGTGTTTTAACTTTAACGTGTAAGGGTTTGACAATGTACCACAGACATGATTTGTTTTAAGTATCTCTATGTATGTACGTACTTATTACACTATAACATCAGTAATGACATTGTATTCAATTATACTTTTTACAATTATTGTACGTACGAGCCATACTTTGGCATGTATGCGCCGGCTCGGCTCCGCTCGATACTGCGGCCTCACAGAAAACCGGCAGTGAAACAATGGTTTCATTGCATTGCTTTTCGCCGCGTGAGTGAGGTTAACGGAGACCCTAACTCTTCGCTCTTCCCGTCCTTCCCCTCTCCCCCCCTCTAATCCCCTCTCCCGTCTTCCCGCTCTTCTCCCCTCTCCCTCTCTTCCCTATTCCCACCTTAAAGGGCGGAAACGCACTTGTGACTCTTGAGTTACAGGTGGCCATGGGCGGCGGTAGTCATTTACCATCAAGTGACCCGTATGCTCGGTTGCCCCCTATACGAGAAAAAAAAAGAATTATAGAATCTGGCAGCCCTGTGACTGAGAGTAGAATAAGTCAATTTTTGGTTGATTTTAATTGGTGTTTCACTTTGAGATGACAGACTGGGCAACTAGACAAATTTAAAATCAAAGTTTGAAAGTAATTTAACTTAAAATTTGAATCTCTAAGTGCCAAGGTATTTAAATAGACCAATACGGTAGGTACTCAATGTAAAGTCAATCCACCCATACCACACCGATGTAGTCACCTGAAATGAGACCGCATCGTCACATGTATTGTATAACCTGCATAGTGTATAGGCCTGTCCTTTACCCGAGGTGTTTGACAGAATTTGGGCGAGAACAGTATCAGATTACGTGAATATTTGAACTAAGAAAGTATGTCGTAACTCTACAAGGTTTATCTTCACCCTCCACCTTAAAATTGTACTTTCCAGGTACCCGCAGACTACCTAAGCGGTGAAGAGGTCTTTATTATACGCCAAGAAATAAACATATAAGATTCATGTCATTTTATTCACAAATCGGTAATTAAAGCAATTTCTTTTAACGCACTTCTAAAAGGGGCGAAGAGAATATGTAAACAATATAATGGAAAAAAATGTAATAACCACGTTTATAATAAAAAAAATTAAACTATTATAATACTGACAAAGAAAAATAATAGTCTCTAAATCCCAATAAAAGCTTTATCTAAATTATTTCTGTGGATGAAATCAAATATTTTGAAACTGTCATTTTCTAATAACTTAGTGTGCTTTTAAGATTTTTTACTGTTAGGCTTTATATTGACCTAAAAAATATTTGAATGGTGTGATTTTAAATGTCGATGATAACAACGAAACATTGCGAATTTATTCAAGTTTCAAAATTAATAATTCAAATTAACAAAATGTAATACTATACATGTAGTATTTAAATAAAAGTTTTGTCAATTTGGATGGCTTTGTACAAGTTACATCGAGTTATCTGTTTGTTCGCATCGACATTTTAAATTAAAAATATACTTTGAGTACCTAATGTAAAGTCAAGTCAAACAAGTCACGCAAATTTTTAAAACGGTTGATTTATTATAGTTGATAGTATTTGTTTTATTTTTTGAAAGACGCATCTAGAACCATTATACGAGTGAACGAGACAAAATGCGACATTCAAAGTTTACGGGCTTGAGTTAAAATGCAAAAAGGATCCTTTGGCGTGTGGATTACATTATTAATTGGAGCTAGTGTCTCTAAGCCTCTTAGGTAACCAGTTCGTAAAATCGTCTTACTTAAAGGTACAACTTCATACGTACGTGGCATAGTACAAAACACGAATTTAAGAAATGTAATCAGCGGCCTGTTCTTATTTCAATTAAGTATAATATATGGAGTCCGAATAACACATGTTATGTTACTTGCCTTGTTTGTTAAAAAAAAGCGAGGCAAAAAGTGGAAAAGAGGCAACGACTAATGAAATAGTAAAAAAAACTAGTTACAAAATATAAATATAAAGTCAAAATATAAGCATTTGCTAAAATTTAGATATTTCACTCAAAAATATATATATTTTTTCAAATACTTTATTTTTTCCTATTCAGAGAATTTCTAGGGTTTTTTTTTTAAATTTGCCACCCTCAACTTATTTATGTCAACAAAAATGATCCGCATGCCTAAAGCGTATAGCGTCGAGCCCTCCAGCGTAATAAATGTACAATGTTTTACACATTGACTTTAATTGGATATGCATTACAAGGGATCAAATAAAATATACAACATGAGCACTCGCGTTCAATAACCCGTATTTGAGTAGCGACAAATAAATTGCAAAATTATACATGTTTTTTGTTGAATAGCATGTGCTAATGAAAATTGTAGGCATTCGTAGTTAAGTAAGGAAATAAGATTCTTCTAAATTATCTTAGAACGTAAAGAAAGTCTGCTGAAAGAGAAAATAACAAAAAGCTCGAATTTTTATACGATTTTGTTATTGTATTTTTTTTTTAATCTAGCTCTCTGTGTCTTTACATAAGCTGGCTGACGGTACGGTAAACAGTTACCGGTTCAGTTAAGCAATCGCAAAATGAGTGCTGTTTTAGAAAGCACAGCGACCTCTCCGCGTTTTGACGCGTTTCTATTTCTGTGAATGTATTTGTGATATGTTTGTAATTTTGTGTAAGACTGGCGCAGTCAGGAAAAGTGTTTTATAGCCCACTTCTTATTTTGTTGCTTAACTCTTTAATTCAAGTTTTATTAGTATCAAACGTGACTGTTTATGAGCTTCCGCGGTATACTTGCAATCGTATCCGCGATATATGTACGCCCTACGTCCAAGATGAACTATGAAAAAGTTTGAATTTTGCCTCACCTACAAAAAAATAAACTTAAAATCTTACTCGACACGCACTTTTACACGTTAATAATACCACGACTGGGATACAAACGCCAAAGTTCTTAATAAGGAAGGCGAACCCATCTGCCGAACTATTAATAACGGAATCGACAAGAATAGTAATGAGCCACCATTTAAATACCCAAATTAAAATAACCCTTTTCCTGTTGTTGACTTTCGGAGAATTAGCACATAATTAAACTTCTACTTTGCATTCCACAAACAACTTGATATTCTTTTGATCAAGATGTTTTGAGTTCGAATCTTACAAGTATCCTGGTGGCTCGGTCTTTAATTTTTGAAAGTGTCTTCAAATATTAGAAAGGTTCTCGAACTCGAACGAATTTTTAGTTGCAAAAGACTTTTTGTAGGTACTACACTATTTGCACAAATATATACATATTATGTAATTCGAGAAAGAACGAGTGCGATTGTGGAGGTTTAGGTACTTTGCACATATATTAGGCGGAAGGGAGATGGGGTACTGTAGATTTGGCAATTTATTAATAGTAAAGATCGCCTGGTGCTCCAATTTCGACCAAAATTCGTTTGCTTTAAATATTTTGTTTTGTATCTAGACCAGTATAATTTGAACTTTTATAGTATAAATTTTACGTACCATGACAAGTAAACATATACACCGAACCCCTGTAGCTGTCTGGAGCCGTTCATATATTGAAATTCGTTAAAAAGGGGTACAAAGAATTCTTTTCACGTTTTATAATATAGAAGAAGATTGGTTAGTCTAAAGGTCGATATCTTTTATTCTTTTTAGTATACTACTACAACTTCTTCTACTTAGTATGATACAAATTCAGCAGTCATACATACAGAGGTATACTGTGAATAATTGCAAATAGTGATGGATAAGGTCGCAGTCAAACAACTGAGACTTGCAAATTGATCTGGCCTACTCTTTCACGCCAACGTTCGTCCACACACCGCTCAGGGGACCGTCTCAAAGCTACAGAAGGTAATGACTTCAATAATTCTCTGTCGGGAAAAATTACATTGATAAGGCAGTGAAAAACGCCTTTAAAGAGTTCATCGATACCCGTCCTTAGGATTTCTATAACAGAGGTATCGACAGTAATTAATTGTACCTAGATTAATTATATTTTTAACCAAAATAAATTGTTTAATTTTTTTAATACTTTACTCAGGTATTTCATCTACGAATACCTTGCAGCTTTCTCAGCAGTCCTCGTTTCCATCAGTGGGACGTTAAAGTCATATTGATGAGCGGTTTAGAAAGGTAAAATAAAAATCAAAGAAGTGACAGTTTGTTGTTGTATTATTAATGTGAAAGTTAATTGTGGCTCTACATCAAACGTATTGATAACATGATTTAGATGACAAATTAGGATTTTATACCCTTCGTAAAAAAATTTGGCACTGTTAACATTCGTAGAATATTGTATTGCACATGTCAAAACCTTAGGGAAATACATAGTGATATAGACTGAGTAAAAAGCAAAACTAAAAAAGAAAGAACGTTTTTCGTGTAGGGACATAAAAAACATCTTATTATATGTATGGTGAATAATTGTTGTATCCATCTAGCAGGAGTTTCCCCATCAAAACATAAAGCTGATTTCTACTCGGAGTGCATTTATTTCTTATAATTGACTGTTTGCTGTTTATGTTCCTACGTCATCGTTTTACAATTTAATAAAGGTTTTGAATTTAAAATTATTTTATCTGTGCTCTTTAATATTTATATTAACAATAAGTTTATATTAAAAATATTTATATTGAATTGTGTTTATTATACAGTTTTGTTAAATTTATGAAACATTTATTACACTTCCATTGATGCATCCTTAAGATATTTGATTAAAACATTTATTTTTTGAACTGTAATACATTTTTGGCATACTTTCTCACATAAAACGTGCTAAAATTCTATATAGGCTAAAATTATACATATAATTATGATGAATTGAATAAAATAAAATGAAAATCTCACAATTATGCAGATTTAATCAAATATTGAATAAAATAAAGTATCTAAAAAAACTCTACGAAATGTTAAAGATTACTTCAGTCAGCCTTTTCCATAAGTACATCACGTTATGGTCATCAGTATATAGTTATCCAAGATAACTGTTTATGAATTTACTTAAACGCTGAAGGAACCACTTCACAAACCTGTGACTTCTGACTGACGTTCTTAACCTATTAACACACATTTATTGCTGCTCAGGTTGTACTTGACAGAACATTGTAAACAGTCAAGAAAAGTAATTTGTAATATAATCAATCATCTTTCTGGAGCTAAAAGTTCATCAACTGCGTGCGGCCCTTTGCACTTTTCACACAGCACTATGAAATTCTGGAATGATAAGACAAACATTAGCTCAAAACAACAATTTATTTGAAAGTTATTTACTTTGTCGGATTCTCGGACGTCTACTCTCATCGGACCATAAAAAAGTTCAAACAAAATATAGAATGTATACTTTGCTCTTTTTGGGTTGTGATCAATTGCTCCCTCGCCAACAATCTCAACGCAAAAATCTATAAAACAATTTTATTGATACTCCAAGAAAGTTGTTTAGGCTGTGAATAACAGGTCAAACTATTTTATTCTAGAAATAAATTCTGAATATTGTATTAAACAAACATATCTTATATCTTCTTCGGCATCAGCCCTCCATAGCTCCTCACTTGGTTCAGGTAACTTCACCATCGTCACTACTTAACACTGCAAATGAAACTTCACAAACATCTACAACTACACGTTATAGCCTAGTTTGACATATTAGTTGGAATTATAAATGGAACCAGTACTTACAAGATTGTATTGTAGTCGTATTAAATCCATTGCTTTGATATAATTGCCTTCTGATTTTGGGCCATGCTTCTCCATAAGTTGCACAGTCTGTTTAGCCAGTTTATCCAACTCAATTAACCCCTTAGGTTCTGCTCGTGGCTGAGCTCTGTACTTGCCGTATCTCCAACTGTGGTGGCTCCGGGGTCTGCGTAAGGTATCTTCTTCGGCATCAGCCCTCCATAGCTCCTCACTCGGTTCAGGTAACTTCACCATTGTCACTACTTAACACTGCCAATGAAACTTCACAAGCAACTTTATATAAGTAGAGTTGGTAATTAAACGCTGTACTTAAGAGTGCGTAATTAACTAATGAGGAGAACTATTGAAGTAAAATATCACTGAACGTAAAATAATAAAATTCTTAGCACGTCAAATAGCAACCAGCACACAAGAATGCGGAATTAGAAATGACAGATTTGTTTTAAAATATTGAAAATACCACGTGTTGTTAAAGGGTCTCCAGAACAATAAAGACGAGATAGGTAAGTGGTTGTAAAAATTAATAGACAATGGTTTGGATAGGTTTATATTGAAGAGATTATACCCCACTCTGTCAAGTTACTCAGGTACTGACTATTGTCACAATAATCCTTCCTTCACGGAAAGTAATTAACTGAGAAAACCGGTTTGAAATGGTGAAGTTACCTGAAAATGAATCGCACGCCCCATTGCCACTGGGAGAGATGTTCGGCCGGCAGCAGTTTGATCATAATTTACATTTAAATCGTGGCCCGTCTAGACTGATCGAATTGGAAGAATTTGCTGATCGAGCAGCTGACTACATGAGCACTCTCACCAATTATCCAAACATGCGGCAGATTGCTATGAATCGGCTAAGACAACTTTTTAACTTGGTAAGGACTTTTCACTATGTTTTAATGTTTATCTAAATTTAAGTCAAGTTTTTAATAAGAATTAAAACATTACAGAAATTAGTCAGTTAAGGTAAATCAAATTCCAAAATTGTCCCTTTTATTATACAGCTAGCTACCTGTCTCAGTTAGTTATATCAGTTTAATTAGTGTTCAAATCATTAAAATCAAGTGGAAAAAATCACTCTCAGGTTTCCCAGTTTTTTTTCAAGCAGTTTTACAATTTTTGTTTACCCTAAATAGTATTATCCTTTTCAAGTGATGCGCTTATCAAGGAACAGCATTTTGTTTATATAGATTTTTATTTAAAAGGAATTAACATGAAAATGTTTGATCACATTCATCTTGGAATTTATGTAAAAATAAATTCATACATTATACATAACCTTTGTTTATGTTTGGTGGTAATAAATAATATTATTAATCCTACTAGTATTATAAACGTGAAAGTTTGTGAGGATGTATGGATGTATGTATGTATGGATGTTTGTTACTCTTTCACTCCAAAATTACTCAACCAACTGCGATGAAACTTGGTATATAGATAGCTGGACACCTGGATTAACACATAGGCCACCCAACACCACCGACGGCATTGGGACTTATGCGGGTGAAACCGCGGGGTGCAGCTAGTATAATATATAATTGCTTAAATCAGAATCTTACGCTCATTGTGATTCATAAGCCCACTATCAAGAAATTTGTTGTTTTGTAGGACAATTGATTAAGAATTCCATACAATTCTTGGTTTGCTTCAGGAATTCAAGATGCGTTGTGACATATGCGGCACTGCACACAATCAAGATGAGGTCACTGCTCCTGAGCGTTGAGTTATCACTAGCATTTTTATTAAAGTTATTATTAGTAAAAAATAATAATCGTTAACTAATAAAAACAGTACTTAATGACTTACCTATCGATTATATCATGTCATTATATCAACAATACGTGAAACGTTAAAGTCCTTATTTATCATAATCGATCTATCATTATAAGCATTAAATATTTAAAACCTTTTTTTTTACTTTTGGGAACCCCCTCAGGCCGTCACCCCACAGGGGTTTTCTGTGGGGCGGTGTGTCGAAATCGAACCGATTAAAACCACACGGCGTGCCATACTGCACCTGAAACAGGAGGGATCCGGGAACAGCTTTTACAATATTTACATCCTAGAATAACATATCTACATAGTATAAAACAAAGTCACTTCCGTCGTCTGTACGCTTAGATCTTTTAAACTACGCAACGGATTTTATTCGGTTTTCACCAAAAGATAGAGCGATTCAAGAGGAAGGTTTAGTTTCATATTGTTTTGTGTTAATTTGTATAATGATATGACGATAATTGTTCACCACAAAAGTATCTACGTTGCACCCGCGCGAAGCCGGCGCGGGTCGCTAATTTTAACATAAAAGTTTCATATTGTTTTGTGTTAATTTGTATAATGATATGACGATAATTGTTCACCACAATAATATCTACATTGCACCCGCGCTAAAACGAGGCGGGTCGCTAGTTTTAAAATATAAAGTTGCTATATTCAAATTCTAAATTTTATTTATTCCTAATGCCTAAGACACGTTTTACCATTTAATCTTTGAGTGATGCAGAGAAAGAGAGGTAGGTACATTGCAAATTATGTTGTGTAAGATAACACAAATGAATACCAACCAAAGTTTGACTAAACAGTACTCAAATATATAAATGTATCACGAAAAACCCTGATATACTTATACAAACACATACTCGTTATAATATTACTTAAATATAATATTTACATATACACATATCAATTAATATCCTTTGCGGTAACTTTATTGCTCTTATTGAATTGTAGAGGTTATATTAACCACAGGAACGTAATACAAAGTTGACATTATTATCATAGAAATATAAACAAAAAGTGTATCCTCCACCTCCACCTATTAAGAAAAAAACCGTACAAGGGCAAGTCTGGCTCGCGCACCGAGGGTTCCGTAAGCAAACAAAATTCTATGTAGACAGTTCATCCATCTCGGGAACCGATCCAAGATTAAAATATAACAGCTTTAAATGTTGAATTTTATATAATTACGAATTGTTGTCTGCGACTTAGACTTAGAAATTCAAATTTATCTCACGGGATCCCGACTTTCCGCTCAATTTTCGTGACCAAGGGAAATAGGGATTCATTTATATATATAGATAACTATTATATCTCTTTTTAATGACGTAGATAATATTACTACTAGTACTCCGTTAATGCTTCCAGTGAAGCTAAGCAGCTTATGCTATGACTATTCATAATCTACCCGCTTCGCCCGGGTAGATTTTAAACCCCCCAACTGCTTAATTACAAGTCTCTAACATATTTAGAAATAAAATAAGTATTCTAGCAATATATTATTAATGGAGGATTGTTATTACATAATGTATTTACCGTAACGTCGAAGTAGATTGTAAAAATGTGTAAGATTATGTAATACTCAATGATGTATTTATGTTTATATTACCTACTCACGGATGGCGCAATGTTTTAAGTGGTCGCCTTCCCACTACGCCGCGCTGAGTGTTGTGGGTTCAATTCCCACACGGGATTTTTCATTGTGTGATCCATAAATAGCCCGTCGCGAGCCCCCCTTTTGTGAAGCCCCCTTGAGACAGGAATATTCCTAATGCGTGTGTTCTATGCTAATAATAAATATCTAAATAATAAAAGACTATGAAACGTTATAGTATTGTATAGTTAGTATTATTTGGGACCAACAGTTATCGTTGCGTGTTCTATGTTGTGTTATGTTACGTAATGATACATTTTTCCTAAAATTGAACTTTGAATTCTTTTTTACCCGCCTGCCAAGGAAGGGTTATGTTTTTTCTATGCATAGATTGTGATAAATCAAATACTAAATAATAAAATAATAAAAAAATACACAATACTTGTGCATAATAGGTGTTTTCCAAAGAGACAAACTCCACGTCTAAAAATTTATTATATATATATATATTTATATATTGTTTTATTATTTTCGTTTACTCCGAAACCTCGCTGTCTCGCTGAGCAGTGCGTTTAGTTGGCCTACCCACATTATATAGTTAAACAAAATACATCGACTTTCCACAATTTTGTTTTAAATAAAATTAATATTTAACCGATTTACAACAAAATACATCTACTTTCCACTAAAACTTTTAAAATAAAAGAAGGATGAGTTTCTCTCCCGGTGTATATCTTTCGTCAGAAATGAGATTTCTCAATCATTGTCCCTTTGCAAAGTTTTAAAAATAATTTATACAAAAAAGATGATATACAGTGAGAAATGTGACCACCTGTTACAAGGACGGGGGGTTCCAAAATTCTTGTGACGTAATTTATGTATGGCCCCTTATTACAATTTATCATGATTTAGGCGCATTGAAGTCGGTGATACTTTTTTTAAAGATAGTTATAGATACTCACATACGTAACGAAAACACACAACAAATTACATTCCTTTTTTTGGGCAGTCATGTAATTGAAATGGCGAATGTAAAATATTTCAAATCTTCGATCGATTCCCGGGATGAATGAACTATCTACATACAATTTTGTTTGCTTACGGAACCCTCGGTGCACGAGCCAGACTCTCCCTATGATAATAATGTCAACTTTGTATTGCGGTACTGTGTTCGTATTAATATAGCCTCTAAAATTCAGTAAGGGCCCTGTAGTTACAGCAAAGGATATTAATTGATGAATCTCAATTAGAGATAGTTTCTAGCATAAAATAGAGATAGATAGAAGAAGAAAATATATATTCCTAAAATTGTATCCTACATTGAGAGTCAGTACTTGAAAGTGTAGCTATTTTTTAATTTCACCTAATCTGTAGTAATATACAAGCCATAATATATGTTGGCAGTGTATATAAACTACAGTAACTGCCTACCATCAGGCGGCCCGTAGGCTTACTTGACACCTTTGTGGTATCAAAAAACTGTAAACTTTATTATTAAGACGCTGTAAAGTGTTGTTATACAGAAATTAGAACTTTCCTCGTAATAAATTTATATCTATACATATACCATTGCAACATTAGGCCCAGTTGCATTTGATTGAAGCATTATCGTGACTTGTAGAATTACTTTTAATTATTTATATATATATATCTAGATCTTTAGAATCTAATCTAGGGGCACTGCCGTGCCTCCACCAAACAAATAGAAAAAGGCACAGCCATACCATAATTTTCTCAAAGAAAATTGGGACACTTTCGTTCCCCAGTAACTTCGTCGTTAACAAAGCTAGAAGCTTGAATTTACAGTGTCTGAGAGGGTATAATATAACTAGGTATATCCTCAAATTAAATTAAATTTGAACCCTTAGTTTATGAACTATCTAAGTTTTTCTATTTATTAAAGAAATAAAGATGTCTAAAATCGATACGGTTACTAAAAAAAAATGTTAGTGAACTAATTAGGCAGTAACAATTAGATTTCACAACTTTTGCGTCAGAACTGCGTTGCGAGACTTGCATTTTTTTACATGTTACGTTTTTGATGGGATACTAATTTACTGTATGTCTGATGGATGAACCATCCACACTGTGAAGAAAAACGGTTAGTGTAAGAGTTTGACAGTTATAAAAAATACAGCGTAAACACAACAAACCAGACTATTAAACCGTAACTGTTTTTATACTTATTAATATTTGAAGCTTTTTCTATTAACATATTACGGCATTAAGCCATTAAAGTAATATTATATTGTTAATAGTAACTTTGTGCGAGCGGAATCACAAAGACAAATTATGGCACAAAGATGCGGTATTACGCCGGGCTCCAACCTTAATCCGGATTGAGCCGGCAATTAAAAAACTTATCTCCATCGGTATTTTATCTCGCCATAGTGAAGTATACTCAAAAATTCTGTTTTGATAAATAAGGAGTGTTTTGGTTCCTTGCATACTTTCTTCAAAACATCACTATCCCGTAAAAATTTATATTACAAGAACGACACTTGTACAATAATGGACAAAGAAAACGAGAAAAGTACCGGTAGAGGTATGTTCAAAATATGTTGAATACGCGGTCACAATCATCCTAGACGCTATTTTTAATCCCCGACGCAAAAACGACGGGGTGTTATAAGTTTGACGTGTCTGTATGTGTGTGTCTGTCTGTGATGAACCGATTTTGATTTTGCTTTTTTCGTTTGAAAGGTGAATTAGTCGGAAGTGTTCTTGTCTTGATGTTTGATAAAAATCGGTCCAAGATGGCCGACGCCACAAAATGGCGGATTACATATTTTTTCACAACTCCCTCAATATGGGTATTAAATGAAAGGGCTTGACTAGTAGAATATTATACACTATGATAAATTTCAAATCCAAGATGGCCGTCCATACCATTTTTATTATTTTGTGTCGGGGGTTTTTAAATTTTAAACTTATGGTTATTAATCTGATTTCTTCAGAAGTCAGTGGTTACGATAGTGCTGAGTTCGGTTAGTTAAACACTGATTGGTTGTCCAATTTCATTAGTCTCCAAGGTAATCGATATCTTGTACATTAAAATAAAATAATTTATTCAAGAACGGGACTGACTCAATCAAACCAATGTTTGATTAGGATCTTTATCAGTATAAATTTGCAATGATCCCCTTGTTCTATGGGTTTCTCTCTATGGCTGGCACATAGGGGATATGCGGTCAGTATTGGGGCTACAATGAATGGGACCTTTATTATGTATTTTACCATAGGTATATTCACGTACTATACGTATAAGAAAGGTAGGTCCCAATGGAATACACAATGAGTCTTAGGAAGCCATTAGAAATATATGTACGATTTATATATCAAATTTTTGACATGTAATGGATAAATCTCAGTATATTCCGCAGACGATCACTTTTAAAGTTTCCTTCTCTGCATACTCATTGGCGCACATCCTAACCCAAATAGAAGAAAATTGAAGAAGAAGAATGTGATTTCGCAGTTTTACGGTCTTTCAAGAATCTCATTTAACCATTCTTGAAAGACCGAGTAATTTGTGTATTTGAGTAGTGTTATATATAATGAGTTGGTGAGACAGACGTTGTCCTGTCTTAACTGTCTATATTGAATTCGAATTGGTATAATTTACAGCGCACTTTCTGTCAATCGCACCAACTGTCAAACGACTGACAGTTATGTCAAAAGCGCCAAGGTTACATTAGACAAGTTAATATGATCGTAACTTTCTTAATTTTTTCTTTCCTAAGCACCTTCTCCTGACAATAACAAACACAAAAAAAGAATTAGCGAAATCGGTCCAGCTGTTCACGGGTGATGCCGTGACCAAGTGAAATAGAGATTAATTTTTATATATCTAGATATTCTTGTATGTGCCCATATCATAACTAATATGATAAATGCCAAAGTGAGTTTGACTGTTTCCTACGCTTTCACGCGTAACTACTAAACCGATCATCATGAAATTTTGCATAAATGTTAGCAGGGGCCTAGAAAAGGACAAAGGTAGAGAGGGTACTTTTCATTGAGAAACATAGCGAGTAGCGCGGGTAAAAGCTAGTAATATATGATTACCAAAAAGCTGCTAGTTTAAGGTAATCATATATTACTAGCTTTGTTTAAGTTAGTCTTAAACAGAAAGAGAAAAACTGTAAAAGCATAGTACAGTTGCGGTTAGTGTAATTCAAAATGAAGTCGGGTTTATTATAAAGTTTGCGTAAAGAACAATGGTCATGGACAATCATAGCAGCACACAATGTATTTTAGCTATCGATTGTATGCTTTCAGTTAATTTGATACTCGATATTTCCTGGAAAAATACTCCTATAGCTATTGTTATTGTTGGTATTAGGTTCATTTCGACATAGCTTCCATTACATTGTACAAAAGCTATTCGAATAATAATTATTACAGTTGATTATAATCAACTGTTACATATGCAATTTCACTTTGCTGTTACTGCTACTTAATACTTTTTGTTGTAGATTTTGGATTTAATAACACATTCGTGTGACCATGAAAAGAAACCTCTTGGGCGTTCTTGGTAGTATAAAAATGTCAATGTTGTTTTACATTCCATGTATTGTTTGTTTAGAAAGATTAAATACTATGTATATAACGTCAGTGTAACTATATTGTAAATAATTCATAGGTCAAAGTCCTGCTATGTCCTGTTATATGCCAATGAAGGCCAGTGCAGACGAAATACCGTCTACACTGGCCTTCATCGGGACTGGACTGGACTTGGGACTGGGTCGATTGATCTTCATCTATATCGATCATTATTAGCGTAAGTAAGTACTTATTTAAGCAAATATTCTTAATTATTGCCGAACGCCTGTAGTTTTATTCTTTTGTGTAGGTTTAGTGGACCAGCAGCATTGTTTAGGAGGAATTAATCGTTTAATCGCAACGTTCTAGAAAATTATTTATATTAGACCAAATAGTTTGTGTTTTTAAAAACTTTATTTCAGTTATTTTTTTGGCCCTGTGTGTTTCCAAACGTAATACACACAGTGGGCGAGATACTGGAACCAGCTGTGTCTATAGCTTCTCTGTAGTGTAGTGATCATTTTGCTTTCACTATTTTGAAAGTAGATTTTATCACTAACTACTGCTTCTAATGTTACGGACATTGTATATTAGTTCATACAAAACGATATCATATTCCTACCACATAATATTATGTTTTGGAGATTCCTATTTTTAAATTAACTCTTAAGCACCCGAGCTAAGTTTCAATTTGTCAAAGACTTTCGTGTATTCAGATCAGACATAGATATTGAATTAGCCAGTAAGTACTAACTTGAGTGTAGTATAGATCTAATTGTGACACCTCGAAGACAAGCTCCTATAAACAGCACCACTGTGACTGCAGTGAGGACTCGTGAGGGTTTATAATTATATTATACGCAACTGAAACAAAATGATTGTCCCAAGTCATCCCAACAACACTAACTCTAATATCTGTTCGTGATGTGTGTTGTCATTGTCGTGTTTTAAGTTATAAAAAATATATCAAGAATCAGTTGAGTCCATTAATTCGTTATTTGCACAAATTGGTAAAAGGCTGGCAAACAAAATCACCGTAAAATTCACTGATTCACCCCCCAACCGCTCATCTACCATGTGCAACTCTATGGTCTTATTAGAGACGAAGAAGCAGAAATAGAGTGCATTATCAAAGATCTCCGTATCGACAGTTCTCCTACAAACTACGAGTCATATCACCTATAACAGACATCTACAATCTCGCATTATTTACAGGTATTTTCCCTAAAGTCTAAAAAAAGCTATCATACATCCTATTTACAAATCAGGTGATAGAGCCAGTGTTAATAATATTATCGACCTATATCGGTCCTACCAGTGATCTCAAAATTTTTAGAGAGAATTCCTTACAAAAACCTTAACAACTACGTAAACAAATATAAATAAATCTCTAAAAACCAGTTTGGTTTTAGAAAGGGTGTATCCACAGAAGAAGCTGTGTCTGCTTTGCTATTATGTTACCGACAAGATTGATAAACATTGAAGTGAAAGGTCTAGGTCTTTCTAGACCTTTCTAAAGCCTTTGATACTATCTCTGTTCCTATTATTCTAAGTAAACTAGAAACAATAGGAGTACGTGGTAAAATTCATACTTTATTTAAAAACATTGCTAAACGACGATCACTTTTACAAACATACATGAACACATGACGGACGGATGGATGACTTCCATAACACAGGATATTCCTAGCATAGGGGTCATTGTTCAATCATTCTTGTGTGCTGTTGCTGTGCTGTTTTTAAGTGCATTAACAATGTGATAACTATATGCATGTTTAAAGAAAACAAATAAAGTTATTAATCTTATGATATGAATAGAAAGAGTAGAAACATTAAGATATGATACTATGAATTCGAAAACGCCTACTAAGGTGTGTTCAAATAAAGTTGTAACACTGAATTGGAAATAAAACGCTTTTTATTTGGCTTTTCAACACTGTCGTATTTTACAAATAATTTATTGTATGAATCTAAAATCCCAACGGAGACAAAAACTGGATACATTAACACTTACTAGAAACGTCTACTAAGTATTTAGTGTACAGTTCAACAACAACTCGGTATCTGATACAAAGTACTTATCGACATTCCTTGTGACCGTATTCTATGAAAATTAGGATAAATAGGTTTATGCGAGGATAAGTAGTTTAGTAACATGCGATCCGGAAAAAGTATATATACATTTCTTTGGGCATCGCCCGTATTCCAAGTAGTATTTTTAAGAAACATTAAACATTTCTCTAAACAACTACAACACTACAAATTCGAGAAGTTGTAGAACAATATCTCCTGCTTTGCTACTAATTGCTTCTGTAAAAATGTCCTTGGAAATTACGAATGGCTTCTCAATCATAGATTTCTTTATCCAGTTCTAGTGCAGCAGAGATTATATCTATTTTGTGGTTGTGGAATAAAATTGTGTATTTACTATTGCCTACTTTGAAGTTCAGTCTTTACTTGTAACCACTATTAAATATTAGTTACACTGACAATGTATTTTTTAATCTAATTTGTCCATCTAATCGCGATTTAAACTATGAAGAACTGATAATTTTGTCAAAACTAGACTTTGTAAGTTTATACATATGTATTCTATACGATCTTTGTAGATACCGTTATTCTTTCAAAAAACCTCGGTAGATCTTGCCAGTCTGTTTGAGAACAGGTGACTTCAGTGCCACCGTGGCGATACTTACATGGTACATGTAGGTGCACTATTCGCAATAAAACAGCGACTCGTTGTTACTGATGATTGTAATGTCTCACGGCGTTAAATACAAAAGCGAAGTGAGAAAGAAGGTTTAAACAAGCAAAGGAAACTTTTGATTTTCATAAAAATCCTGTTACGAACCCTTCAAGACTAAGTTGGACAAGATTATGCATGAATGAAGTAACCAATTGTTATCATAACGTCTATGGCCGCTGGTTCCTAACTATTGAACTTCAACTAGCTCGGGATGATGAATAGCTTTATGTTACGTTCGATGAACTGCCAGTTTATCTTTCAGCTTTAGGTTATGTCTACTGGAGAAGTGTACCAGATAAACTTTGCTATACCTACGTATATGTATTATATTTGCAAATATTTTAAGATGAGGTGAATCATCAGGACTTGAATTATTTTTGAATATAATAGAAAAATAAGAACTTGTTTATTTGCTTAAAATGTATCAGTGATAGTAAATATTTAACAGACAGTTTCAGATACATTATCGTATTAATATTAATAATTTAATTAACAAAATAATTTTGTTAAGGGTATTAAGTGTCAAAGATGTAATTAATAGTCATGCCTTTACAATTTTCCTAAGAAACCTGTGCTTTGAAAGTCATTTTTAAAGTATGATGTAATAATCAATGGATTTTAGTACATTATTTAAAGTGTATGATCATCTCAAATTGTTAAAATACAACATAATCTCTACAACGATAATTGTATTGCATGGAGTATAACATAACATAGTTCTGACGACCCCTGAAATTAAATAGCAATTACGCTGTTTGTGCTACTAGGTACTACGTAAATAAGATACAAAATATTATTTGTCATTAATATATGCAAACAAATATTATCGTACCTATCGGGAAACAGCGGCACCGATTACTTAACTGTCGACAAATGTTTGAATAGAAACGAGCCTTAAAGGTTTATTCATGTCGAAATTATATTTAAAGGGAAGGCACAGGGGACGTCATTAGGACGTCATTAACAATTCTCCACGTCTTTAGCAGGATTTCCTCACGCGGTGCGCCCGTGTAGATAATAATACAACAACATTGAAATACCTATGATTTTTATCAAATACATACAGATAAAATACATGCCTGCTATCATTTTTTGTGAACTATTAAATGACAATTAGTGTTTATAGTTCCCAACACACGTATGCTTGTAACAATTGTATTACGTCAGCTGGAAACAAATGTCCATTGCTATCATTTCTGTATAATCAAATAAAATATTATAAATCCTTGAACTACCTTTATAGGACTATTAGGCGAACAAAATACAAATAGGATAATTGTTACTAAGGAAGGTTGAAAACACAGGTTGAATTTATTGTACATTAGCTGCAACCCGCGGTTTCACCCATGTAAGTCCCGATGCAGTAGGAGTATCGTGGTAAAAAGTAGCCTATGTGTTAATCGGGGTCTCCAGCTATCTACATACCAAGTTTCATCGCAATCGGTCCAGTCGTTTTTGCGTGAAAGAGTAACATACATCCATACATCCATATGAATGCGTATCCATACATCCTCATAAACTTTCACGTTAATAATATTTAGTTTATTTTCACTAAAAAAATAAATATCTATGTAAATATTTAAAAAATATATGACAGTACAGTACGAGTCCCTCCGGCCGTCCTATCCAACAGATTTGCTTATTCTTTTTTTAATGAAAGGTATTAATGTACATATTTGTCATCAAGCATTGGAAGTCACCCAAAATCCAACCTTATCAAGTTATACTCAAACGCGATTTCCTCATGTACATTTCTTATGCTTTCATAGCTTAAATTTCCGGTTTTAGTCAAGGTACGCGGTTCGTTTTGGTCTAGATCCTCTCGTTAAGTATTATTATTATTACATAAAAAAGTTTATTTACTTAAGCAACATTTTAGAAGATTTCCAAGAATGTTTTGAGATAGCAACACTTCGGAATTGAACGCAGGAAATTAACTGGAAGCTTGGTGCTAATCTAAGGAAGCAATATACGAGCTGAGGCCCGATGTCGCCTTCTTTAATTACTGTAAACCCAACGCAACGCTTGATTAAACTATTTCCGAACAAATTAAGTGATCCAACAGGGGCTACGCTTCACAAAATTGAACCTAATAAACCTGGAGTTCTATTACGTGATGAGTGTTAATGAGATAGAAACATGTTATTAAACTTGGATTAACACAGTTGCACGGGGTAATTTCCCAGAGCTTTGCCATATTTATAGATGAATTTTCCGTGTTTATGAGTTATAAACACGAAAAATTCATCTATAAATAGTGCTGTGAATTGGCAAAAAGTAAAATAGTAGTAGTAATTGTGTTCACCTGGAAACCTATGGGCTATAGGCAGGGCTCTGTAGATTAATTTAGTTCTGTAAGTATTTATTCGGATAGAGGACAGATATATACAGTATATATATATACAATATATAATAGGTTTCTTAGCCATTCCCTTTTATGTTAGATTTATTTATTATACAATTTTAAAGTTCTTAATACTTGAATATTAAGGATGGATGTCTGCAATTAAAAAGTTGACATTTTTATATATTTCTCTGAACACAGTACATATGCTAAAAGGACTAAGAGTCTTATTTTAACTTACATAGTAAAACATTTAAAAAAGTGATTTTAGTTATAAATATCGGACTACGATCTAGATTTATTGCTCATCCAGCTTTTTATAAGGAAAAAGAGATATCGTTTTCCTAAGAATAAGTTTTAAATGGTAAAGATCGAGTGATATTTAAACTGAGCGATTCCAATTACGAAATACCATTTAATATTATATAATATTTATGTAGAGCTTTAAACTAACGTAACGATTTTAAATTTCCTCCTAACCTCCTTTCCTCTAACTGCCGGAGAATGACGGGCCATGGTTTACAAACGCTGCCGCTCTTTTTAAAGCCAGGTTAAGATTTTCATCTTTCGCAACAAAGCATAAATGGAAAGCCTTTCGCATTCTAATTTTACCTTCGAAGTATCTAAATATTAAAATGTGTGAACTGAACACAAAACGCAACCGCGTATAATTACTAATTGACAAAGTTTTAGGCAAGGATGATTGAGAATTTCCTTAGGAAGTAGGACAATATTGGAAAAAAATTCGACATACAATTGTGTTTTTTATATATTTTTGTGTGTTTTGGACTAAATACAGCCATAAATACGGCTTTATCTATATTTATCGACAGTAATGGACGTAGTAAGGGCCGTAATAATGTATTCGTGTGTATAAATGAGTACGTAAAAGAAGGAAGCTATTGTTATGTTACTCCTGAGTTTTTTACATTTTTTTTCTATAACAGAGACAATCAAACGTAGATATGATTCGTAGTAGGTCAATTTGCCGTAATTGTATTTGTATCTATGTACATAATTATGTATATCTCCTACCTATGAATTTTTTGAAATTTCTGCAATTATTAATAAAATAGCAGGAGTATTTAGTCACCCATTTCAATTTATGTAAAATCTAAAAACAAGTCATGAGATCTCGCAAGAGGGAAAGATAGTTAGTTGATCCTCTTGGTATTCTTCTAGTGTTATTGATTCAACTTTGAGCGGGTATTTAAATGTACGTACAAACACATAGAAATATTCTGAAATAAACTAATATTGTCAACATCTCAGGCACTTTCTCTTTTCTAACATACATATTTGGTTCTAAAAATATTAGTTCTTTGACGATGAGGCAAATCTTTTTCTTGGAGCGCTAACTCGGTGCCACTGATTCGTTTTTATTTATCGTTGTTATATGTAACTGAAAATAGGTTATAGTCGAATCGAAAGCATGAAAAACATAAACTGGTTTGATATAGGTTTTGCAGATATGTCGGTATGTTGAACATACAAAAATGTTAGTTGATATGTGATTATTTGTACTTGTGCTATGGGTTATATTTGGTATGGATTTCAATATTCTTAAATAGTTAATACGAGAAAGTCACAAATTGTTAAAGTTAAAGTAATTAATTTAAGTAAATAAAAATCATTTATTTATTGATGAACACAAGAATTTTATTTAATAATTAGTAGAAACTGTTTAATTAAATTAAAACACTTTCCAGGTTCTAAAGATGTTGTTTATTAGATAAGGCATGTTCAGTGTTTGACATTATAAATAACGCTACAAGCTTTGAAGTTGTACCTATTTCTAGTTACTACAACTTTATGTAAAAGCGCAGTATATAGGAACCGTGTGCCTTTCTTTTCAAATTACGACCAATATATGCTAACATTCACTTACTTAGTAAATTATTAATCACCAAATTGTTTTGGTTAATGTTAACATTTGTATCCGTATCATGTATGTCCGAATTTATTATACAATTTCAGACTTACACAATTGGTGTTGCTAAACATAATATAAGTACGGGTAAATTTCAATTTGGCAAATTTCACGGTAACATTCACAATTCACACAATCAGAGAGAAATAAAGATTGGACACGCTACATCTATTTTCCTATTTTACGTCTGTGTTCTACACGTTGTATCGGTTTTCACAAGATTTTTTTAACGACGGAAATAGCGATGTTGACCTGAATATCGAACTCAGAGCTGAAACTTTTTGACACCGGAGTAGATAATGTATATAGCGATAGATTTTGGATATAAGCGTTTTTGTAAATTATAAATTTCAATCATTTTAATATCATGAAAATACAAACGCTAAACTTTTTTTAAAGACACTAATTTCAATACTTTTATATCATAGACAACACATAGTTAGAAAAGTGCTTAATATGCTGTTCCAAGATTATGAGAAAGATTACTTTGTGCCTATATATAAATGTGTCAGTTAAAAATATTCATAAAATGATTGTCATATACAGGCATGCGTCATAAAATTCCTCCGTATCGTCGCCTACTGGTAGGGTTCCCAAAAGGCAACATTGCCACGTTGAATGGCAATGCCAATTCTCTGTGCAAGAAAAAAAACCCGCCTTCTGGTCACGATAAGTGTTAGTTTTAATGTCCTTATTTTACAAAAAACAGAAATGAATAAATGCCTCTCATGAAAATATATTTGAAAAGTCTTTGAATAAAGAAGTTTTAAGACTACGAGATTTCGTTAAGTTTTTTTAGATAATTTGTAATGTTTACATAATACATGATGTATATTGTTTTTTAATTTCTTTTCTGTTAGTGATAACTCTTATTTATAACCCATATCTAGAGAGGCTTATTACACACTACCTTTTCCGTTCTTTTTTCATAAAAGATATTTTCTAAGGATGTCTAAAGTCTCTGGGGTAAATTAAAGCGATTTACCCCAGAGACTCGTACATCTTTAGAAAATATCTTTTGTCGTCTGTCTCTTGCCGATTAAGACCGTTCTATGTAGTCTTCTTTAACCGTTAACTATCAACAACTGGTAGAACAGGCCAGTGGCATACCTTATATTTAAATGGTAGAGTTATTATATAGTATACTAGCAACCCGCCCCGGCTTCGTACGGGTACAAATTATACACCTAAACCTTCCTCATGAATCACTCTGTCTATTAGTGAAAACCGCATGAAAATCCGATCAGTTCTTATTCAGTTTATCGCGAACAGACAGACGTGGCGGGGGACTTTGTTTTATAATTATGTAGTGATGATATGTAGTGAAGATTTTTATAATATGATTTTTTTTCATCATTAGCTCAGCTACATGATATGATGATGATTCTAAACGCGAAAACCTCATAAAGTAATGAAAAGTAAACAAAAACACTATTCGTTCCTACAATTTTCGACGGTTTCTCTCAATTTTATCAGGATCCCATCATCAGATCCTGACTTCCTTGACATGGGACCACCCTTGAGGTACCCTATCTAACAAAAAAGAATAATCAAAATCGGTCCGGCCCGCCAGCCGCTCTGTCCCCGGTTTTTAAATCTCTGATATCTTCTAAGATATTCATTTTAATAACATGCTGTGTACAGCAGATACGTTGTGCATTTCATGTAGATCAAAATTGTCCTGTAGGGCAATTTTTTGATCTACATGAAATGCACAACGTATCTAATGTATTTAATTGGATAAGGAATAATACTGTATTGTTTAAAATAGTTTGATAAATAAAGCATTTTTTTTTGTAATATGTAAAAGATAAAAATGGTTACTGTGGGTTATCCTTATTAGATAAACATATACCATCGTGGACTTTTTTATTGATCTTTTTAAGATATACAATTCATTTCGTCCCTTCATTTGATCTATCTCGTAAGGTTTAGCCAGTGTTTGCAATGTAAACGCACAAAAATATGTTTGTTACGACATGACATTACAAATCTTTGAATCTACATATAAACCTTCCTCTTGAATCGTTCTGTTCATTGGTGAAAACCGCATGAAAATCCGTTCAGTAGTTTTTCCGTTTATCGCGAACAGACAGACAGACAGACAGACAGACAGACGCAGCGGGGGACTTTGTTTTATAATATGTAGTGATTTGAACCCATTTTATAATGGTGTACCAGGAGTGTACACATCTTAAAGTAGTAAATTTGAAGTTGTGTTTATACCTGCATTCGCAATCGACGCGGTAGGACGCCGCACCCCTTGATAAAGGGCCTCCGTCGGGTCCGTAGTAAAACCGTATATCCTAATTAATCCCACTAAAGTGAAAGTGAAAACGTGAAAGTTTAGATTGATGGATGGATGGATGGATGTTTGTTACTCTTTCAAGCAAAAAACCACTGGACCGATTGCAATGAAACTTGTTAATGAAAATGTCAATGACTTACGCGGGTGAAACCGCGGGGCGCTGTTAGTATTATAACATGTTTAGGTATATAATGGTATATTACTTGGAAATTCGTTTTGCATTTTCCTTGAGAAAACTTCAAGCAAATTAACTAAATTTAAAATATACACTACAATACAATGCAACACTAGTAGTGTTGGTTATGGGCGATCTTCTATGGTATGAAAGTGGTGCCCAATCGAACTACTCTCACTCGAGGAAAAGTCTGGTGTCCTTATCTCCTACAACTTATGCACCGACATACAACAAAGTACGAATAAAACGTTGGACTTATCGAAAGTTTACGAACCACTGACTTGTATTTGAAATGCACTACCGACATGAATGTACTCCTGACAAAAGCAATAGCTAAATTAGAAGAGCTAACAAGAATAGTTTTATAAATGGGAGAGTTTTTGAACATGTTTGTTACCTACTTAGTTGTGACTATCATCATGTCACATTTTTATGGAAATAGATTGTACTAATACATGCGCACATTGGGACTGAGATATGTATGAATTGAATATGAATTTTTAATCAGTGGACTACGGCCATCACCTCACTAGCGTAACCGATGAAATGATAATTATGTCCAAATCAAACCGACTGAAACCAAACGGTGTTCCGTCACAAGTGGGTCTTTTGTCCCCTACAATAGACCCAGGATATTCTAAGAATCTCCGAGAAGAGATTAATGTGAGCTGAGAAATAGGCTAAACCTTAATCATAATCATAGTTTATTTGTGAACATAGGTTTACAAGATCTTATCAAAATATTTTCAGGATCGCTATGATCTGCTATATTGATGGCGTACAAATATAACAAATGTATTCATTAAATTTAGTTTATAAAACGAGAAAGCTTATATAACAATACTATTAGAAATTACACTCAGTTACATTACAAACTATACTCCAACCATTTAAAATTTTTATGTTTTATTATTATTAGATCATTATTAGCAAAATTTTATTAAATAACATTAAAGAATATACTTAATAATACCTTTAATTTTTATTTTATATTTTTTAAATACAGGAATCTCATTCAAAAAATGTTGTATTGAATAATATACTTTTTCAATAAGAAAAGATAACAAATGGTTTTTAAATTCTTTTAGACTGTCACATAATCGTATGTTTTTTTGGTAATTTATTAATGTACCTTGTTCGTAAAATAATTTTTTATTGTACCTTAACACCTTGTTCGTAATATTCCCATGTTACTAGGATCTTTTCACCGTTTACGTTAACTATTTGTTTTCTAACTTGAATATAAGTAAAAGCTGGGGAAATATGATATCGTATTTCCTCACAAGCCGCTCTCAATGGCTTCCGTCCATTTAGTTACACCGAGTGACTAATCTTTACATTGTTATGAAAATATATTAAGTCCGCCTTATGTCACCAACTTGGTTGGATACATGACTCTTGATTAGCAGCGTATTTATATTTGAGATATTCTTATAAAGTTAACTACCTAGAACATGGTCCTTGTTGAAAGTACTAACAAACAAGTAATGTTGATGGGAATCTTAATATAGAAAACCTCTTGTCAGCAAAAATTGTGATTATTATTTAACTACCGAAGAAACACTTAATTCATGTTAATTTATTTTATAAAGGTACTCTATCGCCGTGAACCTACTCCTAATACAAGCACTTAGGTTTCTAGTTTAGGTACTAAAAAGCATGTAATAATCACGTAAAACTAAAACTTTCCATAGCGTTAGACTGATGATGGGAAAATTGGGAATATTTTGAAAGGGAAAGGTAGTTAAGAAGGGAATGAAAGGGATATTGCTTATACGGATAGATTGGGGAGTATAAGTAATATTTCGAGCAGGTTATGTCCTACCTGGAACACGAACTGGCTGTTTTGCCAGGCAGCTTGAAAACATTTTGAATTTTTATTAGAAAAATATACCATTATTATATGTTTTGCAACAACAGTAATAAGCGTGCACGCCCCTGGTATTGCACAGCAATAGGTAAATATAAAACATCCGATACGACGTGGCGATATACGAATATTTTCCTAGAAATATTCCTATGTTGCGAGGTCATAGACATTTAATGGGCACAAAGTGCACCCACACTCAGAACATCAATCTGTGGATCAAACAAATATTTGTGTCTAATGGGAAATGAATCCATAACACTAAATGCAGTGGCACTTGACTAAATTAAATAAATCTGATTTAGTTTTTTTTTTTTTTTTATAAAAGACAACTCCCGCACTAGGAATTACTCCTGTGTCGCGGGGGACTTTACAAACATAGAAACAACGGACACAAAGAACACCCAGACTAAGGTGGGAATCGAACCCACGACCTATAAGCATAGCGGTCAGGGTCACTAACCACTAGACCAACAGGCCAGTTCAGCTCTTTTCGTTACTGACTGACAGAGAGCAGACGAAACTGTTGAAACTTTGATTCAGAAATATTAATTCAAAACAAAAATCTATTATTTTTACCCGGGTGAGATCCAGGCGAACATACCTCAATAGTGAAATAAAATTATTCAGCCAAAAGTAGTTTTTACTGATCAAGGGTTTTACTTTATCCAATTGCGTAATAGAGTATTTTTATCTTTTACTTCATGCATCGAGAAGTGTAAGAATAATTAATGGTAACTAAGTTTTCATGCCAAAGGCCCGTTAGGTCAAATTACCCAAAAACCCATTATACAAACACGCAAGGCGCAACGCCTCTGCATACAAAACTGTACATAACACAAGTACAATCACCCCTACGTCACAACGCAATCCCTTTGAACCTTATAAAGTTTAAATTTGGAACACAATATTTATTCGGAAGTCATTTAACTCTTATTCTTACTTCGTTGTCAAATCAAAACTAAGAATAAGTAACAAAAAAAGCAGTTTTTCTTGCATTTCATGATTTTTCACGTTTAAGTCATAAGATCACGTTCATTGAAGAGCATTAGTTACCACTCATTCACGCTGAGATGAAATTAAAATAAGACAGTAAGTTTCTTTTATATCGTATAATTTAACTTTTTCCCCGAAAAGCTTAATATTTAAATATGACTGTGTGGTTATATGTATAAGTGAAGGAAGTACTCAAACGTGAAAATTATTCTAATTACTAGCGGTCGAATAAACTAGCCATGAGTTATTGCCTGGATGTATTGTCTCTGGATCCACCTATTTCGCTGTGAGCCGGGCAAGTAAGAAAAAAGGAAGTTAGCACAGTCTCAAAATTGTTAGATAGTAAAGCACACCAATTACTGCACAACAGTCGGTTTCATGGATGGCAGAACATTACCTTCATAATGTATTTTCAGAACTGAAATGATCTAATAATATGTATTATATTAATTAATTTTTGTCTACAAAGACGAGAGCAACCGATGATAAATATCTTATTAGCTTGTACAAAATAAGTTTAATTTTAAGTAATAATTTATTTTCTTCTTTTCAGGCAATATTTTTCTACGGCATTCAGTTACGTAAGTAATATCGAATTCATAAATATGTAGTTCAAAATGCGATAAGAGAAAATTAAAATTGTGAATTGCCGTGGTAAATTTGTATAGTTCAATGGTTTCATAACAATCCGAATACATATTTTTCATAGGATTTTAGATTAAACGCCGCTGATAATGTCAAGCGTCGTGATATTTTTCACGGGTAAGTATTTTATTGTTAATATATATATATATATTTTTAAAATAAGCCCTAATAGTTATCAAAGTTTTGAGCTATTAAATCCATCTTTAAAATTTACAGCTGTTATAGCGGCAATTGTTTCAAAAAACATTGCAAATTCTGTCAACATTCAAGACGTAGATGTAGACAAACTTTTGAATATCGTACAACAGAAGCGATTAAATCACTATGATACATCGGATGATTCCGATTCTACCAATAGCGACAGTTCTGACGAAGTGTTTTACTCACGCGCTAGTAAAACAGAAGAAGATAATATAATAGATGCACTTAATCAATTGTTTAACAAAAAAAGTAATAAACAAGCAAATCGTAAAAATCGCCAAGAAAAGAACGTAGTACTTGTACAAAATAATGACAACCAAAACTCTCAACGCTCTGAAGATATCGCTAACATTTTGAGTGTACTTTTAAAAAATGATTTAAAAACAGAACCCGAATCGCAATCACGCCCCTTGAAAAAACGTTTGACACCTAATCGTTTGCTATGGGACGGAAACAATAGAAACGCTGATCTTCAAGATTATTCAAAAATATATGTACTTTTAACCCCTAAAGCGATACAAAAGACTAAATTTAGTGGTAGCGGCATTAATCAGTTGTAAGTTATTTTTATTAATTTGTTTAATAATTTGTAGTTGCAATTATTTTATTTTTTATGTCATACTAATTTTTTACATTAACGATACAGAATATCAAAGATACTATCTTTGTCTACGTCACAAACAAACCGAAATCGCCAAGTGCCTTCGAAGCAAAAACGCTATAAGGGATTTGTTATAAACGATCCTGCTCGTAGGAGACGAGGATCTAGAGAAAGTGAGTGCTTTTGAGAATTAATTATCCAGAATTAATTTGGAGAATATATTTCTTTTTACAAAACACAACTAGGATCCCTGTAGAGGACTTTAGAAACATTCAAACAACGGACATAAGGAATACGCAGACTCGTAATCCCACTAATCCCACTAATATTACAAGTGTAAAAGTTTGGAAGGATGGATGGTTGTTACTCTTTCACGTAAAAACCACTGAACCGATTACGATGAAACTTAGTATGTAGATAGCGTGAGACCTGGATTAACGTATAGGCTTCTTTTTATCCCGATACTCCCACGGGATCGGGACTTACGCGGGTGAAACCGCGGGGCGCTGCTAGTCATACATATATTACATACACTCACGTCGGTATCTTCCAAGGGGTAAACAGAGGTGATTAAACACCCACATTTTGGTAGCTATAATTTGGTCCCACACACGTAACGTGGGCACTTTGGGAATTAAAGATGGGAAAATTGCAAGTATACCTATTGGAAGAGAAAGGTAGGCAATGGAAGGAAAACTATATTGCTTGTACGGAATGATTGGAGAGTGTACGCTATAGCTCGAGCAGGCGACGGTGGCATGCCTGTAACTCGAACTGGCTATTGCCAGGAAGTGCGACCCCTCTACCTAATTAATAATCAGTATACTATATACCAAAAGGTAAAGTCAAGAAATCAGGTCAAGTTTTGACTATAAATGAAAATATAAATTATATAAAACCAGCATATTAATTACTTAAATTACAATCACACTATAATGTCTACGATACAATGTTAGACATAATATATAAAGACGAGGAAAAAGTGTTTCTTTCAAGACATTTTTTTTTAGTTTAATTACATTTAATTATAATATATATATTTGTGCCGTTTTGTTTGATAACTTGTTGCTATCTTGTAGTTAGGGACATAATCCCGTTGCTGTATAAATCTTTGGCTTTTTGATCAAAAAACTGCGACAAGTAGTTTTGACAGTCCTCTCTTGATGTTAACCTAACACTATCCAAAGAATTCTGAAGAGACCTATAGACCTACCTATTATATCACCATTAATTATTTATAACTCAATACAACGTTGGTTACACGAGGGCTACACTGAAAATTTCGGGAATCAAGGAAGTGACACAACATTACTATTTAAAAATGTATTTATTGCTTTTCGAAGTATTCTCCGCGAAATTTGACACATTTTCCATACGATGGAACAAATCATTGAAGCAACCACTCCATTCGGAAGTTGGGGTCTCCAAAATGGCCGTTTTGTAGGCGTCCACAGCTTCTTCAGGTGATGAAAATCTCTGACCACGCAATTTATTCTTTATTTTAGGGAAAGTATAGAAATCATTAGGGCTTAGGTCGGGACTGTACGGCGGATGGTCTAATAATTCTATGTTTTCTTGCTCTAAAAACTCTTTTGTTCTATGCGCGGTGTGAGAACTCGCATTGTCGTGATGGAGGATGATGCGGCGGTTGCAGTTCTCTTTACGGAGTTCGGAAACGACCTGTGGCAAACAAATGCTAGCATACCATTCTGCATTAACCGTTCTTTGTCCCTCAAGAGGAATAGTCGCAACATAGCCGATTTTGGAGACAAACGTGGCCCACCATTTTTTTTGCAACACTCCGTGAACGAACAATTTTAGTTGGCTTTAACTAATTTTCGAACACCCAAACTCGTGACTGGTTTTTCGTTTCGGGTTCGTCCGCGTATATCCAGGATTCGTCACCTGATACAATGTTGTATACAGCATTTGAGGATCCTGCGTGGAATCTTTCGAGAGTTCTGACGCACCAAGTAACGCGAGCCACTTTTTGCTCTTCACGGAGCAAATGCGGTATCCATCGAGAAAACAACTTTTTTACACCTAATTGTTCATGCAAGATTATTTGTATTTAAATCATGCCAATGTCTAAATTTGCCTGAATTTCGCGGTATGTCACATGTCGATCTTCCTCAATCAGCTTACGTACAGCATCAACGTTTTCTTGGGTGACTGCAGTTTTTGGACGACCTTGACGGGGATCATCACTGAGCTTGACACGTCCACGTTGAAATTCAGCAAACCACACACACACAAAATTGTGGTTTTGGATGACCCCATCCATCACCAAATGCAGAAAGCATCCGGTCAACACACTGGTTTTGTGTTAAACCGCTTCGAAAGTCATAATAAATCATCGCCCTTGAATTTTCTCGAGTCAATTCCATTTTCTCAACGACTAAACAAGTTTAGAAGACCTTGTGAGAAGACCGAGAATCTTTTTTTAAATAAATAAATGGTATTCGATTTTTAAAACCAAGGAGTTTTCAATTAAAAAGATTTTAATATGATAGGAATAGTGGAAATATTCCATTCCCGATACTTGTAGTGCAGCCTATGTATTGAATAAATAAAAAAAGTATTAATTAATACAATTTTTGTATTCACAAATACATTAACATTGTTAGTTTGGAATATAGTAAATATGTATTAAACCCAAGCATAGACAACTCAATGAATGAATCTCTTCGCAATCTTGCTTGTCAAATGGCTTAAATAATTTATTCCATAATAATAACAGCTCGCTAGTTAATTTAAGCAGTTACCTTAGAGAAACATCATTGTAATTATTTTAATTTTACAGTGTATGCTCCTAATGATTCGGTAGAGGATAAGCCAAAGCGCGGACGCAACAATGGCGGCGGTGGGCACACTGCAATACCGTACATACGGCACAGAGGAGATAACATCTACGAGAAAGACAGTTAAATAAAATATACAGTTGTGAAATGTAATAAATCGATTATATTCGTCAAGAAATCCTTACATGTGTATACACCTTTATTTACAAATATGGATACCACGGGCACTAATCAGTCTAGGGCAGGGGTCGGCAACCTTTTGAGACGGAAGAGCCAAAAATTATTTTGTCTTAGTCCTCATAAAAAATATTTCAGGGTTGTTGCGGATAAAAATTGTAATTAAAATGTTGTTCACCGTAAAGAGTTTTGATGGTAAATAATATTTTTTTACATATGGAACTGGAGAGCCACAACTTTACATCGAAAGAGCCACATGTGGCTCGCGAGCCGCAGGTTGCCTCTGGTCTAGGGCATAATGAAGCGATTATACCTCGATAGGATTTGGCAACCATTAAAGGTAATCCCGTCCGCTTGGAGTTGAGCAAACCTTCCTTTTCTCGCTTCGAACGTTACCTCGAAGCGAAGATTTATTACGCGGGCACCAACTGTATACCATGTGTTAATAGACACACCTATAAATTGCAATACTTATAATCTATCTAGATACCCATTAAAATAACAATTACACTGCCTTCCTGTATTAATTTCTCG
>OY982561.1:10599533-10882943 GCA_963859945.1 Euplagia quadripunctaria
TCTCGTGGGTTACTTATGCGATTGAAACATAGACAATATAAAATTAAAAAATAGGATATATGTAAAAACCACAACATTAAAATTAACTTATTAAATATTAAAGTCACGTAGCCCTATATTTCATTGAAGATAAAGGCAGGTATTCATCGGGAGCATGCTACATACATACTACGTACTGTAATGTAACAATAAAATATTCGATTTTGCGCATTCGACGTACGACGAGGTTGCAATGCAACAATTCAAGATTTGATTTTCACCATTTACCTGCAGGCGAATCAGTTGTTTTTATAATGATGGACCAACTGGTGATACTTACTGCTGACGGCAATATTCATTCAATATTTTACGTAAATACCTTTATTTACGTAAAAAAGTAAATGAAAGGATATTGGTGTCAAAACTTATTTGAAAATCAAACAAATGGTGTGTATTGATGATATAAATTTTATCACTAGTGGTAAAAATTGTTTCATTACAGGTTGCACTGTAAGGACCCACCGGGCATTACAGTATGCAACCAGAAGAACCCTTCTCGCTCAAATTAGAACCGTTACAATACAGGCGAATATTCCCAGTGAGAGACCGCCTTAATAATTTAAATTTAGTATCGTTAGTAACGAAATAACCCGAGTCCAACTTATCAAGATTTATGCCATTTTCCATTTACGAACGTGAAGAAATTGTACCATTATTGTTAACAAAACTAATTTACGTTTGGTACACTACATAAAACTTATAAAACTATTAGTGCGTGAACTCCAAAACTAATCAACAGAATTATTTTTTCGGTGTTAACTTGAATAGCGGTGACCGCATGATACAAAACATGCCTATACGTATTATTAATTTAATGCTAAGAGTTTTTAGTCTAAGAAAATTAATAACAAAACCAACACTAATAGTCTTTCAGAATTAGATGCCAACTTTCATCGAACATGCAATAAAATCAAAAAAATATAATGAAATGTTTGCTTTAAATTTAACATATCGCATTTGTTTCGCCTGCCAAAAAGTGAATTAATGTACTTAAAAGAAAAAGTGTAAGTTGTAAGCATGTACAGTGGCTTTTCATGCTCGCAGTATAATATATCACGGAGATACGATCTCTTCGGTTTAGGAAAGTTATGGAGTCGACCTATTTAAATTGTTAAGCTCTACATACGCAACATGGCGCAAAAGATTAAATAGACTAATGCCGCGTTCCTATAATCAAGAAACGATTTGTTTTGCTTACGGACGGTAAAATTTTCGTTAAAATTCAACGAAATTTTACCGTCCGTTAGCATTTAAATGCATACCGAGTAACGCATCGTCACACACTCGATCAACGAGTCACACGCTGCCGATCGCAGTCTCAGTCGAGACAGCGTGTGACTTAGTGTAGCCACGCCACGATATGTTAGAAAATTTTGAAGCGGGCGATCTATGTGAACTCGTGTTACCTGCCTGTATTATTTCGACGTTCCTACAAAATCCCAGAGTAAAGTGTGAGTGTTTGAAGATGAACCACCGCCAACGTCTGTGAAAATGTTCCGATCCGTAAAGAAAAGAATGGTTGCTGTATTTTTTACTAAGAGAGGAATATTAGGTAAGGTTGTGCTTGATAAAGGAAAGACTGTTACTTCTGATGAACGAAGAATGAACGACCAAGATTCGATACTTGGCTTCTTTATCAAGATAACGCACCCGCACATAGAGACAGTAGAACTACGGACTATTTGCACCAAGCTGAAATCAAAATGCTGGGACATCAACCAGACCGGATTTAGCGCCTGAAGGGACGTAAGTTTTTCGAGCGATGAGGAGCTTTGAGGAGATATGCGGCTGTGTTCCAGAGAGATACTGAAGCAATCTGTTCAGCACCTGGTTTACACGTATGAAAACCTGTATTACCACCAGCGAAGACCACTTGGAAAACAAATACTATTCTTATTATCTTATTTCTTAAATATACAAATATATTTAAGAAATTCCGACAAAACTTATGTAGCGCCCTAGTATATTATTTTTAATAATTTATGTTCCAACAGATTTTATTCGAAACTAAGCGGCATTTTAGTTTTATGTTGAAAAAAACCAGTATCAATTTTGGTGCAACTACATAGTTTCATGAAAAGTTTTCCCTCGTAGTCGTTTATTTCATATTTACATTCTATAAACTTTTGTATACTTACTCTGCTTTTGGTTGTTGATGTTTTTAGGTTCCTAAAATACCACGTCACTCGAGTAAGTGGTTTTTCGTAACTTGTATTTAGCACACACTTCAAAGAACCACAGCGGGGGAAGTAAAAAGAAATGAATTAGTTCATTGTATAATGACTGAACTGTTAACAATGATGTGCACTTTAATTTTTTCGCTTCTTAATTCGTCGTACGTTAATTTATGATTGCATTCGTATACTTGAAACTATATACATATTATGAACGTCTGCCAATTGCAAGGCTATCGCAATCAGCAACAGTCTTTGTATGCAAATCTTTTTTAGACTTATCATATAATATTGCTCACATTCTTAGTACCCACCAGGTTTATCCGAGAGATCGTAAGATCGGTTGGACAGTCTTGTAATGATTCTCTATGCAGGTAGAAGTTACAAAACATAGATAACCATCTTACGAAGTAGCGTAGAGTAATAGTAAGTAGTGTGCCGATCCAAGTTTGGTATTGTATAGTTTCACATTTTTCACTTTTCTGCGACTTCAAATATGGATCTCTAGGGTACTTAAAAATTTGAATCATGGCTTAAAAAAATCTTTTATATTTATTTAATGCTTTTTGTATGTAATTTCTTTGACTAATTTTCAAACCTTCTTTTTAACCTTTAAAACTGAAGACAACATCGGGTACTATTGAAAGTTAGAAAAGAAAGAACTATTACTAAAAAATATTTATTAAAAAAAATTTAAGCATTTTTTAAGCTAAATCAACTATTCTTCGGCTACACAATCTCTCTGTAGATGGCCGCTTATAAGGATCGTGGTAATCATTAGGTAGTCTACATCTGGATTGGATTCAAAAAGACAACTCTTTTATCTGGTCTGTCTATCGGGTAGGTGATCGGCCTCGCGACCGTTAACCTTTGGTTCAACAACAACCATGATTGGCTTTCCAGGTTCCGGTTACACATAACGCTCCTAAAATATGAACACACCTTTCTGTAACATTCTGTATATGATTAGTATATTACCATCGATCGAGTTCACACGATTAAATAGTTCTTTTGATTTTATACCTATATAAATAAGGCTATGCAAAGCGATATTATGTAGCGTTAGTGTACGTATGTATGATTTAGTGAAATCAACAAATTCGAATTTTGAATTTTCTGTTTTATTTAATTATTAGTATAACTTAAACGGTCATTGTACCTATAGACTTTTGTACAATGACAGGTCAAAATATATAATCATCATTTTTATTTTCGGACAGAAAAAAATCCATTGTGTTAGTATATAAAAAACAATAAACTTATAACTAGTGTTAGGAGGTACATGGGAAATTATTAAACAGTTTGGTGAAAAGGTATTGTCCTTCGCACCAGAAATTTCAACATAGAAGAGTTGATGCTCTCTGCCACTGTTCTTAGAATGCTGTTGTCACTAGCGCGCACTTTGAGTATTAATGATGCCGTTTTCTTGCGAATAACAGCGTGGAAGCCGTCAGTTTGATTCTGACCCACAGACATGCCTTGTAAAAGCCTTGGCAATATACTTTAACAAGTGTCAGCTTATCAAGTTTACTACAACGAGAGAATCTGCAGGTCAACATGATACCTCGGTCCGCCAGCGCCCTACGCTCCTCTTCTATATCTGCATTGTCTTTAAGGTCATCGATGAGAAAATGCCCTAGATATTAGTTTTTTTACTCGTTTCATTCTGACGCCGTTAAGGGTAATGTTAGGTGTTATATTATTAGGGCATCCACCTCCGGCCTTAAAGACAATATATTCACACTTCTTAATATTATAAATTTGTCCGTGCGATGTGGTATACATCTCACAGACTCTCAGCATGTCGTTAATAGCTCCAGCAGTTGGGGCAAGCAGCACCATGTCATCAGCATAGCTGATGCTGTTTATTTTAATACCATGTATGCTACATCCCACCCTCATACTGCTGAGTTCAACGATTAAGTCGTTTATATTCCTGTTGAATAGCCTGGGAGACGTTAAACCCCCCTGCCTTACACGACTCTCTAAATTATATGTTTTTGAAAGGTTACTTACCCACTTAACATTATTAGTTTGGTACCCGTACCAATGTTGTAGAAGCTTGAGGATTTCAGTCGGTAAACCCTCATTACCCAAAGCACTTTGTAGTTTACTAGCTCAAAGGCCTTGGAGAGATACAGGAAACAGGCGTACACCGGTGTCCAACGATCAGTGTAGTATTGAACAGTGTGTTTGAGATTAAGTATGGCACTCTCGGTTGACAGTCCTGGTTGAACCCCAAACTGTGAGTCATGTATTTTCAGATATTTTTGCAGTTAAGTATGAATCACACTGTCCAACACTTTTGCCACTGTAGTTGCAAGTGAGATAGGTCGATAGTTATCCTGTTTTTTTACAATGGGTACGTGGGACTAATGAACATTATATAGAACAATGACAAAACTCTGGGTAGGTGGACACCTGCGTATTTAAAGTGCTCAATACTGAGTCCGTCATGCCCGGGAGACCTACCTCTGCTCATGTTTTTAATGACATTTGCCACTTGCTTAGCTGATATATGTATTAAAAGCTTGTCTCCCTGATAATCAGGTATAAATTCGGCTATGGGAGCTGTAGGACCCAAAGGAGACCGCACAGCAAAATTTTCAATCACCCTTCCCCTTTACACTCACAGCCAGGCCAGGTTTAAGGTCGAGTTTTTTTTATTAATTTCCAAAACTTAAAAATCTTTAGTTGCTTTTTCTTTAGCTATTCTATCCATCTTAATTTGGTCCTGATTATTTTGACACCACTTTAGACGGCCCTTGAAAATTTTTGAGACTCACGCATTTGTTCAAAAATAGGTCCAGTGGTTGGACGATTATGTAACACCCACATTTCAAACTTAAGCCTGGCCTTGCGGTGCGCGTCTTGGACATGGTGATTCCAGCCATACAACAATCTACGTCTCCTACTACTACCTTCCGAGGCAGCCGTCCTACTTGTTTGATCACCGGCATCTCATAATGTGTACATATATGCCTTTATCTTCTAGAGATAGGGAAATTTATAAACCAGCATCCTGAAATATTTAAGCAGGCTAAAGATATAACGAAGCGAGATAATATTAGAGCTCCAAATAAATTAGTACTCAACATGGTTCCTAGAAGCGCTAAACTGCAAAAGAATTGTTACGCAAAGTGGGTATTAGTATACAATAAGATTCCAGTTCAAGTCAGGGAGCTGCCCCTGAATAAGTTTGTACCATGTTTATTCGGTCAAAGAGTTTCTGATATATGAATATGAGTAATGTAAAGTTACATGGCTTTTAAGTTTTGGCTTGGTTTTGCATGCTGTCTTCGATGGCTAAATGGAAGCCTAATAATGTTTAATTATTTGAACTTTTTGATTATTCTGACATTCGATAAAACAATAAATAATAAGATTAATGTAATAATAATGTAGTGTAATTAGTTTTTAGTTAGTTATATTTGCATGTCAAATCAATGTTGACTAATATTGCTTGCACTTAAATGTTTAGCTCGTAAGACCTGTTGTACCTACCAATTTTATGCAAATAAATAAATTTGAATTTGAATATTATTTTATCATTCATTTGATCTAAAATTACTTTACGCTGCTTTAAGTTACACGACCTATAGCTCTCCAAACTCCGTGGGAAAGTCAACGTCACGTAAAATACTTATTACACAGCTCGCGGTATTTGTCAATTTGTGAATCAGTCCTGTCACCCCAAAAAACTTTATTTCGAGGCACCTCTGTTGTTTTCAACTTGGTTCTTACTATATTTAAGTCGCACTTGACGTAAAGAGGAAGATGAACTAACTCATATATGTCATCTTTTACATGTACGGTAACTATTGAGCGCCAAGCTGATAGAGAGACCACACAGTGGTCTAACCATGTTCTAGTCCCGGGTACATCGCTTATAAAAGTATAACTGTTGAAATCATAGCCAATTTTTTTGGTGTCGGCACAAATCCACGATTAGTCAGTACAAAATCTCACGAGTTCTCTAAAAATTACTTGGATGAGCATTAAAATCTCCTAATATAAACAACCTCTCGACGTCCCCACTGGCCTCAATGGCACAGATCTTATCCGGGACTTCCGTAGTAAAAATTGGCAAGTTTTCGGGCGAGTCCGTCGGCATTTAAACGCAAACCACAATAATTGAGCGCCCGCCGGTAGTAGCTGTAATGGCTGTCAGTCGATAGCTGTTACTTTCTAAAACGTTAACAGAGTCAAAAATGCCCTTTCTATGGAGAAAGGGCATTTTTGACTCTATATGGTCACTCCCCCATCCGGCCTTCCGGCAGTAACCCCACAGTTGTATCAACAGATGATTTCCCGGTATATTCAAAGTCGTTTGGAATGGTACTTAAATAAATGAATGTCAAGGGGGAGGAGCCCTGTTTCTTGGAGACATAATATGTCTTACACAAAAGTCTAACACTTTCAATCGAACTTTTCACATTTTTAGGATTAAAAGTAATTAACCTATAGTTATTATTATTTATCATAACGCAGGTATGTTCAAACTATAACACTGTTCCTGTCTATTTCTGTAAAGAAACCATACAAAATGTCTAAAACTTATGTCATCCGGCCATAATTCATCATTTAAAAATAAATCTAGTTTACTTTTAGGCACAAATAACTTAAATAAACTGTATATGTACCCCTATAGCTTTATGTAGCCGTTTTTAATTTTTTTTAACTCTATGGTGCATATTGAATAAACATTTAAACTTTCTGCACTTTTTTTTTTAGAAAAGATTACTAGTAACTTCAAATTCAAATTCAAATTCAAAATCATTTATTCAATTAAGACACTAAGTGACATTTATGAACGTTAAATTGAAGCTACTGTTAAAAATCATAGATCGACGCAAATAGACGCCACAGCATGTACTGGATTGTCGAGGTAAATTAGGTGAAAACACCAAAATCTACTGCCTGCTTGTGTCGATCTATAACTTCCAGTTTCCAAAATGCGTAGAGCCTTATGAGAAGAATACTGGCAAAGAAACTCATGGCCACTCTTTTTAAAAGTCAGATCTTCAGGTACAATGGTATTAGTGTTACATAAAAGATAAGCATGATGCAAGCTGTTGCCACCTGAATTACATTTTATTGAAATGCTCCAAAAGCTAACGCACAAACAAAAAATATCACTCAGTGATACCGTTGAAGGTTCGAACCTATTAAACATAGAAATCATTCAAGGTGCACATCAGTTACAAAGTCTACTGTTAAAACTAATTCGTGACTGGATTAAGAGGCTAGAGTTGCAGTTGAACGAACCAAAATAATAGTATAGGCTAAAGCATCGCTGACTAAGCCGACCAGTCACCCCAAGCAGCACCCGTTCACGAGTATGACGCATGGACCAGCCATCGTCTCCTTCGCCATATCAGAGGGAAAGAAACGACCCACCCCATGACGACGCCGCAAGCAATGACATTTAAGTGAGCATGACGAGCCATAGTCGAGATACTGATAAAAATCACTACTAGTCAAAATTACCATAATAATCGTCACGCATTACTTTCAACTAACAATGGTTTGTTAATAATTTAGTCTAATTATAAGACAAAGAAGTTTGTGTGTATATACCTAAAGACACCTTAAGCCCAAGACTGTTTGTCGTTTAGATAATCGTTGATCGTATAGTAGGCTTTCCTAATAAGGTGATTTTTTACAGTACGCTTAAATTTATCTACAGGAAGGTCGATTACATCTATAGGAATTTTATTATAAAACGTATACCAAGACCTTCGAACGAGTTGTGTACCTTATGTAAGCGATGATAGGTAGCAACGAGTTTAGACTTGTTTCTTGTATTAATATTGTGTATATCACTGTTTTTCTTATAGTCATTGATATTGTGCCTAACAAACATAATATTTGCAAATATATACTGTGATGCAACAGTTAAAATACCTATATCCTTAAACAACTCTCGAAGAGAGACTCTAGCACCTAAATTGTATATTGAGCGGATGGCTCTTTTTTGAAGAATAAAAATCGTTTCAACATCAGCCGCCTTGCCCCAAAGTAGTATACCATAGGACATGACGCTGTGAAAGTAGCTAAAATAAACAAGCCTAGCTGTGTCCGTATCAGTGAGCTGACGTACCTTCCATACTGCGTAAGCTGCCGAACTAAGCCTACCTGCAAGGCTGTCTATCTGGGGTCCCCATTGCAGTTTACTGTCTAATGTAAGTCCCAAGAATACTGTTGAGTCTACAATACTTATTATTTCATTATTTAGAGTTAGATTAGTGCCTAGCTGTTTTACATTTGGCATGGTAAATCTCACACACTTTGTTTTATTTGAGTTCAGTAGGAGATTGTTAGTTGAAAACCAATACAATACATCATTTAGCGCCCTATTCACATCGTCAAAAACTGTTTTTTTACGATCGACTTTGAAAATAAGTGATGTATCATCAGCAAATAGAACTATATCACAGCGATCTTTTAAATAATAAGGTAAATCGTTTATATATATGAGAAAAAGTAGAGGACCCAGTATAGAGCCCTGGGGAACGCCCATAGTAACAGGTAATCCAGAAGACCTCGCACCATTGACATCTACATGTTGAATTCTATCTTTCAAGTAGGAAACAATTAGTTCCAAAGCAATACCATTAACACCATAATGCCTAAGTTTAAGAATAAGCGTGTTGTGTTCTACACAGTCAAAAGCTTTAGAGAGATCGCAAAATACACCTATCGCATCTTGCGAATTCTCCCATGCATTAAATATATGTCTCAAAAGAGTTGCACCAGCATCAATTGTTGAACGACCCTTTGTAAAGCCAAATTGTTCTTTGTGCAATAAATTATTTCGATTAAAATGGCTTTCTAGTTGTTGCAGGATAACTTTTTCAAAAATTTTACTTATAGCCGGCAAGATTGAGATTGGCCTAAAGTTACTTGGTTCAGTTGTACAACCCTTCTTGAATAAAGGTATTACTTTGCTATACTTCATCAGGTTAGGAAAAACACCAGAATCAACACATCGATTGAATGTTATAGCTAGAAATGGCGCTATATCAATTATAATAGTTTCTATTAATTTAACAGAAATCCCCCATAAGTCCCCTGAATTCTTAGAGTTAAGAGACTTAAACGTTTTTATAATGTCTGTGGGGTTTATGAATTCAAATTTAAATAAGTTCTTACATTTGTTTACATTGGCCCTTAACAACAATTCAGACCTGGACGCACAAGAATTCAAGGTACTAGTTGTACTAACTGGTATATTTGTGAAAAAGGTATTAAAAGATTCAGCTATGTCTAAGTTGTTTGTTATAAACCTATTATTAATATTTAATTTTAAATTGTTATCTCGAGGTTTACTACGTCCAGTTTCATTATTAATAATGTTCCATGTAGCTGTTATTTTATTATTTGAAGACTTAATCTTATTACTTATGTATAAAGACTTTGCCATAGAACATGTTTTCTTAAAAATCTTTGAGTAATTTTTGACATATTCATGAAATTTTGGGTCAAAATTACTTTGTTTCATGGCATATAAATCATACAGCTTTTCTCTACTTTTGTATATTCCTGTTGTTGCCCAATCACAGAATGTCGTCTTTGGCCTTTGCATTATTATTTTTGACTTAAATATACTGTTAAATTCGATTTCTATCATATTGAATAAGTCGCCGTAAAGCTTATCTGGATCACTTTGAGTCCAATCTAAATTGGAAACTTTATCACTAATGTTATTACTAAAATTCAATAATCGGTTACTAGTCATGGGCCTGCATATAGTTTTGTTTATTCTATTTTCTTTTATACAAGGAAATGTAACAAATTGCCCACAGTGATCAGATGTTAAATCACTTAAAATTGACCTATTTAAATATTCCCCATTGCAAAAGATGTTATCTAAGCAAGTTGCCGAGTGAGAAGTAATTCTTGTTGGCTCAGAAAATAAATAATTTAAGTCAAATGATTCAAATAGGCTCACTAATCTTATACTGATAGGACACTTTTCTAATATATTAATATTGAAATCTCCACAAACTACTAAAACCTTACTACTGACACATAAACGCTTCAAAACTTCTTCCATAACTAACTCAAATATGCTAAAGTCACTCTGTGGTGGCCGATACACACTAACTATAATATGGTGTTCCAGTTCCACACAGGAAAGCTCAACAGTGCGCTCAACAGACAAATTTACAACATCTTTCCGGTTTTTGCACTTAATGCTATTACGAACAAAAATTAAAGACCCTCCATGAATTGACTTCTTTCTTACATACACACTTCTAGCAGAATAAAATTCATTATTTAGTATTAACTGGTGTGCTTGTAGCCAATGCTCTGTGATACAGAGCACATCAACATTATATTTTTCAAAAAATAATTCTACTTCTAAGTCTTTCCTAGATAATCCTTGAATATTTTGATGAACTATGTTTATGGTCATTGACTTTTTTACTTTATTGCTACAATTTTTATTTATTTTTATATTTTTACTAACAGTACCATTATTGAGTAAATGATTTGATATGCAAGAGATAGGCTCTATTGTCTTAGCAATTAATTTAAAGAATTTATGTCACAATGTGCGGCCAAGCTATTGCCTGAATGAATATTAGTAAAGATATTATTAATTAGCTCAGAAGGAGCACTATGTGAAGCCAAATGTTTGGCTACAGTGTTCTTACATTCTAAGGGGTGCTCTATAGGAGCTGTCAGGTTAGCCAAGTTCTTGGCTATTATTCTAAAATAATATGATAACGAAACAGTTATCTGTCTTTTAAAATAATACGGCAGATAATAACTATCTGTGGTCGAAAAAATAGTATCACTGACAATCCTATTGATGTCGATTAAATGAAATTTATTATAAAAACTACCATTAATTTGGCTTGTCAAATTAAACATAGTCATGTTTAAATTAATCCTAATATTTTTTTCATGTTGAGACAACCCTTTGCTAATTGGCAGTGTAAATAGTACTATTTTATTTACATTGAGTTCCGATAATTGTTCAAAGTATTTTATGAATGTTTTTTTATTTACAGTACCCCTATTGCCACTGAAAATTATGAGACTAGTATTTGTATCAAAAGTTGCACTAATAGCCTTTTCTAGAATCATATTATATGGTAGGTTTGGCATACAAAAGTTGCTGAATGAATATTCCTGATTTGAGTTTGACATTGACATACCTAAACCTTTACCAATTTCATCGCTAAACATTATTATTTTGCTATTGGTACTGTACAATTGATGTTGAATAGTTGTATTGCTATTCTGGAAATTAACTACATTACTGACACATGTTACTGGCAAACTGTCTAAAGAACTAGTGGTTTCATTGTGGTTATCAGAAAACAACAATGAATCATTCCTACAATTGCATGAATTAACTAGTTTACCTATTGCCAAAACTTGTTCCCTACTTTGTTTTTGTGAAATCTCATATTTACTACTAATAGTTCTCAGATGCTCCTCAAGTTTCTTAATTTCTGATTGAAGAGCTCCTGTGTCCTCAAAATATTGTGAAGACATGTTATCTACCTCTATGGAGTACATATTAACCTGATCAATTAATTGCATCCTCTGCCTATTTAATGCTACACTATCTATAAAGAACTTATGTTTAAAAATAAGCTTCTTTGTTTTTGTAATAAATTTTTTAACACGAATGTACTTTTTTAATTTGTTCTTACTACATTTGATGACTTTTTGAGATTTATTAACTCTGAAGGAGTCATTGTCATTTGTAAGATCTATAATGAGAGCCGAATTATGGTTGTTAGCTACCAACGGTGAATTGGGAGCAACCAGCTCCTCGTACAGACTCTGATTTGATGCAGCTACTATTCTGTCCTTGAAGTCTTCAAATGATGATATGGTGTTGTGTGCTTCATGTAGCTGGCGTTCTAAAACCCTGATGCGTTTCAGAGCTTGCTCGTACTCATCTCTGCATGTGTCGAATGAGTCAACGAGGAGCTGTAGTCTGTCCCGAGCATTGGTAACCTCAACATTTTGTGAGTGCAATGAAGACAGCTTAAGTCTAAGATTATCATTTTCATGTAAAGTATCCAAGAGTGTTTGTTCACTGTCATTTCTCTCTTTCATCAGCTGATCACACCTCCCCTTGGTAGCTTTTAGTTCTCTTAATGTCATTTGGAGTTTGGCCTCCTCCTGACGTGCCAATGCTTTGCGAGTTTGAATCATTTTATAGTAGGGCTATTAAGAACTAGGAAATATTTTATAACTTTAAAACTTGGAGAATTGCAATCAACTAATGGGAGGTAGTTTTAAACAGTATAAGGTTTAATAACTGTTAATATTTCTGTAAAACTATACTTGCACTGTGAATAAAGTATGTTTATAAGAATGATAAGATGATAAATACCTTGAAAGAGATGACAATAAATTCACAGTGATCACTTAAAACATATTTTTCACAATTTCGGTTAAAACGTAACTGTCACTTTAGTAGTATCCGTAAACTTACAATTACACTTATTATACTCTTAATTACTATGAGATTTATAATTATTCTTATAATTACTAGAATGTTTAGCGTGAAATTGGTTGTACAATGTTATATTTATGCAAATAAATATATTTTTTAAATAAAAATTATCGGAAAAAATTCTAATGCAATCTAACGCAGGTCATACATTACTAGTAATCTCGTTAACCCCTCCAGCTAAGCTTAACGCTTGTGTTAGGATTGGGTTCACGACGGTAGTGCACTGGGTGGGGTTCCAACCGGCAACCACTTGATCGCAAGTCCGACGCCTTAGCCATTACGCTACCGCCGCTTTAAATTCATCTATTTACAAAGTTTAAGTATTCCAAATTTCACATTCCTTTCTGTGCGCGTTTGCTATTGTATTGTTTTTATTGCTAGTTACGTTGTCAGTTACAACCGGTTCAGCCGGTAGAATGCCTGAAGTTTTCTTGGCAATTGATAGGTACTACAGAACAAAATCATATATTTTATTTATGAAAATGTGACCTACTGTGTGGTTTTCTAGGTTATTCCTGGACTGCGGTTCAGAAAAACAATTGCGCAAGTGGCACCTTTATGGGTTGCGAAAATGCGGGAGTGTTGCATTATGTAACGCACAATTTCGGAGGTTTATTTATTTATTAGGATCTCTAACGCAGAATAAACATAACATGTTCATATACATACTTTGTTTTTTTTTTAATCTGGTGTTTCTACAATTATAAGAGAACACATCATGCATGCTGGTTTCGTAGAATAATTATTTTATGACACGTGATGTATTTATAGTGGACATACCTCATGCTGAAAAGTAAAAATCGTTCCGTGTAGGCGAACAAAATTAAAGTGGTCACGTAATAGTCGTCCCTTACAAAACGTTTCACGAAATATCATAAAAAATATACCAGGTTTAACAATTTTTTAGGTTCATTGACGTAAGCATATTCCTAACACACGCAGTGTGGCACATGTAGCTGGAAAGGTCAACAAGAATACCAGTAATGAACGATCTACTTTGCCAGTATCTAGTAGTCCGGTCTTAATAACATTACTAAATGGAAAACGTAGCCATATCTCTTTTTATGGCATTTATTTCTCAAAATTTAGAGTGGCTTACACCACGCTACGTTTAAGTCCCAACATAATATGAATACAGCCAACTGACTAAAGCTCGTAATGAGCTTTTAAATCTAAAATTAGACCTGAAATTTAAATAGGGTTTAGAAAGCAATTAAAACTGCGCTATAATTCATTTACGTTTTTACTAATGCATAAGTATTTTCTTCTATTATAATAATTTTATATTACGAGTATATCACAGTCTTCACTTTAGTAAGTGGATTATAAATATAATAGTGTATTTACACAAATTGAACCACAAAGCTATTCTAAATATTGACTAGTACATTAATAACATTTGGAAATAATACAAAACGGAATCGACTTAGTGTCGTGTGATAAATTGATAAATGGTATTGGTCTATTCCACGATGAGCACTATTTTTGGAGCACCTAATAACGATATTATTATTAGTATATACCGGTATTCATTTGAATATCGGTATATATACGAGTATATATTGGATTATTGCTCAAAGTGAAATACTCCATTACATTGACTCGTGACTCTAACTATTACTTAAATATTTATTCTATAGGTACCTGTGTCTGCAGTGCACTACGCAATTATAAATAATTCTCATTATCATAAGTTATCATTACTTATTGACTTATTGACCACTATATTAAGTAAAGATATATTTTAGGCAACAGTTTTCTAGAATAATCATGTCTATTATATAAAAACAATAAGATTATTATATTAATTCAAATTGCATTTACAATGTTGAACTAACGGATTAATTGCAAATAAGTAACAAGTCCAAATGTAAAGCAATACGTATATTAAATACATTTATGGTTGTGCATGTTTATGGTTACTGCTTCGTAAGGTGATGTTAAACCTATACTTTCCTTAGTAATTCAGCTACTAAATGTAAAAACAATTTTTCAAACCCGACCCAGACATTATCTTGTTCAAACAAGAAAGGAAAAGTACCTTATGTCTTTTTCTGTAAAAATGTTTATGATAATCGGATAAGTAGTTAAGGCGTGGAAGCGTAACAAACAAACTCACTATAGCATTTATAATATTAGTAAGGATTAGTAAGTACTGATACATAAATATATGATGACATATTCATTGAAGCTATTGAGTTAAAGATAATGAAAACAAATTAAAAAAAATATAGGCAGTCATAGGACTACCGACAGAAGTGAAAACTTAAACGAAATGACGAACTTAAAACGTCACATTAGCAGGTTGGTGCCATTAATTAATAAGGAGCTGACAGAACTCAATATTTAGATTAGCGCCCTCTAGTGGATCTATATATTGTCCTTGAACTGAGATCTTCTATCTACATACAAACAAAATTTTTAGGAGGAATATAAAACTAATTTATTCATTTTTCGTGGAGAATTTTGATATAACAAAAAAGTAGTTGGTTACCCGCTTAACGACGAAGCTATTAATGTTTTTTTTTTATTTTAATCGTAATTAGAAATTTTAAAAGTTGGAGTTAGGAGATATCAGAAGTTCATGGACGATATGTATTATTAGCGTGACGGTCACGAGTTCAGTGCTTGTTTCCCATAACAAAAGTGCACAAACGTGCCTAAAGAAGTTTTCACTTCAAAAATAAATATAAAAAAATTGCACGTCTGTGTGTAAGTCCTTCTCTGGTTTCAATAAAGAATTTATGAGTTTAGAACCACCTTGCGGTTCTGATAAATCTATTTTATAATATCACCTAATATTGTAGAATGGTTTTAAAACGTACTATTTTGAAAGTATAGTGAACAATGACGAGGTAACTGCAAAATATTATTAAAATATAAATATTAAATAACCTACTAATACTGTGAATCCAGTAAAGTATAGCTAATGACTGCAATTTCTGATTTGTAGGTATGTATAGTTAGCAGTAATTCGAAATTGGAACTGATCGTAAAAATCGCAATCTATGTAGTTAAACATTTCTTTTTATTTATAATTTGTTAAAACTCAAAACATTTTACTGTAATTTTGGCAAGTTGGGTCGGCTGTTAATGTCATTTATAATTAATCAGTAATAAAAAGTCGGTGGTGAAGATATTTATTGACCCCTATGTTTCAAGTCTAACATAAACTCAACTTCATTTAATCTTGTAATAATGCAAAATTTTGCAAATTGTAGATCCCCCTAGTACTCGTCATAGGTAAGCCGAAAAGCCGACAAGGTAGACTGTGGTCAGTTTATCAGCTTGCCTTTGGAGAACTTGCTCTTGGCTCCTAACAGATTATCATAAATATACAGTACACAAGACATCTCTATGATGATCATATTTTGAAACATAATACAACTATTTTCAAATTCAAATTTACATGAAAAATAACTTTAAACAGAGATAAACAGTATTTCTTAATAGATTTTATTTTACAGGAGCTTTTACATTAAGATATTTTTATAATGTTCGGCGATATACATAATTATGTTCCAATTGTATACTTACGTCAGCTTACGTACAACAAATCACATGGTGTATTCATATACCGTTATAATAGATCTTCTTTGCCAGCAAAGATATTACTCCAAATTTTTCGCGACTCCAATATTTAGATATGCAAGTCACGAGGTAAAACAATATAATATATGAATTTAGCATTCAATGAATATTGCATTCAATTACAAGATTGGTTGTTTTTACTGTTAATTGTTCGTGCGATTAGTTATAAAAAAACAATTTTACAATTACCGCCGCGCGCCGGTAATTATAGTTACCGTATCTTAGGAGGAATTATGAGCATAAATGTAGTAATTAAAAATTCAATTCATTTACGTCGCTTGCAACAATCGCCATCACAGTACCTAGATATGTCGCAATAGTCTTCAAATACAATATTATTGGTTTAGAACACACATAAAAGAAATAAGCCAGTTCATTTGCATTCAGAAGAATAGTATTTTTTCTAGATTTTTTGCAAAAGGTAACAAAATATAATTAAGTGTCATGAAAAATAACCAAACGCAATTCCGTATGAATAATCTTAACATAATGCCCTAAATTAATTAATAAAAATTAAATTATTAAAAATATATAAAAGTGTACAAACTTTATACGTCTCTTGAGTTTGCTAAGTATTTGTACTCAGCAATTCTGTATTCTCTGTTTTAAATTAAATAAGTTCGACAGGTCAATAGTAGTGTGTACTACCTTTACTCTACGCTTTAGAGTCTCCTCGAATACATAGAATGAATTTGATTTTTATAGACACAAGTAATCTATTTATTATTTTACCTTCTCCAATTTAATTATGAGTACTATAGTGCATTACGATAATTGACTAGGATATTCAAGTTTATTTATATAATAATGACTAGGCCATATATAAATAATATTCTTGATCTTATCATATTTAATACATCCTAAAAGATTTGGTGTTGTCTTGGAACCAGCTCATTAATTTATTTATACATAAGTTGTAACTATTTACAAAATTAATAGTTTTTCATATTTCTACTTTTAATCGCTAGTTTGAATCTAATTTAAAAACTAATAAGTAGGTGTTTTGTTTTCTTTGAGATCACTTTTAATAAAAGAGAAAACCTATTAATGAACTAATCAACAATGATATACTAAACTGGAGAAAATCAACATAAAAAATAAAGGTCAATATACATACACGTGGGTATCATAATATATAAAATAATATTTTTTATTTATTCGTTCGTTAAATATACATAAATCATGTATGTCACGTATTTAAAATATAGTTTAATGCCTTCCACCAAAAGATATTAAAATATATTTTTTGTATAAGTATGCGATTCTGAAAATATTAATTTTATTCTAAATTAGCTCAAAAAAATTGTCGGAACATATCCTGCAATTGTAACCATAGAACTGTCCTGTTGTAACTTTGATATTTTTAATTCATTATTTTCCAATTGTTTTTGACATTTGCATGTCCGGAGACAAGTGCAACACGATGGACCTGACTGTTTACAACATCTCTGTTTACCATGTTTCAAGAAATACCCGATTACTTTAATACCTACCCTCTGATAACATTTTGTGATTTATCTAGCGGATTGTTCAATATGCTTGTGTCTTTTTCTTACTTAGAGATTATTCCAATAATGTGTTAAGTGAATTATTAATACTTCAGGATCGTACTACAGTATCAAATTGTTATTTAGGAGACATTTACCAGACAGATTAATTGGGGTTGTTTCTCTCATTCTCATTTTTCTCTAGTAGTAAGAAAAACACACATTACATTAATTGTCTGGATAATTTATTTTTTGACATAGATTAATTATTTTAGTTTGTTAGGCAGGAAAAAACTAGGTTGATCTTTTGGCATGTAAGAATATTTTGATTACGTGTATTTATATTTCTAGATTATAAAATAAAGAAGTGAGCATTGACATATTACACTTACTAAAGCAACAAATAAACCAAAAAAGTCTTCTTTTTTCATGGTTATTATGAAACCAGTAGATTTTTCTATTATGATGAGCGTGTATATACCTATCCGAAGTATTTTAATCGGCAATCAAATATATTTGAAAATACGTGAAGACATTCATGTATATTCAATTATTTAACATACAACGGACCAATATATTCTTCATCGTATTTTTTAGTTACTTTTTGACAAAATTTCAGCAAGTATTCTCAGACTTTACACAAATTAACACACGATATAGACATACTTAGGGCTTCATACGAATTAACCGTGTAAAAACATAGTTTGACTTATAAATATCTAAAGCAAAATATCAAATCGACACAGCCATTAATAAAATGACTTAGGGTGCAAAAAAAAACACAAATATTTGTTTTACATACCTACTACTTAAACGCAATTGATCCCATTCCAGGCAATTCATAATAATTAAATGTATTTATGAATGTATGCAATTCTTACTTATTATTACCTAATTACACATACATAAGTACATAATTGAACTACTGTTACTTGATAGTACGATTTCTATTCAATCACTCTGAAAGTTTCAAATCTCTAATTCATTTACTAATTAAACAATGTAATGGACCCATTCATTTTCCGCGCACTTTATCAATCGTCTTTGTCATTCACTAATCACTTTCAGTTAAAGTCACACATTCGTTTTTAACATACCGTCGAGGCGATGGTCGTCTGTTCGAAGCTGGGCCGCCGCGTGGGCGAGACCTGTCACCCTCAGAGGTAGTTAGGCCGAGACACACAACAGAGCACTCCCATGCCTTTGTACAAAGATCCTCTTCGCTTATTCCTCCATAGTCCATTAACTTCGTCCCCTTTTAGTGCAATGTTGCTCTCTGCGAAAGATGGAGAGTGTAAACACCTTTGTGACTATTTATAAGTGAATATAAATATTAGTAAGTTTTGGAGTAAGTTATACTTTTCGATTGATAACATTATGTGCCATCGTCGTTTAACTCTGAAATAAAAAAACAGGAGAATACAAACCACAGTTATCAGTAGTGTTATTATTGTGTAATTGTAATGTTACACACATTATAATTCGTAACAAAAACTTCGAAAAATTTCAGAATAGACATAAAATTACCGAATCACAGAATTAAATAAATAAATACATAATATAAGGAACTAACTAAAAAAACTATTGTGAAAGGAAATGGCGTAGGAAACGAAACGTTACCCAATGATAGTCAACGAGGAGCCACCTACACCCATTGCCGTTGCGCGCATTAAATTTCATAGTTTGCAGACGTTTGGTTTCCGACAAATACGACATTGGTAAGTCGGGCCAACAGGTCTCAGAACTTTCATTTGTACAGTGACGCAAAGGTGTTTCTGAATTAACTGATACCTGGAAGCGGTAACTTCTAAATGCCACTTAAACTTTACAAACTCGGGTAAAGTCCCAGCTACAAGGCAGTAACGGCGAGGCTATGTAATAAAACAAAAAATAATAGGCAAGTATTTCCCAGTATAAAAATAGATTCTTGTAGAACTTAATGAATATGTACAGTTACCCATTATAGTAGTACCCATTAGATATTACTTCACTTCGTTAAAGAATAATTAAATAAAGGGCGTAGATAAATCATTTCGCGAATTCAGAACCTCTGTCTTTTTATGAACACGATTAAAAAGCTTGACACATTTGTGTTTTTGAAATAAAGATTTGGTATGGTAAGTTTTATAACTGATACGATTCGTACGAATGAACGATGAACGCATTATACATAAAAACATTGACTGGTAAAACACTACCTTCCTAGGTAAGACATTGTACTGCTAAGACTCAGAGGGTGAGCCGTACCAGGAAAGAAGGATCTAATTTCTAGTAAAGAGGAATAAAAGATTACGAGGGTGCAACTTAGGTTTTTATTGAAACCTTTAAAATATTACATTCACATTAATGACTGATCACAATAACAATATATTTTAATCAATATATCTTGCGGTTCCGTGCATCAACACGGGACGTCAGAATTCCAAGGCTCTTCAGACGAGAGTCTCCTGTTTCATGGTTCCATTCTCTGAACTATTTCAAATACGAATTACTTCGAATCTTGAGCACGAAGTTGCCAGTAAGACTTCGCCTGCCAAAGGTTTAATCATCAATCCACGAAGGTTGCAAGAGGGCGCGCGCAGTCCAGTACAACAGTACATTGGACTGTTACGATTTTGGGAAATGATAAAGATTTCCACGATGACGTCTGTACAGACCTCATCCAAAATATTGACAATTTATTTACTTTTTTTATTATAATAGTAATATTTATTAATCATTTTGTTTTACAGATTTCTCTTCTTTCATACAGTAATAAAAATTTAATGAAACCCGAACATTCTTGAATAGAATGCAAAAGGAGAGAGGAAGGAGGCGGGAGGAAGAGAAAAGAGGTTGTCGTTGACGACCGTAGTAATATAAATTGTGTCGTCAAGGTCTTCCACCCTGGGCCGAATTATGGCCTTCCAATTGGTCTTCAGAAATTATAGAAAAATTAATTTAAGAAGTTAAAGACTAACAAAACAATAACAAAAATAAAACATAATTATACATTAACTATAAATAGTAATTCAGTTTCTAAAAGGCATAATCAATTGATTAAATCTGTTGGACTAAATAAATTTACATTTAACGATCATATTTATTGACCACAACCGAGAATATACCTAAATTTTTGCGTACATGTGCGTATGTGTACGTGTATGTGTCTGTTGTGTGTGTGAGTGTGTGTGTATGTGCGTGAGTATGTAACGTGTAAGAGCTATTTAAATGTTTGGTGATTAACGATTTTTTCTACAGTCTTGTAATTTAGACCTTTGAGCCAGCGTGTAATGACTGCTGTGAGTTTGTGTGCCGTTAGTGGGTAAATGTTTTGTCAAAGTTTGCAGCATTATACAAAAAAATGCCAAGGACATAGTACTGCCGCCGTGCGAGAGATGTTTTAGGGGTGGATGCCGTGTAAATTTTGTCTTTGTTGCGTTTCGAGATAGGCTTGAAAGTGGTGGACTTATGCTTACGAAGTATTAACGCCTTTATCTTCTTGGCTTACCAAGTATAATCTTGAGTACACCTCTTTGGACGCGCTCTAACGAAAGTAGAGTTATTCCACCCCATGTTACAATGCAGTACCGGATTATACTCTGTGCTAGAGCATAATATACCATTAACGAAGTGTCTATATCAAGTAAATAAAAAAAATCCGAAAGTCGTTAATTTGTTTTTATATCTGTCTGTCTGTCTGTGTGTCTGTCAAGACCCTTTTCCTCAGGAACCCGAAAAGGCATCAAGTTGAAATTAACTTCAAATATTTATGTCAGTGGTCCCTTGAAGCTGTAAAAAAATCAAGCTTCTAACTCAACGCAATCAAAAGATATGGCCATTAAGGCCATTAAATAAACAAATTTGAACATTTCGCAGGTAAATCAAAACCTATACTTACGGGTACTTTCCATTGACCTAGAATCATGAAATTTGGTAAGAAGCAAGGTCTGACAACACATGTAAAGGGAAAAATCCGAAAGTCGTTAATTTGTTGTTATATCACATATAAAAATAGTTTTTGTGATTACAAACTTATATTTTGCAGTTGGATTGTTGACTTTGTCGTACATCGCAACCGCAAAGTTAAGTTTGTCTATCAAGAAAGACACCACGAAAAGGTCTTTGAGAATTGATTCCCGAGATGGACGTATACAAGTTTGTTTGCTTACGGAACCCTCAGTGCGCGAATCAGACTCGCACTTGTCGGGTTTTTTTTAGTCAAAAGGCCAAGGGAATAAAAATACATAAATAATAGTATTTATTTTTTCCTACTGAGCATTTGAAAATATTGGACAGGATACATTCGTATTTAATACATATGTATTGTTTAGGTTTTGTATGTATTATGGTATAGTTTATATATTAAATATGTTTTGTATTATGTTTAAAAAGCGACCTTATTACTATTTGCTAAGTAGTAAGTATACAAAATTCTTCTTCAGGCTGATTAGGCAGCTTCGAAAATTAGAGTTTAATGTAACTTTTGTATTCTACTAGCTGTTTAACCCTGGGAGGTGAGTGGCAATGGGTGACAATACCTTGTAAGCTCTCACCTGCGTTATGGCTAATTAACATTTTATTAAGTGCAACTGTCACATAATATTGTGTGGGAGAGCCATGCTTCGGCACGTATGGGCCGGCTCGACTCCGCTCGTTACCACGGCCTCACAGAAAACCGGCCGTGAAGCAATGCTTGCATTGCATTTCGCCGCGTGAGTGAGGTTACCGGAGGCCCTAGGCCCTCTCCCTTATTCCCGTCCTTCCCCTCTCCCCCTCTTCCTACTCTTCCCCCCCTCCTCCTCTTCTCCTACTCCTAAAACCTTAAAGGGCAGCAACGCACTTGTGACTCTCGAATTGCAGGTGCCCATGGGCGGCGGTAGTCATTTGGCATCAGGTGATCCGTCTGCTCGTTTGCCCCCTATAACATAAAAAAAAAAAAGAAAAAATGTATATTGTCTCTAGACCCACTAGTTTGTGCATTTTGTTGTCTGTCAGTTACTGATTTGTAACATTTAAATACGAATTACTATGATTCAGAAAGCCAGGGTATTACGATGCGTGTTATTTTTACACTAGTTCGTATTAGTTTACCGGAGAAAACTTTCTCTAACAGCACTAATAGCTATTAGTGGTAGCAGCTCTATGTGTATAGATTATGTTAGATCCAAGAGCTCTATTGTGTAAATGAATATAACGTGTGCAGTGCAGCGAAGGATTAAGGAACATTTTAGATGTACGTTGGAAAGTGTTCTAATTATTATCAAAGTTAAGGTTCTTGGCTTAATACACGCAAGTCTCATATTAAGGACTTGCATGTACCTTCTTCAGACTAGAAACTTGCATGTACCGTCCATGCAAGTTTATATGTTCATTGAGATTTAACGGAATACATGGAGGTACCTACTTATAACAATCTTTGCATAGGTTATAAATACACTTTTGTCTAGTTTTGATATTTCGCTACGAACAAGAAAAAAACTAAATTTATTAAATATTTTATTTTATTTATTTCTTTTTACAGGACACTTTTCCAGTCACACTAGTCGATGAATCGCACTCTTCTCTGGACTTGACTGCAAAGTCTAATCGCAGCTTAACACACCGCGATGCCAATGCTCACATTGCAATGAAATACATAATTTATAGTAAAACGAGAGCGTACAAAGCGAATAGCGTAGAAATATCTAGAAGACGATGACTCTAACTGAAAAGAACAAAACGTTTAAATAAATTAATTTGCTATTTCCGAATGACAATCACGCAATTCTCTATGATGTTTAACCTATTACGTACCAACTTAAATGGTGTATGTTGTAATTAACCTCCAAAGTTTATATGGAAAAAATATTGTATCCGTAATTTTAAAACATCCGTGTAATTAAAAAAAGAAAGAAATTGTTTGCATAGAAACTGTTTTGCAGATTCGTTGCTTTATACGGTATTCATGTAAGTGTCTGCGTTTACCTTAAAGAAACAAAGGTATTACGAGACTAATAATATCCTTTTACTTAAATAGAGTATTGTCTTCTCCGTTTTGTTAGAGGTAATGCGTTTACCTGCTAACGTATTTAAGGTAAATATTGTTCGGAGTTGTGGTGAACAACATATACGTTTAGAAGTTGCAAAAGGTTTCATATTATTATTTAAAATCATACCCTTTTACGTTAGAAAGCTTAAAACTAAAGTACAAAATAATTTTCTATTCATGATAATAATTAGTTATGTATGTGTACATTTGATAAAATACACCTTCTAACCTATTTTACTCCTCTTTGTATCGATGCGATAAATGTTTCGTAATCATACGGTACAAACAGTGACCTAAAATGGCAAAAATGCTTTTGTCAATGAGTGCCTCCACCGGCCCATAGGTATTCACTTAATTTACTTTTAACGTACTTACTCTACGTTAGTACAAAAGAGTAAAATAGAAGTAGAAGCATTCAGTAGATTGTTCTATTATGTTTTACAACTTAAAAAAGCAGAACTCAAACTTGGATTGTATGTTCACTTGAAAGATGATATGACGCCGGCGCCGGTCTACTACATCGTTCCATCGTCTGCCATCTGTCGTGAGTATTTCTGTTGCATTGGCTAGGAACTAACACCTAGGTTCCACCACGGTGTGCCTGTTTCGAGGATCCACACTTTACAATGTAATTGAGTGCACAACACTGGCAAGCCAATGTATCGACCGATACCGGTTCAGAAGAGAGAAGTATTCTCCAGTTCCAGAAAATATGCGCCAGGGGGGGGGGGGGGGGCAAAATGATATCCAACCCTCAAATCCAATTCCACAATTTTCTACAACTATTATTTATGTATGGTCCATGACAGTAGATTCCAATGTGTTGTAAGACCTTGTGATTTTAGTCGGTTATTTATTTAATTCTAGTACAGAAGGAAGTTTAAAAGGGATCGGCAATTTTGTGGTCAAAGTCAGATCTGTAGGTTCTGTTGAAAGTATATGAAATAACGGCTTGTCTCTTTGTAGTTTATTATCTAGTGAAATTGTATTTGTTATAATGTGTAAAACGTGACGTCACACGACGTGATGACGTCACTCGTGTAAACGAAACGTTTTATTGTCCTAGTTTAGTCTAAAGTGCCGCACTAGACCTAATACAAGTTATTTCGCTAATGACAGGTTAAATCGGGATATGTGATTAATACTTATATAAACTTCGTTATTCATCACATTGTCTAACCATTATGAATATTACTGCATAACTGTTGGGCAAGTTGATTAAGCTAATTAAGGTAGGTAAGGTAGTGTGCTAGGACCATTAATATACATTAGGGAGGCCCAAATTTTTTTTTTTTGGTTTTTCTTAATCTACGATCTCTTAAAATTTGCGTAATTGATCGTAGATTACCAAAATAAATTGAAAAATATAATAAAACTTCGATTCCTGAACAAAATATTTAAAAAAAAAATCTTTTTGTCTCTTTAGGTGTAATAAACGTGTAGTTGCATTCAATTCATTTCATTGAATGCAACAACACGTTACTGGTGGCTTCGAATTTATTAGGTATCAACCTGCAAATTCCTTTAATTTTCAACTTGTTTCGAGGACTTTCTTGACTTGACTCGTGAGTGTTTTCTTTGTAACCAAAGTAATTTTTATGCTAAAAAGTACAGTTGCGGATTTGGATTTTGTGATATTTACATTATAAGTTCGATATTGGGACCATATTATAGAGAACTTGACGATCGGCAGATACTAACCATAAGACAAGTTTGTAAATTTATTTTATTTTTCAAAAACGACCTGAAATTGAATGAATTGGATCTATCCGATTCAAATGTTATATGAGATTGATTTTGAAGAGATCAACAATATTTCGACAGAAGATTATATTCCACTCGTTGCCCGTGGGAGAGCCATGCTTCGCCACGTATGGGCCGGCTCGACTCCGCTCGATACCACGGCTTCACAGAAAACCAGCAGTGAAGCAGTGATTGCATTGCATTTCACCGCGTGAGTGAGGTTACCGGAGGCCCTAACCCTTCCCCCCCCCATTCCCGTCCTTCCCCTCTCCCCCCTCTTCCTTCTTCTCACTCTTCCCCCCTCCCCCTCTTCTCCTACTCCCACCTTAAAGGGCGGCAACGCACTTGCGACTTTCGAGTTACAGGTGCCCATGGACGGCGGTAGTTATTTACCATCAGGTGACCGCCTGCTCATTTGCCCCCTATACCATAAAAAACGAAACGGGTTATGCAATTACTGAGATCCTATTTTAAAAGTACTTCATATGAAAAGAAACGAAATTATAGTTTTGAAAACAAACTGAAGTATTTTAGAGTCATCTGAGAAGCATTTTGACGTTGCTGATGTTGATACTTCATCAGAACTTTGGAATTATTTGTCAACTACGTGGTTTAAGTATGCCTTTCGATTTGGTTCCTGATCAAGTGAAAGACGTTTTTTGAACGCTGGAATTAAACATATTTTGCAATTGATTATGCACTCGTGATTGGTACCCGGCAATATGAGATCTGTTGTAGAATCTGTTATCGAAATGAATACTTTTTTTACTCACCTAAAAAACCAATTTATGTTTGACCTATAAAACATAAATTGACCACATTCGAGAGTTGGCATTGTCATAATAGTTATATAATAGTCATAGTTGTATAATGAAAACTAAAAAAGTCGAAAGTAGCACTAAATGCTTGTTTAGTTGAAAGTTGGTGGTTAAAATATCCTTATTTAAATCATTTCTGCTATAGATTACACCTAAATTATTATGTGCCACGAGTGTGGGGTTACAGCACCGCCGGTTTTGCGACATTCACAAAGTGTAACTGACGCTACTTCATGAGATGGTTTTATTAAAACCAGGTTTGAATCTCTAGTAGAAATATCTAATTTTGGACACAAAAATAGGTTTACATTCTGAGTTTTTGTTATATTTTATAAGCTTTATTTTGTTCAGTTTTTTGTGCTTTATTTAATTAATTTCAAAAATAAAATACATTTTAAACTCGATTCTTGTATTTTTAGGCATACGGTTTAAGTCTGCAAAAATGTAAAACTTGCAAAACTTCAAAGAGTGGTAGAGCCCTCAAAATGACCCACAATTCTAGTTATTTTACCTTTTTCGTAATGTGTGTAGTACTTAAATTTTGATACCTCTTGTGACAAGGTAGATAGAAAAAAAATATTTACATACATGGATGGGGCGGGGCATACATGTAAGGGCCAAAATCATTAGCAAACACGCGCTTTTATATTCAGTTTAGAATTAAAAGCTAATAAAGCGGACGGTTTATATTGTTTATATATCACGGTTCCTTCATACAACTTACTGTTTAAAATGACGATTTGAGTTCCTTCACGATACTCATACAAAGTTCTTAAGATCATCAGAAAATCTGATATCGAAAGTGCCGTTGTATTCAACAACTTTCTTTAATAAATCATTAATGGTTCTGTCTATTCGTTTGTGGAATGCATTACCGGTACAAATACGGCAAGCTGAAACACTTACAGTCTTTAAAAATTTGGTCAAGCAACATTATGTATCACTGTAATACTATTGTTCTATTCTATACCATAACTAAGATCTAAATTGCTATCTATAATACTATATTATCTCCACTAAGTAACGGTATATGTATATGTGTATGAATGTGTAAATGTATGTATGTATTTGTGTACATCGCGGATAGTAAGCCATTAACTTATATAATAAAGTTAATAAAATTCTTAACATCTACCCACTAACGGGGATGCAGTGCAAAAGACTCAACTATGAAGAGACGGAACAACTCCTTTACATTATTCAATAAAATAGTTACACACTGCAACAGACTCTCTCACGCACATACACACAACACGCAAAAACACACAACGCGCAAAAACACACAACGCGCCAAAACACACTACACGCACTGCCACACTCTCACGGCGCACTTACACACAAGAACACACACCAAATTCTTGTTTAATACTGTTTATCTAATTCTGTTAAATTAGCATTAGCTAATTTAACAGAATTAGATAAACAGTATTAAACATATTAATGTTTAATCTAGCATAAGTACCGTACCTACTTCTAGAAGGCTAACTATATTTTATACAGAGGAGTTTGGCGCTGATAGTCGAAATACAGGCTCTGCCTAGTTCGACTACAGAAGCTTGATTCATGGCTACAAAAGTCATAAAATAGCCTTTCAAATATGTATAACTAACACGTAAGCTTGTATGTATGTAACTACAACGTTTTTATTTAATAATTTTGATATTATCTCCATCCTAAGGTTGTCTGGTAGAGATCGCTTTTAGTGATAAGACTGCCCATTGTATTTCTAAGATAATTATTTTTTAACTGTATTTAATTAATGGTGTACAATAAAGAATATTCTATCTATCTATATTTCTATATCTATAACAATGAAGACTAAAAATACAAAAATATTTAGGCTATTTTGGTGTCACATGCATGTTCCCTATTGAATAAATACATGTTTATTAATCTGCCTAATAGATGAGCACATTTGATTCACTTACATATAGATTCACATTCATACAGCCCGGTCATTTTGTTTATTTCATTTGTTTTTTATTATGTTGACTACTCATTCATATTGGGTATTTTTAAACGGTCTGGGCATTATCAATAATGTTCTCGTGATAGCATTAGAACCAAAGTGCATGTGCATCAGTAACTGTCAAATTTGTCACTGTGATCAATAAGGCAACGGTGACTTAACACTTTTTGTTTCTTACTCACTTTGTAGAAAATAACTCCATTTACCGACCTCACACGTATTAATATATGTAGATTGTATTCGTGAATAGTATTCTGAACCCTTTATAAATATGCTTATGACATATCGGTGGATGTAGATTTCTCTAAACACTAGAAGTTACTATGGCAATTTTAACAAACTGATGAAATTGCACATTTTCTTTAGCTAAACAGCTTTTTGGAATTGGCTTTCGGAATCTTTTTGCGATCGATTAAGGGATTTCATGGATCGATCGAATGTAGAAACTAGCAAAAAACTAAATTTCCACTTCACGGTACTAAAGTAAAAGGCGTGTGAATGCCCTTAGTTATGTAATACATCAAAGATGAATTATTGATGTCTGCGATTGTATTTAAATCCTGCATTCTACAAATTAATTATTAAACACACAGCAGAGCCATATGGTATAATAATGAGCTTCATTATGTATTGGTTAAAGCATTATCGAAATTGACAATTCGTTAATGACTTTAGGTACATGTAGGCTACACTGCCATACGGTAATTTGAATTGCCCAAAATACGTCAATTATATGCCTAATTTCTGTCACTTATCTAGAAATGCTTTTGAATTAATTAATTTCTAGGATAGGATCTCGTTGCTTGGATAACTTATTTCTGCACATCACGCAAGCCGGAACACTATTTTTCGAGTTTTATGACGAACATACTGACAGAGACATTGTTTTAGAAAATATAATAAAACCTATTACTAAAAAAATTTACTTTTAAGAGATCGTCATTCTTGTGAACAGGTGCTCATTGCCTTTACAACTATGCACGTGGACACTCTCATTGCGGAGCCAATGATGGTAACTAAAACACAGCAATTTAAACTCTTACTAAAACTGTGAACATAAACGTGGTGTCCATTTTTTCCCATAAATATTTTTAATAGATCAGTTTTATAGCGCGTTAAAGCCGATTTGAAGATGTGAATCTTTTTCTTCGCTTGTAATATAAAAATCCTGGTCTTATAATTCAAGTTATTAGTTTCATGACGCTTTAAGATTATGTAGAATATCGATATAGCAAGACGATTTTATTCAAAAAGTGTCATAATGGTGTTCCTTTTCAAAAATAATATTTTCTATGTATTGAAACTGAAGGAGGTCGGAATTGACAACTCCGATTTTTTTTGGAAATTGAAATTGCTTGAACAAAAGTTGTTTATTTGTAAGAGCCTTAGCTTTCAGGTTTCGAATCGGAACAATACATCATCAATCTTTCGCTGTCTAAAAGTACTGTCTGTAATTTGGTATCCTACTCTGCTGTCGTTCTCAATATAGTATTCACAAAAAGAATGCTGTCACAGGTACACGTTTGTTACAGGTACTTGTCTGAACACCATGTTACCTGTTAATGCGTTCCCATTAATTCTTTGAATATGACACTTGAATGCGTACAATGAAAGTACTTATTTACAATGTAGGTATAAATTATTTCTTTGTCTTATACAACTATAATATATTTGCCAAAGAAGCACTTGGTTTGACATTCTTTTGGTACCTGCAGTTACCGGTGGCTATAATCATTTTAAAAATAAGCTACCATATGGCTCTGGTGAGAATCACCATCCAAAAAACAGTATTAAATAAGCGTCGCACTATCGCTGTCATTTCGACGTATACCTAATACTGACAATGACAATTTCTCAAGGAGATACATCTCCTTAAGAAATTTTATAATTATTATATTATATATGTGAGAACTAATATAATTACCTAAATGGTTCAAATTCTCGTGTTGTGGCAAATATTCTTGTATGTCGTTGACTATTCTTGTGATTTCCTGCGTGTCTTTGATGATGCTGCATAATTCTTCTTGGTTGAAGTCTGGTGTAATCTGTTTGCAGAGCAAAATTTGGCTGATCACGTTGCCGAAGTTGGACGGACCGGCCCGATTTTCTGTACACAACAATTTATAGTTAAATATTTAATGCATTAATTTAAACAGAAACAAGAGAAAAATGGGGGTGGAGACTGTTCTCCATTAGCAAAAGTTTGTGAGGATGTATGGATGTTTGATACTCTTTCACGCAAAAACGGCTGAAAGGATCTGGATAAAATTTGGCATAGAGATAGATTACAGTCTGGAATAGCACAGAGCACATTTTATCCCGAAAAAATGAGCGGTTCGCGGGCAACAGCTAGTATTAAATACATAACGCTTAATCACGTATCCGAAATCGAGCGGGGCTAATTACACTTTACGATATACTTTACATTAGGTACTTATGCTGCCTTGCTTTTTTATTTTACTTAAAAAATAAGGTATAGTCTAGCGATAGTTAAGACAAAATATTACATATAATGTTTTGTCTATTCTTTTCTTGACACGTATCCAATAAGAGGAAGGACGACTCAGGCGTACAAGCAGTGATATATGGTCTGTTCTTCTATTGCACGATAGGTCAGGACAACCGACAATTTCTCCACCGTAAAATTATTTAATTGGATTGGATTGGATTGGACAAACAGATCTTTGTGTAACTGAAATATATTTTTAAGGAAACAGATCACTTTTTGCTAAGATCGATATACTACTGTTTCGTATATCATCGTCTCAATTTCAAGTTAAAAATAGACATCGAAATGAAATCCACTAACTTCATATTATTTCCAATACTCACTGAATAGGCTTACAAAGACGAGATGAAGTTACTGTCTCTAACCACGAGTCACGACGTCGCTAAGCCGGCCTGAGTTTTCAATGCAAGTGCATGTACTGTCGCCGTTTGAATCGAGACAATCAGTTCACAGACCGTCTTTGTAGAGACTTACTGTTCATAGCCTTTCACATTCTATTTACGAGTGTATTTTAGATCTTGTTACTATCAAACTTCGCGTCCGACAGTAATGTTTTCCCATAGGTATTAAAGGCAATTCGGGACTAAATTTTACAAAGTCTTAGTGTCGTTAGGGCGAGTGATTTATTGTTCCTTATAGAGATTAACCGCAAGCTAACTTTATGTAAAAAGCTACATTTTACGGCCAAAGTTTTTAAAGCAAAGGAAAGGAAAGCATTTTAAATTCCAGCAATTTAAATTGTTATACTTTTAGATAGTACAACTAACGGATAGTATATTTTTGTGAGTATAACTAGCAATGTTTGTTACTAAACACCTGCTACACTATAAAAACGGTAACCACCAACCATGCGTTATTGCGTTGTTTTATTTTAAATGCTCATAGCAGATATAGGTATATTAGTATCAGATAGATATTATATCACTACGAAAATAGTGCTTTCAGTCAAGGCTACCAATCAAAATCACTCATTTCGTTGAATTTTATACGTTTATATATACAAAGCAATCCTTTGTAACTCTTCGAAAAAGAAGCCAAGGTAACTAATTTATGAAATAGTGAATATAAATCAGCGATGCCGACTTTTACAATAAGCAATCCATGAAATTAAGAAGCGTTGAGTAAATAGAGAATTTATTTTCGGTACCTCTTAAGAACCTGTTTCTTATAATGTAACCAACAGTATAATTAACAACATTATCGCGTTGGATATATAATATGGATAGGAGAAGTAATGATGGACTGTAAGTAACCCGCGACTAAATTCGGGTATCTGGATATTAAGTCATCAATAGACTCTTTTTCCTATCTGCGCTAGTTAATTGAAGGAATTGTTCTGGGTAGGCCGTGACTTTTGACTTCTTCTGAAAGTGTAGATTGGGTCAAAGTGGCAGGAAAAGTGGTTTAAAGGTGTTCATTTTGAAATCCTATTCATAATTAAATAAGCTTTTGTTTGCTCCGTTGAAAAGTTGTTATTTGCTGCGTGGGATGCAGCAAAAATCAATTTTTAAGACAAGATATTTCGTTGTTGGATGATTCTAGTTGCAGATTGGTAAACTACCGACAGGGACGTTTGATTGATTAGTTTAGATTTGCTTCTGAAAATTGTTGGGGAGAATTTGAGAATTAAGAAAACAAAAGTAAAATATTAACTTGCAATTTTTATTTGGCTCTTGCCATAGCATATTCTTACGCCGTCAAATTCAATTAAGTTTTAATATTCTGTAGCTGTACAGGCTAGGCCTATGTCCAGCAGTGGACTATGATAAGCTGATTGATTGATTGATTGATTGATTGATTCTGTAGCTAATTTGCTAAATCATTCATTAAAACGAAGGGAGTTAACAGTTGATACGTAGCTAAGGTATCAACTGATGAATCAATTTGTTTACGGATTCAGGTATGAATTAACTAAGTGATATTATTGTATGTAGCAGAGTGTTACTTCACATAACATTTACAAGTAAAACTATATGAAGTGTGCGAATCGCTTGTCACCCGAGTTCAGGAAGATATAACACCTGTTTTGTAAATAACCCATTAGTTTATTTTATCCTCACAATAGGTATGAAAAAGTTTTATTAAACTTTGTAATTCGAAAGTACCGAGTACTATGATTTCAGAAATGTTTAAACTTTATTTCCATTTCATAAGCAAGTGTATTTTTTGTCGGCACAAAATTAAAATTTCCTGAGTTTCCAGAAATTTTTATCTTCAATAAAGTTAACTTCTGCGAATAATTAATTTAATGTTTGAAGCACCTCTCGCTTAAATGAAAAGTGGCAGCCAATTACCACTGACAAAAAAAAAAGGTTATTATATTCTTTTACATCGGATATTCAAATAGGATTATTACTCTTACCGTAATAGGACGTCATGTCCATTGGTACGAGTTGGACGAGTCGGTGACACTTGGCAAGCTCTCGTAGCAGAAGCTGTGCCATGAAGTACAGCAGCACCATCTGGGGTTGTTCCGTACAGCCCTCACTTGTGGATCTAGATACAATAGATGAATTAACATTTTTTTTGCACACCGTTCATCTATAGTTCTCATATCAAATATAATAATCATATCATAATGTACAATAGGACAGGAATTATTAAAGAGTGAATCTACTCTTGAACAGAGATCTGACTAACGGTTTCAAAGTAATATTCCTGAAAATTTGCGAAAGTTTAAATATTTCTTTTGAGTACATTAGTAAATTATGAATCAGTAATAATAAAAAATAATATAAAAAAATCAAAAACAGAGCATCAGTCACCCTCCATTAGATGGTATACCTAGTACTTGTCAAGAAAAGTAAGGGGCTTGTTGTGTTGATAAGGAATTAATCATCTTAAGGCTTTTTAATCACAACGTTTATGTGATATCATTGTGTAGTACTTTTCTTACCACTAGCAAATAAAGTTTGGTAAAAGTTTCGAGATCTGACCATCTTACATAACAATCGTCAAAATATAATTTGTCAAATAGGTGAAAATAAATAAAAGTTTGTAAAAATAATAGTTTGAGCTCAATATTTTATAATTTTGACAATTCGAAATGAATTGCCGAATGTCTAGAAGCGGTTGAAAACTGAATTGTAACACTCCATTACATACGTAAGCCAAAAGAAATTCGTAACACTCCTTTATCTTCACAAGTGAATTATAGATTTCGTTAAAGTGTATATTACGATTGAATTATTTTATATTCGGATCAGATTTTAAAATTCTTTAATAAATATAAATCTTATCCTCCTCGCAAACGACCTTAACTAATTATTTATACGTCAGGTTATCTCCTCCTTTTTAACTTTATCTTAACAACTTAACTGCAGGATCGTGCTAACAGCTTAGGGCCGTGGCGGCAAAAGCAGAATCGCAGTATTGATTATAACAAGTGATTGTGTCTGTTCGAATCAATATGACGAAGTGTTCAAGCATATTTGGACCAAGTCTAATCTACATTTGTGTAATGATTGCATTGCTTTCTATGAGGCCGTGTTATCATTCCGGTCAAGCCGGCCCATACGTGCCGAAGCATGGCTCTGCCAAGAACAAAATAATATTTTAGTTTCATTCATTGCCAACTCTTTGTTATTTAAGCTATTAGATTCAGAAACATTTTTCTTTAGAACCATCTCCTAATTATTTTAGCCTGCTACAGTTTGTGAACACGAAGTTATAAATCTCAAGTCTTTTTTGCTATAGAGATTAAAAAAAACAAGCTTGCAATATGTCTATCAAGCCGTAAATCTCTAAAGTAAAAGATTTGTTATATAGTTTTCAATTGAATTCAGAGTAAAACGTCTTAGGGCTTTGTGCTACGTAATTAGTTCTCTTTTGGATTTGACATCGGAGATACCAAATCGGCTCATCTTTTGAAATTCAAATGGGTAGGTACTGGGCGTGTTCTTGTGTAGAGATTTCGACACAATTTATCTATTGTGTAGAGACTTCGACACAATTTATCTACTAAACGAAATGTTTTGTACAGACTAATAAAATAGAAAAATGTGTACAAATTGCTGCTCAAGGAGGTTCGATTCCGGATCAGGAAAAGGAACAAAAGAGCAACCAGTTTAACATAATAGGAAAAAAAAAATGTCACAGTCTATAAAGGGATAATTATTTGATATAGAATTTAGTGAATAACATATGTATCGTTTTGTGTGAAACGGGATGTCCATTTATCTAGCTCTAATAGGACATTAATCTAAATGTTGAAAATGGTTCGTGGCTCCCAGGAGCTTCAATTTCGATGTTCGTAGTGTACTCTTTTCTGGTTCAAGTACGTACGTAGCCATTGTTCTTAATTAAATATTTAACTTTATTTAGCAGGTGTCGCTTTCTTTATTTAATGCAGTCTTTCTGTCTTGAGCAGGGTACTAGCAGATAAATTTACAACTTATTTTGTAATCCTTCAGACACTGGATATTTCTACTTGATCTTTAACTAAACGATTTCTTGAAACATATGTCGCTTGATTGCCAACTTTAGGAATGGCACTATTTTTCTTCCATACATAGACATAGTATGCTGTACTAATAAACTTATGGCTTATTGAAGTCACCATAATGCGACAACATCTTAAATGTAATATCCCTATTGTCTTTTATCTAAATAAATCTCTCCAATAACTTTTGTGACGTTGGATACAGTAGATCTAATTTCAGCTTGTGAAATCATATACTCACCTAAGCATCTACTGACATCTTATATTCGTTTTAAGTTATTTTAAATCAGCAAGGTAAAGATTGAGCGTCTTGTTTTCTGTTCAGAATAAAACTAGCATGATTTAAAGTTTTGATCCTTTGTTGTAATACAATTAAGGATATAGTATATGGAGAGTGTAAGAAAATATACAAACTTTTTACAGTTAGGCAGTACTAGCTGACTGGTCTGCTTTGTGGCTTCGACGCATGCGCGGCGCAGTCGTCGCACACGTTCCCGAAGCTCAGGACTGTCATGCGGTTGGCCGATGTGGATGAGGAGGTCGCGGAACAAGGCCAACTGCACGTTGATCTCCGTTATCAGCTAAGGATAGAAAAATAATTTGAAAATCAGGGTATTTAAAATTGAGCTATTACACAGACTAATGAGTTTTACCCACATGGTAATAGTAAAAATAATATAGGTACATATTTTTTTATTTTATGACTTAGTTTCTTGTTATTAAAATGGATTTTATTTAAACGATTTTATTTAATTGGGTATTTCTCTGACTTGTCAGTTCCAGTTTATGTACGTACTAGAACTCATTCATGTTGTCGCCACATCTAAAACTGGTATTTATTTTATTAAAAATACGAGGAAACTATAGAAGATAATAAAACAATTCACTATTTAATAAAAACAATCGAATTGAGAACCTCCTCCTTTTTGAAGTCGGTTAAAAAAAATTTAGACATTATTATTACTAGTTTTACCACCTTAACTTTGCCCACCAATTTTCAAGCAAACCAATGGAGTCATTGGTTTGCTTGAAAATTCGTGGGCAAAGTTAAGGTGGTAAAAAGACTAGGCGTGCATTACAATTTTGATAACGGTCAACTGAGTCTTGATTGATATACGAACAACATCGCCGTTACTGTAATTTAGTGAATTTGATAGTTTATAGTAATGGTGTCGAGGTTGTTGCTAACATTTACATTATCACTTTTACATTTAAATACTGTTAATATCGATACTAACAGTGTTTTAATGTAAAAGTAAAAAGGCGGAGGGTATGAATGGAGCTTTTTAAATGTGTTTTACTCTTAAACTTACTTTACTTCATGAATGAATCTGAGAGAGCTGAGTTAAACACCTTCGCCGTAATAAGTTTGACTATAAACGTTCAACTACTTAGTACCGTAAAACGGTATGACTTTGCGATTAATCGTTATAGAACGTATATACAGTTTCCGTAGCAATTGAAATGGACAATTAATTAGTCAGTGATGTACTCAATTCGGTAATTACGCTAGCGCTACTATTTCTTAAATCTAATTTACAATTATATGTAATGTACGTACATATAACTTGTACATAAGTTTGCATATCTGTATGTTTAAAGCTTCTTGGTTTATGAATTTTTCTTTATCTAGTCTTATGAATAATTTTTACTTTAATCTCAAATAGACACAAGTAAATCATAATTTCGTTGCACTTTACACTCTTTACGAACAACCTGTGTAAACGCTTATAAGCACTGAATAAAATATGGATTTCCGACCAGCCAACACAATTTCAGTCAAATTTGCGTGGCTTAACTCGGCTTGTTAAGCTTCAACTTCACAGTTTTGAATAATTAAATATTCTGAATTTAGAGACTTTGAAAAGGTGTACGTTTGTCGCGTATGATAAAAAAGTATTAGCCTTGATTGATTGTTTACCTATTAACATTGAAAGTAAAGGCTATGGTGATTTTAAGCCATTAATTCAATTACTTAAATTGTAATATTATTATTAAAATTAGTTGAAGGCGGGATACTTTTTTAAAAGAAAAGATATTTTGAATTATAGAAAGGCAACACCCCGGAGGACGGGCTTGTTTGTTGAACTTAAACTTATCCTATTTAGAAGTTATAGAAGAAGAAGTAATTGGAAATCATCACGTGAGTTGTGTTACATTATTAGTAATATTCTTGTGATTTAGGCCACGTTCAGATGACGGGCGCGTTGACGCGGGTCAACAAGAACACGCATTTTGTTCAAGTCGTTCAAATGCTAACGCGTGTTTTGATACGACGCTTGTCTAGGGCTGCCGTCCGGGTTTCCCCGGATTTGTCCTAGTTTAGAGGACGTCCGGGGAGCGTCCGGGCGGGGTTTTCAAAAAGTGTGCAAAGGGACAATTATAATTGTTAGATGAATCATTAACAAGCTAAAAATTTAAATGGATTTGGCGTTTTTTTTAGGTGTCCTGGAAAGAATCTCGATTTCATCCATGGGTCCGGATTTTTTTAAGTTTTTTGTCCGGCCTCGGCAATTTGAGTGATGGCAGGCCTACGCTTGTCCGACGACGATCATTGGTTGTTTTTTTTTTAATAAAGGATACTAGCACTAGCAACGTAGGTCACACATTAGTAGTATTCTTGTTAAGCCCTCCACCTGAGCTCTTTGATTTGGCGTACATTCGTTCACATTACTGTATTGTAGCGTTGAAAACGCGACAACACGCACGTGATTGCAATAAAAGGATTCGGGCATTTAAATAAAAGTCCGTATGCCATTTTTTTACAAATCATGAGTTCGGTGACACTACATTTAATGAAGTTTATTAAAAAAATACATACTTAACATACAGGAACTACTACTTACAAGTTTATTTTTGTTCTACATGAAAATATCTAATTTAAAATGTATACTTTAAAACTCGGTTGTCAGAGTAACATGTATGAAATTTTACTGAGCCTTTACTGAGTTTAGTTTTATGTAGTTTAGGATATAAAGTAGTTTTCAGTAAGCCTTTATGTTAAAATTCGATGAACTTAATATTACCGTCTCTTCTTGTGTTACTGTTTCTGACGTCGATATAAAAGCCCTAAACACGAAGCTGTTTTTACATCCATTTTCAACGAATACAAAATTCGAACTGAACTGCGACAACGCGCGTTCAACGCCCGTAAAACGTTCGCCATGTGAACACTATACGGGCATCGTTCAACGCCTTTCATCTGAACGCACTCTGATTTCTTTTTCTATTTCATAATATTTGTTTGTCTTATGACAATTTTGTAAATATGTATTCCCCAAAATAAAGAAAGAAAAAACAATGCTATTAGTTTCTGCAAAAAGACGTATTATTCAGTTCGGTTCGCAACAGGGCAGCTGTACATATCGTAATCAATTTGTGTCTGCGACCGAATTGAAGAAATCGAGCGAAAAAATGTAATGACGCAGTTTCGGCCGAACTGCCTGTCGATTCTGATATAGCGGTTTGGGAACCCTTCGATTCTCCTGTGAAATCAACTAATGTTTGTGGCAACATTAGACAAAAATTGGCAATGTAGATTTTAATACCCGTATTCATACGCGATTACTTTAGTTAATCTAAGTTACCTCCGTGGGATTCTGTCCGTGCATGAAGATGAAAAGACAAAACACTTTGGTTTTATGTGCTGTATGGTAAAAATACTATGAACAGTTTTCTGTAGGTGGGTGTACGCACAGAAAACTGTAAAGCTAAACAAATATTTACTACTTAATTAAATCATAATCATGTCATATCTTAAAAAATAATACAGTCAGTTTAGAATTTGACCCTTTACAAATGATTGAAATTACTTAAAGTAAAAACGTTTTAGTTTTATTATTATATTTTTATTAATACCATCATATATTAGTTTGTCGATACGCACACAGAGCCATTAGAGAATAATTGTGTCTACATTCTCCAGAGCCGGGAAACAGCACGGATTTAAGGGTAATGCAATTAGTGGCAAACCGACCATCCATCAGTGGTCAAACGCAGCTCATCCATTTTACAAAATCACAAATTGACTACTTTTAGTTTTTTTGTCTGAAGATGTACCAAGTACGCGGAAGTGGCTTACTTTAGAAGTATAAATCTTACACGATATAGAACTGGAGAAATTCTACAGAAGATCTAACAATATTTCTTACAGTGTCTTGTCTTACCTTGACATGCCTTTGAGATAGAAGTCAAGCAGATACACGAAAAGTATTTTAGTTCGAAAACCAAATAAAGAGATAATTAAAATTATGAAAATATTACCTAAATAAAGGCCACCTTACAATTATTATTGAATATAAAGGCATTGTCAGTCAATGATTTCACGATACCAAATCCAATATTTTTGTACTATTGACATGAGTAATGTATTGGTATAACACTGGCCGACAAGAATACATGTGTGTAATTCATAACAGGAAAACAACCGCGGACCCACACTGAGCTACAGTCACGCGAATGATAAATTCTATTATTTATCACGTAACACGATCGTGACCCTCACTCGGTGCTTTTTCTAAAGGAAAATCTTTTTCACACGGTAACTATATCAAGAAATCTTGTATTTCGATTTTAACTAAATCTAATTGATGTATCGATTTGAAACTGTATGCACATACCTACATATATGTATATCATTATCACTACATATTATAAAACAAAGTAACCCCGCCGCGTCTGTCTGTCTGTTCGCGATAAAATGAAAAGTGGTGAGGCTTCCGTAAGATGAATTGCAAATGTAAGTTTGTATTTCCTGTAATTATTGAGGTTTACCTCTACCTAATCTGTAAGTGAAGAACTATTTTCGGTATGTTTTTAAAAACTTTAGGCTCGACGGTTTCGAAGATAAGGGGGCGGGAATGTTCAATTTCATGTCCTTAAATAACTTTAATACTAGTAACCTTAAAATTATAAAAAAAAATTACGTTCTCTCAACAAGCTCTTTCATTTGATATGTCACACGGTACAGTTTGCAATTAATTCAATACTGAATTTTCTAATTTCGGGTTCAATATGATACCTTATATTGAATTTTTTTTTTGCGTTGCATATTTATGTCAACAGATAGACAGGTCGTAGGAATTGATATGTGTACCTAATTCCAACCAAATCGGTTCCGTAGATTCGGAGCAAATTGGTTGTATCAGATGGACAGACAGAAGCACAAGTGATTCTATAAGGCTGTCGTTTTTTCATTCACAAATACTCGTAAAACAGGGGGCAAAATCATGAAACATAGTTCTATATTGAAACATGTATATCGTGTACTCACCAGTCTTTGATAAATGTTGCAGATAGGTTAATGAATCATCTTCCTGTATAGGCAATATAGGCAGCTTTTATAAAATTATTAAATGCTTCGACATGCGCTATTTTTAGGTCCAAACAACAAAGTTTTATGTAGAAATCGAACAGTTGGCGCATTTGCCAATATTGCAACACTACAACCGTGAAGTTGTGCATTTATTGTAATAAATTCATATTTCCAACGTAGTTATTTAATATGGGTACATTTAGATATCTAGATTACATAATTGTAATAGCATTCTATTACAATTACAGCTTTATAATGTTTTATATACAGAGTGTGTTAAATAACACAAGAGCCACTGATTCTATATGGTTCATTATATTCTCTCACCAAATTTAATTGTAAAACCAATACTATTACAATAAAGGTCCGATAAAACAGTAGTCCGAAATATAAATCATATATCAGTCTTATCATTTTTCAAAGTAATGTAAATAAGCCCAGGATGTTATAATCCAATGACACTGTGAAGTGGGAGCATTTGCTTGCAAAAGGAGTAACATGATCTTATCTATAGAATATACAGGGTGTTACAGAAAGTTATGGTCATATTTTAATGTTGTATAGTAGACCCCGTGAATAACGTAATCGTTAAAAATTTTAGGAAAATTTGATATTTAAAAAAATCTTATTTGAAACTGACCTGAATTGTACTTGAAAATTTACCGATAAAGGTAATATTTTGTATGAGAGCGGGCTGACACGAATGAAACTAAGGATATTTCATAATAAGTGAAGTTGATGTCAGATGTTTCTAAAAATTTCTGCATAAAAAAATAAAAAAAACAATGTCATTGAAATTGACATGAAAATTCATAATTTGTTGTTAAGAAATGTGCTCTTACCCTAGGAAAAGCATTTTCCGAACAAATATATTTTTTTTAATGTCCACTTTTTAAAAATAAATCAACTATTTGTTGGCTACACAAAACACTTCTAAAACTTGACCACACCTTTCTGCAGACCCTGTATAGAACAGTAGATGTCTACTCTAGGTGAAGTCCTCCCACTGCACACCAGAGATGTATGGTTAGGAGAAGTAGGGTAAGCAAGGCACTAAGTGATATTTGCGGGATGCTTTCTGGCTCAACAAAATAAGACACAAAAGACATCTCCGGTACTACTGATCCGATTTGGAAAATTCTTTTAGTGTTGGATAGCCCCTTTATCGAGTAAGGCTATAGGCTATATAACATCACACTACGACCAATAGGAGCGGAGTATCAATGAAAAATGTTACAAAAACGGGGAAAATTTACAAACGCATACGAAGTTGCGCGCGTCAGCTAGTAAATTATAAAATAAGTCGCGGTAGGTATCTAATTCCGTTCCAGATTCTTAAATAACGTATGTCGTACTGTTGTAAAATATATTGACTTAGAAATAGTAGCAGCATGGTTATAAACGGTTTTAGTAGGTACTATTCCAGTGTTCCTCTCTTCAACGCACTAGAAGCAGTATAACGCAGGAACATAAAATACCCGAGTATATTTCAGGTCAAGTAAGTACTGAGCTGAGATTTATCGGTATCCCAATGTAGGTAGATGAAAATACAATATGTATTACAGCCGGAGCTTCGCTAGTTTTGTATCAATAGTTAACGCCCATGCTTTAGCTTTGTCTTCAAGTTCTTCAATAGTTTAACTTTATTTTAGTGATTTATATCGTACATATTCGTTAGTGGTTTAGGTTGATGTTTAAGAACTACTTATTCTCGGGTTAAAAAGTTCCGTAGCCATTTCTACAAATCCAGAAGTCTTGGCCATAAGATGTACATACTTGAGTAGTTTAGGACGTAAATCACATTGTACAGTTTGCTTTAAAAAAATTGCAAAATTTTTAGTCACTAAATGGATTGCCTCCGGTGACCAGGATCGCTACAGCTCTTATGGATTGTGATACACAATGGTAAAAAATACAACATTCGAAATTCGATTCGAACTTCCAGTGTACCCTATGTATACATTTAGATATGTTATTACCTACTTTATATTTTTAACCTAATTATATATATACAGATGTGTGTGTGTGTGTGTGTATGTATATGCAAATACATTGTGAAGTTATGTTTTCACTTCTGACGTGCAGTCCTACGACTGACTGTTTTTTTAAATTATTTTTACGCTTGTAGGGTTAATTTTGACTCATACAGATCCCATTCTTCGTATTAAGTTTTCAATCGAAATACAATTTTATAAATACACAAAATAAACAATATGTTTCATAGAAAAATAATAATTATACTGGGATATATTTGACACCGCTATCTTGACATAAATTAAACATAGCCGTGAAGGCTATGTTTAATTTGTGTGTAGTTTAAGTTTTAGACATGTATGAAGGAAGTATCTAGTAGAAATAAAAATGGTCCTAGAAGTGATACATGAGATACGCCGTTGTCTTGACGTTATCAACATTTTGCCTATTTTATATTTTTATATACATGTACACAGCATGTACACATACTTAAACATAGTTAAATAAGCATCCCCTAAACGAAAAAACAAAATGTACACCCGCAGTTCTAACGTTAGAATGGCGGGTGTACATATTTTATTATATATATTTTTATCAAAAGAAGTACACTGGATTTCATTAAAAGCACACTGAGGTACACAGCAGGTACACATAATAACAAAAAAAAATAGTGGAATAGGCACCTCCTAAACGAAAAAAATTGTACACCCGCAGTCCTAACGTGAGAAAAGGGGGTGTACATATTTTGTTTTATATCTTTTTATCAAAAGAAGCATACTAAATTTCATTAAAGGCACACTGAGGTACACAGCAGGTACACATAATTACAAAAAAAAAATTGTTAAATAAGCATCTCCTAAACGAAAAAAAAATGTACACCCGCAATTCCAACGTTAGAATGGCGGGTGTACATATTTTATTATATATCTTATTATCAAAAGAAGTACACTGGATTTCATTAAAAGCACACTTAGGTACACAACAGGTACGCATAATAAAAAAAAAGAATTAGTGAAATAATCATCTCAACGAAAAAAAATGTACACCCGCAGTCCTAACGTTAGAATGGTGGGTGTACATATTTTATTTTATTTCTTTTTATCAAAAGAAGTATACTGGATTTCATTAAAGGTACACTGAGGAATACTACAGGTACCACCTTCCTGTAGGAAAGCAGCTCAATTCTGTGATTGGTCCTAACGCATGCCAAGTAACTTGATACGAATATATTAAGTTACAGTAGAACAAACATTGTACTTTACAATGTATACATTTGCGTCATGGCTTTCTCACGTGTCACTCATTATATTGCTCACGTATTCATTACCTACTTTATTACGAGAGGTTAGGATTCTAAATACCTATAAACGTACCATAATTGTTTTATTCGCTCCAACTGCCTCTGAGGTCACGACCTCGAGAGGAGTGTTGCGTGTGATATCGGTGTGGGAATTCAGAACTATAAAATGTTAGGTGTAGGCATTACAAAACAAATTGATATTCAGCATTGTTGATAATATTAATCACGACCTATGTTATGGGCCAGTACTTCGACGTCGATTTGAAATAGGAGCCTGTTTGTTTACCTAAAGAATTATTATGTATTTTGTGACAATGATAAGAGGTCTAAACAGTTGCGTAGCTAGGTAACCAAAGGCCCTGGGGCTAAAAATAAACTGGGGCCCCAACTATTGTTCCGTATTCGTGTTCCGTTTTAATTTAATTAAATTTTAATATAAATAGTGGTTTAGTTACAACTCTAGTACAAATCTAATAACTTCTTGTTCTAAAAAATCTGGTTTATTTATATTCTGAATGTGCGCGAAATTTTTACTAGTTCAATTTATAGTTTGTAAGTCAGAGTCTGAGGGCCCCCCTGAGCTTCGGGGCCCCGGGGCACTGCCCCGTCTAGCCCTCCGGTAGCTCCGCCACTGGGTCTAAAGACTCATTAATATCATGTTCACTAAGAATTGAGGCTTTAGGTAGTTAATCGAACTGTTATGCAGAGGAGCTATCCATTGAATCTTTTATTATGAGTAAATTGTATTTGGGAAGGGTAAACCGAGTGATGTAAAAAAGGCAGTTTTTTATTTCTATATACTTATGTTCCTAAGTAGCATGCAAAGCACATGGTACATTCTACTAATTCCTGGAATAATCATTTGTTTAGGCGGTCGCATACTTAACCAGTAATTATTGGTGTAGTACTATAACAATGTATTATGAATCCATTTTTGTTAGTACTGGAGATAAAACGTCACTTGAATCATCGTCATGATGTGTCACACATACAATATCGATAGATTTATAACAGTTTTGGTTAGGCACAACATCTAATATACTTATTGGCACAAAATATACCTATGTAGGTATAGGAAATTTCGTAAGAAGGCATTTTTTAATTAAACAGGAAACGGTAACTTCAAACTGATAATATAATTGAGACCCTGTGCCCCTTTCGGTAGCTGAATTTACTATAAACACGTTTAAGTTCATTTATAAGATTGAAAAAAAATCTTATGTTTCGTTATGATTTTTTCTTTATGTTATAGGGGGCAAACGAGCAGACGGGTCACCTGATAGTAACTGACTACCGCCGCCCATGGGCACCTGCAACTCAAGAGTCACAAGTGCGTTACCGGCCTTTAAAGTGGGAGTAGGGGAAGGGATGGAGAGGGGGAGAGGGAAGGGTTATTGCCTCCGGTAACTTCACTCACTCGGCTAAAAACAATGCAAGCATCGCTTCACTGCCGGTTTTCTGTGAGGCTGTGGTATCACTCCGGTCGAGCCGGCCCATCCGTGCTCTCGCGTATCGTTTCAAATGAAAAAAAAATGGTACAGTGTCCTTTAGATATATGATTTATTTAAAAATGGTAAGACATTCATGATTATATTGTTTTTTTTGTATGGACGATATACAGTAGTAACTATGTCCTTTTGGATTAAGCAAGTAAAAGTTTGTAAAAAAAATCTCACCGCATATTAATCATTCTTCGTTTAGTTCATAACAACTCAACTATCGCCTGAATAAATTTACGGCTTATTTATCGCTTCAGTTATTAACCTGTCAAAACTATGATTAAACGCAACTTATGTTTGTATATAATGTTGTAGCCCCAACAGTTACCCAACGACACAGATAGGAATTATAAAGCTAATTGGAACACACTCTTTTCTTTACAATTCAGATTAAAAAGTGGACACGCCCCTTTTTACCCTCTAACGGAATGATTAATTTGGTACGCTCAAACCGTTGATTCTTCTAAACTCCTTTAACCGTTTTACAAGTAATAACAAGTATAAAAACCACGTCCATCATAAGTATTTATCGAAATTCAGTACCTTTGAAAAAATATATTCAGGTAATTAAAACTTGTAATCCTTGCCTAACCAGAACTGTAATAAATCTATCGATATTGTATATATTTGTATCACACTTCATGTAGTTTCAAAGAGGACACTGCATGACACATCATGACGATAATTCGAGTGACGTTTTTCCTCCAGTAGGTAGCTACAAAATTTGATTTCTGATACATTATAATAATAAACTCTTTACCTATCATTACTGTCTAAGCATTCGACTGGTAAAGAAAACGATTGTTCCAGAAATTAGTGAAATGTACCGCTATTTTAATTAATATTTTTAGAATACCTTAAGAATCATAAATGCGGGTCGTGCAGGAAATGAAAGCATTCTTTAAGGTGAGGCGGAGTTAGCAAACGAAAAATAATACAGTCCATAAATTATTCGATTCCGGTTCGGCGAATGGGTAACCAGTTCAGGTCTGCATGTTTCTTACTAACATGAGTATATAGAAATAAAAAAAACGCAAGAATCTTATACAGACAGTTTTCGGAGAATGGGATCAGAGTAAGTAAGTAAGAAAAAAAAAGCTAGCGGGTGTAGCCTTAGTTTCAAAAGGTAAACACTTGCGAAGTCGCCGCATTATCTATTGATAAGTATTATACAATAGCACGATTGTTACATGCTCAGTTACAACACACATTTATAATGTAATACCATTAAGTGCTCTCCGTTCAATGCGCCCTGTTCCGAATCTGAGTTTACCTTGTATCTGTATTCTCAATGCTAAGCGATACAAGTTTAATTAATTTTTTTTGCACATAAAGTACAGAGGCGGACTTAATGTCTAAGGCATTCTCTGCCATTCAACCTTCGGGTGATATAGAGAAAACAGGAAGTAGGTGCATTAAAATATGATAGTTAATTAAAAATGCAGATAAAATATAAGACCAAAAAATAACTTAAATAAAGTATTTAGATTAAAATAATACACTATCGGAGCCTATAGGAATACATTAAAAGAAGGTTTATACAAACTTGTAAAATCTAAGTTATTCTTAGATATTTTACACAATCTAAAAAGAAGGATATAAGTCAAAACTTGAAAAGGTATGGTGCAGGTAAATTGTTATCGAAACATCATTGCAAGCACGCTCTATTGATTTTCTTAAAGAAGTAGATATATATCATGCATAACCATTGTAAATTCAATATCAAATTTTCAATATATCATCGGATAAGCTTTGTGAGCTTAAAAATCTGTTCAAGGATATAGGAAACAATATCTACTTACATATTATTTTATTCCAATTATTATTTTCTGTTTCTCATAGTAAAGTGTCAGTTTAAAAACGATTACAATATTCGCATACAACTGCTTTCGGTAAGATGAGATCTTTCCATCTCCACATCCATAACTTTAGCTAAAAATTTAGATTGAATGAAATAATATTCGAAATATTTGTCGTTTCATTGCTCACGTTTAGCGATAAGACTGTTCATTTTACTTATCTTTAATTGTTTCTAATTAAATGCTTCTATTTATTATGTCTCCACAACAATAAAAAATATCTATCCTTGTAGTTGTAAGGTAACTAAAAAAATCATTCAGTAAAAAAGGTTTTAAGTTTACTACCTTCCTTAAATCCCCCTTCAACGAGCCTGTCCGTCCGGATCTGTCACTTTTATTTCGACATCCACCTAATAATAGGTAATCAACGTAACTCAGTATTAGGTATTTCCTTCAAGTTTCTTTCTTTGGTTTCTAAATGTCTTTGTGTCTAAATAGGAGTACGCTTTCATGGATGTAAGAAATTTCTTAACTAACCTGATAGTATCATGTACATATATGATAGTATTTATTATGTACTAGATGGTCCTTGCATATATTTTTTAGCCCCACAAAACCCTGTAGTCAGTTTGACTGTAGGATCAAGATCCAATGCAACAGTTTGTACATTTAATAGGCGTATTTCCAGGTGGAATCTGCTGAATTTCACTTTGTTTTGGGTAAGTCGGAAAGTATGGTGATGATAGATTTTTGTTGAATTCGGTCCGAAAAGTCATTAGAAATGATAATTTAACTATGCACTCGTTTAAAACCATGGGCTTAATTTTTTTGTTAAAAAACATTTGCAACAACAAGCAACATTTTGAAAATGCAACCCTCTTTTTTTGCTAATTTTCTCGCATATCTCGCATATAACGTACAATTAGCTTCTACTTCATGCAGATTTTGATCGCTAGTTTTTTACTATGACAGGAAATCTAGCGTCAAGGTCTTTACGGGATCAAACTAGTATTGATGGCGATTGGTATACTACCAAATGTTTGCCAGAAGTGTTTGCTACTGTTAAAAAAATTAACTGCAAATCAAAAAAATATTTTTACTGTTACAATTTAACTTAATTTATACTTGTGATAAATTAAGTTGGTAAGGTTGTTACCAGTCAATAAGAACTTATGTTTAACACTGATAAGTAGAACTTTACGTATTTTGAATATTTTTTGAAGTCAATACTGGCTACAAAAAATATTAAAAACTTTTTGCTAACAAGAAGTTTAAGAAATCAAATTTGGAATCGATCCGAGAGCATAACTAAGTTACTAAGGTCCAATAATGACATGGAATTTTATAACTTGAATGATAGAATTTTCTCAATCTAATCCTAGGTTTACCACAAATATAATCTATATGGTGATACGAGGAAAAAAAATGTTAGTTGGTGATTTATTTTGTGGTAATAATCAATTAACAAGTTATAATAATAGACACATAGCTAAATTGTTTGATAAGTTTAATGTGTAATTAATGTTACATGTTACAAACGTATAACTCATTTTTAGTTTATCCCGAACAGGCAGACAGACAGACAGACGCGGCGGGGGACTTTGTTTTATAATATGTAGTGATTTAGAAGCAACGTTTGTTGTTAAGAAATCCACACAAATCATAGAAAATTAATGACTTTAACGTTAAATGTAATCGATTATTGAACGAATAATTGTGACAGTGAATAGAAGATATTGTGTTGATATTGACAGACAAAGATTAATTGATTGGTATCATAACAGTGTGTTTTCATTCGTTCTAACGTTCGTTATGTTTTATGTCCGATAAGCACCATGTCACGTAATTTGTAAACTATTTTATAGTTATAATTATGTATTTCCACGGGAATTAACGCGATCACGAAAGGGTAAACACTTACCTCTGAATTGCCTGACGTTTTGACCAAGTTGCACTGGCCGTGGTCACAGGCTGACTGGCTGAGCGGTGCACGCCCTCCGTCGTTGAGGTCGTGGTTGTTCATCCACCCGCACATTTTCAATATTTTTGATATTTCGGTTTCGCCATGTACCGTCATATACTATCCTAACAGTGTCCCTATTCTGTAAGCAAACCGACGTGTCCCTATTTATTCTGGTCTTTACCCGACTGCGCATAAAAGCGAGGTGGCATATTTTTAGGGTTCCGTACCTCGAAAGGAAAAAACGGAACCCTTATAAGATCACTTTGTTGTCCGTCCGTCCGAACGTCGATCTGTCTGTCGAGACCCTTTTTCTCAAGAACGCGTGGAGGTATCAAGCTGGAATTTATATCAAATACTCAAGTTTACTTTCCCTTGAAGCTGTGAAAAAATCAAACTTTTAAGCCAACGCAATCAAAAGATACAGCCGTTGATGCCGCAAATTTCCGCAAATTTTCGACACTCGCAAGGGAATCAAAACCTACAGGGTAGGTACTTCCCGTGAACTCAGAATCTTTAAATTTGGTACGAAGCAATGTCTTATAGCACAGATAAAGGAAAAATTGTGAACACCGTAAATTTTTAGTTACATCATATAATAAAAATATTTTACGAAACCCTCGGTGTGCGAGTCCGACTCGCACTTGGCCGGTTTTTTTTATCATTGGTTTCCACGCTGTAGATAATTTGAAACCATCTTCCCGATTGAAGATTGAAATACATAATTATATCATGGAAAGCGAAAGTTTAAAAGTTAGCATTTCATGGTTATTATAATTTAGTTGCCAAAAAAGTATTTTATTGAATCGATATCGAATAAATGTGTTACACTGGCATTTTAAACATTAAATTTTTTACCCAAGTGTGTATTTTTGGTGCGAAGGGGCCCTTTATCAACGCCGACGCAGCAGGTAGCCTCACGACCTGCCGTGTTGGTGTATCATGGAGAAGATATCGCACGGCACACACAAATTTATATTATATATTAGTTTCACTTGTATGTGTGTTTGTTTGTATGTTTGGAACAGACTCCTTTGGGCACGATTTTGACCCACTTTAAACGGCCAGATTTCATTCAAATTTTGCACCCCTGTCAAAGACCGATGACAATGCAATAATTCGATTAATTTTTTTTTTAATTTTTTAATTGAATTTTCTATAAAACCGTGTTTTTTAGTTTTTTAAACTATAATTATTACGTTTTTTTTAGTAACCGAACATCTGTCATTTAACATACCGAATAAATATCATGAAATACCGAGTAACTGTATTACTATAGCTGCTTACTCAGCTAATTAACGAATCGATAACTTTTCTAGCGTTTTTGTAACACTCACGTGTAATATAAACGTGAAACGGAACTCTGCCACCAACTTATTTAATAAATGCAACATCATAATGTAAAATAAACGTTCGTACTATATGATTACAGCGCATAACAATAAAGAGTCGTAAATGATGGAACAGACGTTTGTATTCCACAATTTAGTTACAAAGCAACTATTCCAATTCATGATAAAGAACTAACTCAGTATTCGATTTTTTGGACCAGTACCGAATTGCCAACGCTTTCGCAGTTAAAGGTGTTGATACTCCGGTTTACCCAGACTATACGATATGTAGACATACTGACTGAACGGCGCGCCGTTCATAGAACAGTCTTTTATCGTCTTCAGTTCTTTGAGTGAAACCTAAAAAACCACGATGATTATATGTATAGATAAACATTGATACCATTATGATTTTTTTTACATATTTATATTAAACAACAATATTAAATAAATTTTAATTTTGTAAATACATTGATATCATACATAAAAACAACCAGCCCCAGGCAGACATATTCATGCATACAAAATTAAATATGTATTTACACTAAGCGGGAATCTAACCCGCGACAATTGCACTACCGCTGCGCCATTTGGAGGAACTATACGACAAACAAATATAGCTTAGGAACATGATTACTAGTTTGGTTGTTAGAATCCACGATGATTTCTCTGATTTATATAGACCGTAACGTTTTGCTTTACCTGGGACACGCTGAGTCCAAAAAGTTTATGAGTTTGCCTAAAAAAATATATTTTTTTAAGTTTCATTCATACTCGGCCGTTATGACAAAAATACTTAATTAATTGTTTGTAAAACTAAATCAATCATAAATTAGGATATTAACTTCAAATAACTTTAACTTAAATTTCTCAAAAAAATAAACAAATAACTAGAAAATTTAAGATTGATTTTTGATCTCGGGACTGGACGAATCGCCTTTTAACATTTATTAATTGTTCCAAAATATGGCAATGCCTGTGATTTGAATCAAATCAGTTCTATAAAACATTTTTTTTTAATTTTTGCTAAATCCCGGGATTGATTAAATTAATTTAATGTAAACATTTTCGGGACTGGAACAATACATACTTACAACAATAATACTTTATTAAACAGTTATAATCATACGTGCTTCTAAACCTTTCGGACGATCAAAGTTCTGATTAATGCAAGATCCAAATAATATTTCAAATAATAATATTTCTCAAAGTCAATTAATTACAAGTTTTCTCGACGATGTTATGTTATCTAAATAGAAAAACTATCTAACAAATTAACTAAAATTATAATGATTGACTGGGCTGTTGGTCTATTGGTTAGCGACCCTGACTGCTGCTCCAGAGGTCGTGGGTTCGATTTCCACCCAGGACAAATAATTGTGTGATGAGTATTCTATGTCTGGGCTCTATCAACAATCTGGTTACCATAGTACAGGCTCTGCCTAGTTTGGGTTCAGACGGCCGTCTGTGAGATGTGTGAAGTTATTATATTATTATTCATACAGCAGTCCAGAATTAGGGAAGTGTAAATAACGGTTAGATTAGAATAGTTTTGAACGGAGAAAGTTTACATTATATTTAATTGATTTTATTCAAATATTATCAATAAGGATCAAATTTCTATACGTTTGGGCAAATAACTAAAACATTTAAACTTAATAAAAATGATTTTATAAGGGATGGTGCATGGAATCAAGTTAACATTACACACATTAAAAATCTGGGAAAGAGTAATGAAAAACCATACATCCCAAAATACCTACTTGAGCCCAAATCAATTTGGTTGTGGTGTTAAATCTACAACGTACAGAACAGATCGTACTTCTTTGCCAAAAACAAACAACTGTAAATACCTAGGCTCGAATATCACAGACCAGGGGGAGGTCGACGCAGATGTAGCACACAGAGTGAACGTAGCATGGCTGAAGGGGCGATCACTGACCAGTGATTTATGCGATGCTCCTATGCCTATCAGACAATGGCAAGATCTACAAGGCGGCGGAAAGGCCGGCTATGATGCACGGAGCGGAATATAATATATAGGTATAGGATACAAAGGCTGCACACAGCGGAGTTGAAGATGTTGAGGTGGTTCGGAGGTGTGACAAGACTAGACAAAGTACGCAACGAGCATATCCGTGGTAGTTTCAAAGTCGCCCCGTATCTGAAAATATAACAGAGAGTCGTCTCAGATGGTATGGTCACGTGTTTTTTTAGAAGAAGAATTGCCCAACCCGACAACCCAGGACGGATTGTCCTGCAGCCACAAAATTAGAAGAGCCGACCCCACATAAAGTGGGAATGAGCGTGGAAGAAGAAGATGGTGCAAAGAGCGACTGCTTCCTTTATTTTATTGCATGAAGGAGGCGGGGGCAAAACCAACCCGGACATTCGATCGATATAATAATGTAATATCTATAGGTTAGAAGTTAATACAACATGGCTGATAAAAAAGTTAATGTCACACTAAAATATGACTTCAAGAATTGCTCGTTAATGTTAAACATTCATGTTTTAATGTGACAATAAAATATTACGAAGCCCTTGAGCAAGTTGAGTTTGAGCAACCTACATATTTTATTACTTCATTTATATAAATTGTAAATGTACCAAAACAACAATCACGGGATGGCTCGAAACACAATTAAAATTCAGTCGAGTATGCTTGCCAAAAGGGAATTGCATTGCGGAACCTTTGACGGTGTCTGATGTCCCGTGCCAATTTGTTAGATTATACTTGCATGGTTTTACGGTCACCAGTGACTTCACCCGTTTCAAGTTTAAACAAACTTGATACTGCTGTATTTCTTTGGCTTATGTAAAAGTTCATTCTATCGACTTAAAAGTGTACAGGCATTGACACTAATGAACACCTGATCGCCTCGATTAACGACTAATCGATTGAGTAACTGGAGAAGCAGCCGAAGGCTATCTCAAATAAATACATTATGTTATTGTTTGTGAGTTAAAGAAAATAATGATTCTTACCTAAATAATTGTTCCGACCGAAAAACCTACACAACAAAAACAAAATAATAAATCAATTAGTAGTTTAGTACACGAACAGTCGGTCGCCTGTATAAGCCCATATGAACCGGATTGCGAATTTTTGGTAAGCCATTTATGTCGCAGAACATTCCTGTCAAAACGCCAAGCTTACTTAACCGTCTGTTAATTTTTTTTGATTTGCTGGACTTACTGTCTACGACATGTGACGTTTTAAAATCGGCAGGTAAACACAGTGAAATTATTTTTGATTATTACAATATATCAGAAATGTAAGATACTTATACATATACTCGAATTGAATCGACAGTTGACGATAGAGTAAAATTTTCTATTTCACAATTATTATTGTTAAAAAAATTTTGGACTTCGTGAAACAGTACCGATCCTCTCGCGTCCCAATTGCTTAAAGCGTGACTGAGTGGGCCCCATCCTGAAGAAAGAAACGATCATTTCACTAGGAAGCCACCTAGATGAGACACCAACATATCCTAAAGAGTTGTTTAAAATGAACGTTTTCTATCTATATAATCTAGGTTTTTCTTTGAATTGATTGATAGTAGTTATTTTATCTTTTTTAAGACTGTGTGCAACTTAACACTGTAAATAAATGCTGTCAAATTTAATTTTTCTCATTTATACAACTTGTCACCTCAACAGGCAAAAGGGTAAGCACATTAGTATTGTCGAGTGCGACGGAGTAGTGCGAACTGGATGGATAATATTTTCTTAATGCAGACAAGGAAAAAAATTGCTATGTCAACCGCGACAGACACCACTATCTAATACTATTTATAATCACGGCTAAGAAACTGCACAGTATAACACAGAAACACTAAGGCTTCGAATTTATAGGGATACCACTATGAATGATACTAGACTATGAATGCGTTACTTGTTGCGTCAGAACTGTCGAAAGATTCCACGCAGGATCCTCAAATGCTGTATACAACATTGTATCAGGTGACGAATCCTGGATATACGCGTACGAGCCCCAAACAAAAAACCAGTCACGAGTTTGGGTGTTCGAAAATGGGTTAAAGCCAACTAAAATTGTTCGTTCACGGAGTGTTGCAAAAAAAATGGTGGCCACCACCGTCCTCTTGAGGGACAAAGAACGGTAAATGCAGAATGGTATGCTAGCATTTGTTTGCCACAGGTCGTTTCCGAACTCCGTAAAGAGAACTGCAACCGCCGCATCATCCTCCATCACGACAATGCGAGTTCTCACACCGCGCACAGAACAAAAGAGTTTTTAGAGCAAGAAAACATAGAATTATTAGACCATCCGCCGTACAGTCCCGACCTAAGCCCTAATGATTTCTATACTTTCCCTAAAATAAAGAATAAATTGCGTGGTCAGAGATTTTCATCACCTGACGAAGCTGTGGACGCCTACAAAACGTTCAATGATTGGTTGCTTCAATGATTGGTTCCATCGTATGGAAAATGTGTCAAATTTCGCGGAGAATACTTCGAAAAGCAATAAATAAATTTTTAAATAGTAATGTTGTGTCACTTCCTTGATTTCCGAAATTTTCAGTGTAGCCCAAATTATTTTGTACGAGTCCGTGGAGCATCATTGCTTGAAGTAGCAACCGTCTGGAATAACAGTTTGTACTTATTTAGCGACTCCTTATAGCTAAGTTTCTTAATACAACATTTATAATGCATTGTTCTTTAGATATTTACGCTGAACGCTTTTAATCGATAGTCATAGTATGGATTCCAAATCACAAAAGCATACTCTAATTGTGGGCGAATCAAGGCATTGGACAAATGCAAATGATGCTTAAAATCTGAGGTGGTTCTCATGATAAATACATTTGATAGGTTTTAGATGTCATTTGATCAATATACTAGAGATCGCATGGTAGTCGAATTTTGACCATAATTCGTTTTAGATTTATTTCATTGGCCAATATAACTTGAACTATCATTGTATAGACTTATGTACCATGACAGGTTAAGACATATACTGGACCAGTGTAACTTTATGTAGCCGTTTTAGACATATTTTATTTTTAATTGTAGCTTTCTGCGCTTCTGCTATATATAAACTGTAAGTAATCCGTTCACGTTCGCAAAATTTTGTTGAAAAAGGGTACAAAGAATTTTCTTCACGTATTATTACATAGATAAGTCTAAACTCTGTCTTAACAGAGCTTAGAGTCCAATAAAGATACCACTCCCAGGTCACCAATATTTGGCTCATTAAGTAGAGGTAAAACAAAGAATAAATATAGCTAATGACGTTTTTATTTTTCGTGAAGTTACGCTGTAACCATATCATTTATTTCACGTTTCTCGCTTTTCTCGTTCATACACATACGTAGGTACAAAAGCGCTGTGATAGTTATCGATTTGTTAATTAGCTCAGTTAGTAGCTATAATGCAGCCATTACTCGGTATCCCTTTATTTCAGTTTTGTTGATTAATAACTGTTTAGTAAAAATAAACATGATTTCTGAAACAGCATTATAAATCGCCTAAGACGGTGAAATTAAAATCTTTTTTCTTAACTTAACTTCGTTTTAATTACCCTTTATTCGATCGGATATTCGATAAAAGATTTTAAGATTGAACTGAAATTGAATGAAGTGTAGGGAGACTGGGGACTGGAAAAAAAGAGCATTATTAAGAATTAAAATACAATGTATTGAGACAGCAATTAATCGTAGTCTGTTAACATTATCGGTAGCCCCATATTAGATACAACCCTGGCACAATTACTCACTCAATAATCGATTATATGTAATGTTACAGTCGCATATTCCCTACGATTTATGTGGTGTCTTTTCTAACAATAAACGTTGTCCATAAATATATGATAAATAATTTATCGAGAAATTTGTTCTGCGTGTTCAATTTACCCACAGACATTTGACAATTCTACAAATGTTTGTATTGCGTATTTCACAAAACGCTATACATACTTATGCTGTATCCCCGAAGAGCAAGCTTCGGGTTCCTTCTAAACTTCCTCGTGTCCCAGTCACACCACTCTATTCACCAATAAGAAGAACTGTTTTGGGTGCCAGCTCACACTATGCAAGGATATGTAAGGTTATCATTAGCTTTAGTGACAAAATTGACTTACATTTCAACTCCCTTTCCCTCCCTCCTTCCCTCTCAAACAATATGTTATATTAGTTCGATTTGTTAAATATTGATTAACCTTTTTAACTTATGTGTTTATTATAATAAAATAATAATCATCATTGTACCATTTTCTTACTTACGGACTAGAATTAATTTTAGACAAAAATAACAATATGAAACTGGTACATTGTAGGAGTAGGTACTCAATGTCACGGATTTTATGGTTAGAAGATTCAAATGATCCTCGAATACGAATAAAGAAGAAGGCACTAGTTTCCTAACTTTTAAACTTTCGCGTTTCATGATATAATTACGTATTTATACGGGAATTAACGCGATTACGAAAAGGTATTAGTATCAGGTAATTCAGATGTATAGCACTAGTTTAGACAGTATGATTAGCATACTTCGTAAGAAGTGTAGTACTAGTAAGAATGTTGTACTTTCCTTACAAGATATGCCACGTATAGACGTGTTTGAAACTAATAATACAAAACTCGACATAAAAGTCCATTTCCAAATCCCGTATTGAAATCATTGAAGTCTGTGTTCCTTAAACACATAACGCTGAAGCGCAGTTTATATAGCACGAGGTCGGAAATGCGACGCCTCTGAAAACGGGCGAAGATTTTATTCAACTATTTGAGATGTCACATTTTTGAGACTGCAATAAAATGTACACGTTTTTATTTCTACATTGTAAACATTTTACGACTCATGTCTCTAGGAGGCTTCGCCGGGAGGTGTCATTTGAGTAGGTACACGGTCTTCAATGGGTTCTGACAAATGAGGTTTTATATTTCATATTTAATGCTGCCGCAGTAATATTATATTCTGTTTTCTGCCTTGCTCAGCTGTAAAGGCGTTGGCTTCGTTTTATTCAAGTTCTGAACTGCTATAAAGCTACGTACTTATAATTATTTTGTTCATAATAAAGTGAACTTTTTCTAATTCCGTGCTATAAAATTAATTTTATTGAAAAAGTTTATGCTTATCTGTTACCTTGCCAGTTTAATTAGATTTCTCGAAAGGAAAGTAAGTTCATCGACGAAGCTGGTAAATAAAATAAATTCGCAAAACAATGAACTCAACCTGAGAAATCATTCTTTGTATTTTTAGTCTTAGATTGTTAACTGATATACGACACGATATGGCTGTTGACATATGAAAACGGAGAATACAATCAAGTTTCATTCGTAATATCATTCAATTTATCTAAGGGAGTGTTTTGTTTTGTTATCAAATTATCTTGCAAAATATGTTTTTTATTACAAAAGTAACAAAAAAGAAACTGTTCTTGCAAAGATATTATGAACACTTGAAAACAAATAATACAAACAAACCTAAACTTATTTTATTCGTTTTGATATTTTTAAAATGGTTTTTTTATTAAAATTATTTTATGCCTTTTAGGCAGAACGTCTTAATGTCTGAATTTTTGTTTACATCTAGACTGCTATCTTAACGACAAACCCAGCGAACCTAAACACGATGAAGTTAGGTTGAGTAAATAAAGAGTTCCTATGGCCACCCCCCGGATCAATCCATCAGACCCTGCACACCATCTAGGTATATAAAGCTTGTCAAGACAAATCCAATGAGGATTATGACAACATGACGGAGTTATGTTGAGTAAATGAGGAATTCCTATAGCCACCTCCCAGATCTATCATGACATAGTATCATATTGTTCGGTGATAACACCGAAGTTACATAAGTATTTCAAATTTTAGCTCAATTGGTTGGGGAGAACTAGTATAAAATTTAAGTGTACGATTTGACCAATACCGACTAACAAGGTAAGTGAAATAAAAGCTTTTAATAAAGGGATGCTGACGCTGTCGGCAGCGTAATGGCTAAGGCGTCGGACTTACAATCAAGTAGTTGCAGGTTCTAATCCCACCCAGTGCACTACTGATGTGACCCCATTCCTATCACTAGCGTTTAGCTTAGCTGGAGGGGTTAACAAGAATACTAGTAATGTCTGAACCACTTTACTAGTATTCTTTAAAAACTATATAAACTTCTATTAACTGCCAACGCATTAAGGTCCTCTGTTATAACTCTCAAACTACGACTGTCTAAGTAAGGTCGGCGTCGAATTGCCGTCATCACCCTGTGGTTTTCTAGGGTATTCTAACGCATTGGTAATGAAATAATACAATACAAGAAAGACAAACATACAAAAAATAATACAATGGTTACGTCTTTATTTCAACGTCTTATGCACAAAGAAAGCCTGGGAATATTGGCAGCGGCATCGCTTTTACGAGACGTCGACAACTTAACGATACGGTTAATAATCAAACATTTAGTTAAGTAGTTTCCAACGAGGTGGAGGTTTATCTTGTGTGCGTTTTTTATTATAAACAGTCTCTTATATTTTTTTTATATTTATCTGTGGAAAGCATTACTGGTACAAATATGGCAAGTTGAAACCCTTAATGTTTTAAAAATATGGTCTTGCAACATTTTTTTAACACTGTAAAACAATTTATTCTACTCCATAACTAAGATTTAAATTACTATCTCTTTGTAAATATACTATTTACGTATATATATATATATATATATATATAAGATTCCTAGCCGATTTCGGCTACGGCGACTAGGCTACTGTGGGACATTTTTTTACGAGCTTGGATGTTTTGCTCTTAGATGGCTAATGTACCCAATTTTTGCGGTAAATACACGTGAACACTGCGGACACGTGAGGGCACCATTGACGTAATTAAATGTAATGTTTGAAGGTGGTCGTGTTTTCGTATTTACGTATATCAATATAATAAAAATAATAGTAGGTACATCATCATCTACTATATTTTTATTAAACATTTCTACAAGTTACTGTCTCCATTCAAAGATTGTTTGGTAGAAATCGTTTTTAGCGATAAGTCCGCCCATTGTACCTACTCAAATCTGTAAGATTAAAATTCTTTTGAACTCTATATTGCTATTGATGTACAATAAAGAATATTTTATATATCAATAGCTTTTATAACATTACTAAAAATAAAAAAATTGTCAGTCAGAGGACTGCACGTCAGAGGTGAAAACATTACTTACTTATACACACACATATCTGTATATATGTATCTGAGCATGACGATCGCGCGAGTTCAGTGTTTTTCCCATACCAAAAGTGCCCAACGTGCCTAAAGAAGTTTTCACTTCAAAAATACACTTGCTTGTGAAGTCTAATTCATAAAACATAACAAAAATACATAAGCTACACTAATATACTAAAGCTACTAATAAATGCATTTCATGTATGCAGCAACTGAAAACATGATTGAATTTGTTTGAACATTGATAAAATTACCATACTGCAATTGGTTCATGTCCGTCATGTCCATGTATCCTGCACTTCACAATCAACACTCATTGTGTCTGTGCGTAAATATTTTATGGGCAATTATGCCGGAAATAAACTATAAAAAAAAAGTTATAACTGTGCTATTGCCCGCGACTTCGTTTGTGTGGAAATTCACATTTATCCCACAGGAACCGTAAATTTTTTCGGGATAAAAAGTAGGCTACGTCCTTCCCCAGGATATAATCTATGTCCTTGCCAAATTTCATTACGATTCGTTCAGCCGTTTTGTCGTGAAAAGTGACAAACAAACAAACAGAGGTACTAGAACCGATCGGTAAATAATTTGCCATGGATGTACCTTGCATTAAGATAAGGATACAAAATATAAACACTACAAAACATGGTCAGGGCTGAAACTGAAATACGGAAATTGAATAAAACACGCAAGTAATACGTCTTAGGGTCAACTTAGATTTAACGGCAAAATGCTCGAGCACTTTTAAAATGTGAATAAAATATTAACTTTATCTTTATAAAAATAGAGCTGAAAATCGAATGCAACTAGTACAACCCAGTCCATCGGACAGCGACAAATTGACCCTTAGTTGATTATGGCCAGTGGCCGTAGTCGCTAAAATTAAGTTATTTATATACTAAAAAACGTAAATGTGGATTTTTTTTTATTTGAGTCTCTTGAAAAATTAGTTCAATACCTAAAACTAAATATAAAACGATGTTTTAAAAATTCCGGTTGACATCCCAACCGGATTTTCAAACATTACCCGGATATGTCAGTAAAATTACGGGGTCAATAGGAATAGTGACTAGGATTTTGTATTGCCGAGAAATCCAAGTCATGATGATGATTAAATCGTGTGATTTTAGTCAGTTTGACTCCGACTTAACCAGACTAGTTTATCTTACAAACTTTCAAACTGCCCTGTGAGTTTAAGTAATTTTCTGTCAAATGTCTGTTGAATTGAATTTGACCTTCCAGCTTTTAGGAGAAGACATGCTAGAAGACTACATATCTGCTCATATTGAGTGATTACCCACTACTGAGGGCCTCCAGCTTAAAGAAGTCATACTGGTGCTGCGAGTGTTTATAAACACTGGTAAACCGTATTCGTGTACTTATTTACTAAATTGTTGTCTTAAAAAAAGAGGTTCAGCAGTAAAACTTTACGAACATGTCGTAGCATTACTTTATTTATGTATACTTCTAACGCTTAAACTAATATCTTTAACAACGTCTTTTATCAAGTAATATGTGTTTCTGATTAGTTTGCTCATAAATAACATTGAAAGCGGATCAAAGTAACAAAAATATGTTACTACGTAAATTTTCTACCCACTCAAAAACTTTGTTTAAAAATTAATGCAGACATAAATAGAGATAAAGGTCGCAAGTTTTTTTCCGAAAATATTTAGATTTTTATTTACGTGAAAAGCAATTGAAGTCCAAAGATTTGATTAATTTCAACCCTAACTACTTGTTTATACCTTCGAAACATTGTCGCGTGTTTATTTTTATGAGTCCTATAAAATTTAACTTACGGCAGTGAGTTCCTATTCACTCGCTAGATGTGCTTTGCAAGGAACGCAAAATAAAGCCACTTTTCTTTCTTCTTTTAGACAATGTAATCACATTATGTAGTTTACCGGCCAATACAGTAATTAGATAGTTAAAGAAGCGCCCCGCGGTTTCACCCGCGTAAGTCCCGATCCCGTGGGAATGTCGGGATAAAAAGTAGAAAGCCTATATGTTAATCCAGGTCTCTAGCTATCTACATGCCAAGTTTCATCGCAATCGGTTCAGTAGTTTTGGCGTGACGAAGCTACGGTTAGAGTCCGACAGGTCTATTGCCGGGACGACACTTTAGTTCTTTGCCACCATTTCTGGCAATTTCGTCAGTTAATAATACTGATATACATAAACCCGCAAGTAACTATAATTGTAAAGTAATTACACAGAAAGACATAAAATACAATAATATCGTGACCAGTAACGGTGTCAGTAAATTATTGGTGTTCTTAAAAACTTAGTAGCATAACAGGTGACAAGTACTTGAATAGAAGTTTCCGAAGAAAGCTATACTCATATCAACAACAACTTTCAGCATAAGCATATTTTGTATGAGTTAAATTCTGGAAAAATGTGTCCGTTTCGGTGACTTGCAAAACCGTGTAGGTAAAAAGGGTACTTGGTTACAAAAGTTTCTTATTAAATTACAATACAGCTTTAATTTTTCTTTGAAGGAGACTCTTTGTTTCTCCAGCTGTCTCTCTGAAAGCAGGCGGTCTAGGAGGGAAACAGTGATGGTGCGAATGTCTTCGCCGCATTTAGAGATGGTCTGACTGATGACTTCCGTTCTGTCACATCCATAACGGTGACTGGCAACGTACGGAAAGGTGCCTTTTCGTCGAGGTAAAAAAGACAATAGCAAAGCCTAAGTTCCCTGTTTCTGGATTCGTTCATAGGTAGTGGATTCAGTTCAGCAAAGATCACCGTCTTTCGCAGGTTGGCATTGCAGGTCGGTCGGTTTAAGTATTGCGTAACAGAATGATACCAGAGATTACGTCAAAGTCGTTACTACTAAAGGATAAAAACATTCAAGTTCATATTTAAAAAATCATTTAACAGACTAATATTAGGTATTACTATTTTATTTCATGGTGAAATGAATAAAATTTACGAAATCTGAATTAAAAAAAAAAGAAAAATTCTATCGAATTCTATTAATATTGGGGATCCCGTTGCTGTAGAGTAAGCCGGTCTTGGCAGTGGGCCGGTCTAATTCACTGTCAACTACGATTAATGAGATCAGGAAAAAGTCATATTAGTGTGAACTAAGACTTACACAGAACAGATATTAAGCATATATATATTGCTCACATTAGAAATTCAAAGCTTTATTTGTAGGTAGGTAGAATAAGTAGATTGAAAAACACTTGAGATTACATTCGTTGGATAGAACTCTCATTCGTAGAAAAGGTTAATTGCTTGAAATACCTAATAAACTAATATGGATGGATGGATAGAAAAACATAAAATGGAGCATGTTTATTAAAGTTATACGTTTGTATTCCGGGGATGCCCGACTAGTTTCGTACCCGACGGGGGCCCTTCTTCAAGGAGTGAAGCGTCCTGCCGTGACGGTGTCAGGTGTCACACGTTAGTGTTTAGTGTGATGCCTGACACCGTTGCGGACGCGGAAATACAAACGTGAGTATAACCGTGTATATATATATATATATATATATATAAATAAATCTCCATTTGCCTTGGTCACGGCATTACGCATGAACGGCTGGACCGATTTTGCTATTTCTTTTTTTGTGTTTGTTACTGTCAGGAGAAGGTTCTCATGAAAGAAAAAATTAAGAAAGTTGCGATGAAAATTAGAAAATGCAAGAAAACTTAACGACCATATTAACCTTAGCACTTGTGACATAACTGTCTGTCGTTTGACAGTTGGCGCGATTGTTTGATATTCATAGTTAAGACAGGACAACGTCTGTCAGGTCAGCTAATCTTTAATAAACATGAATACCACTTACGAAAGGTTTTATTGCAATAAAATGGATCAGTTATTATAAGTGCTAGAAGTGAGAAATATGGAGAAAGGCCTTGAACCTATATAAATATAACGCGTAGATTAATATTTATTACTGGTTTATTACCCAATTACATAATTTTTAAATACCTTATTGTTATAAATAATACCGAATTGTTCGTTTCTTCAGAAAATTATACTTAGGTAATAACATTTTGTATAATACAGTTATTTTAATACGATACACGAGAACAGCATTTAGGGTTTAAGACCTGATATATAAACTTATAATTGGGAAATTTAAAGTTGATTTATTGTAATCGCTAATATGTACCTAAGAGTTGAACAATGCGTTTATCCGATGGGAAAAATGCAGCAGGAACAGAGCCTTTATAGATATTGGTAATCGCTTTCCATCAGGGCGGCTGTAGCAAAAGACTCAAGAATGAAGAGTTAACAATTGCAAATCTACATCATTTTGAGGTTAGTTAAGAGCTTTCATTATTATCAAGTGGTTAACATTCTTAAGCTTATAATTAACTCACCGAGCTGGCTGAGGGCTCCGACTCATGGTGATGGGTAGACAGGTGTCGAATTGTCCCCGCCATGCCGTCTTCACTCAGCTACATTTCGGGTTCCCACGTGACCTCGTACGTCATAGAGTACAAATTACTTTCCCTGAGGATGGTCGTAACCCATGGGAAATATTCTTAGACCATTGTTGGAAATTTTAATTAAATTTTAAGACATTTCATAATTTTTTTTTTGTAGTGGCTTATCTGGGTCGTTGTCATATTAAGCATAATATTTTCAGCCTTAGTTGATCTGTATTTGAAAAACAAAGGAGCTTAGCAATAAAGTCGTGGGATTGATCCTACTTACGACGTCAGACAGAGGATTTGGGAGGATAAGTGTACACTGTTATTGTTATCTGTGGCTGTGTAGGGATGTGTATTATATGTATTTTACATAATTAAAACTAACCTACTTAATTTTAAAAGTCGCAATAATTCGTATTTTTTAAGTTGTTATTGTACAGCGTATTTATATTCCACTTTTATGATTATGTGTGGTTGCAGAGAACTGTGAAAAATTCATTTAATTTTTGTTTGTACTTTATACAACGTGTTACAGAGACGTAGTCATGTTTAAGGAAAGCTAGTAAGGCAACGTTTTATGTGAAAAGAAACAAATAAAGATTGTTATTATTAATATATAGACGAAAAATAGTAGATAACCTGAAAAAAGTTAATTGAATGTTTTTTTTTGTAATTGCCAATTAGCTTACTTTGGAAACAGATTTTTCTCTTGTAAGTGTATAATTTTATGAATTTCAATGATTTTGTATTTATTTTTTATGGATATTGACGTAACAGTTCGGATATTCTATTAATCATTAATATTGATTCCATATAGTTTCATTCATAACAGTCTTCTCTCTTAAGAAATTTAGCTTCATCAATACACTATCAAGTTGTCATCGTTAGTTTAAAAAAAAAATCATGAAAAGAATGTGTTTTTATTCTTTACGATATTAAAATATGACCTCACCTTTTATACTAAACATTGACACTACATTTAATGTAATTAGATAATTTTAAAATATGAGTGTGCATTTGTTCAGGGTAATATTAGCTATTACAGATAAAGGACGATTACTCATACTTAGTCGTTAATCAGTAACATGCAACTTACTTATGTAATGTGTGAAAACTAGCTTTAAACTTTTTCAAAACTTATTTACACTTTTACACATCACATTTAGGTTAATCCTGAGTTTCAGGCCCAGTCTATCAATTTTCTTTGTTTATTTTTTAATGCATCATACACAATAACCAGGATGAAAGAAAATGATATGGTTATCTCCACCAATTTCTTTATTTAAGGATAATATTACTCAAAATTAAAAAAATGATGAAAAATTTCTGAGTGCTTTGTGTGTGTGCGCGCCTTTGTATAATTATTTTTATGCAAATAATATTGACGTAAAATATTGATTGAACGTTAGCTTAGTATAATGTCTTTGTTTCAATGTAAAGCGTAAATAAAATAAACTTCATTAATTGTTAAAAGATAAGGTACATACTAATATGCTAGCACGGTATTGGGATATAATTATCCTAATACCGGATCTATTGAGGAGATGCAGTTATGCTGAATGTAATCATCCATAGATGATTACATCCAGCATAATTACGTCTCCTCAATAGATCCTAATTCTTTCTTTAACAGTCTATAGATTTGTACGCGCAACTAATAGTTTTTAATAAATGTGTGATCTTGATTATAATAATAAAACATAAGCTACTTAATTATTTTTTTTAATTTATGAATTTAGTTACTAAAATAATCAGATAAGACTTTTTGAAGGTATTTTCTAAAAGACTAAGTAAGCAAGTCGTAAACAAAAGTTAAGTTTAAAAGTTAGTTCAATTTTTTTTTATTCCAATCAATGGTTGAACTCACAAAGTAGGACTTTGTTCACTTTTCTGCAGTTAAGGTCGCGTCGCTACGCCCGGCTGCAGTTACGTCGCGAAACGCTACGAGGTTACGAAGTCTACGGTTTGAGCCGGCGGGTACCAGCGTAGCGGCTGGCGCTCGACTGCCGCAGAGCGCGGCGGTACGCTCGCTTCAACCCGCGCACTCCGCACCGTAATGATTGACAAAATACTTCACCTCTGTTTTCTTAAAGTGGAAAACTTGTGGAAACAATTGACATTAGGAAAGATACCTCGATGCAAGCGAAGACTAATGACGACAAAAGAAAAACAAAACAATTTTTATGGCAGCTTCAAACAAAAGAAAACAAGAACGTAAATGTAATATAAAACGTAAAATACATTACACAAATGTCAGATTTAATGTCTTACATGTATATGAAAAAATAATAATAAGAAGAAATAGCTACCAGGTGATCTATCAGTATTTAACGAAATAAACTAGAAACTCTTTAAACGCTATACGCATTAAAAAAAAATAAAAAAAAATACGCTCATCTATTGACAGATATTTTTTTATTCCTGTAATTAATGCGTGCTGTTAATTTTCATAGTTTACATGAATGAAAAAAATTATAAAGCACTTTGGTTTTTTAACTTCTGAGACCTAATTGCGATAACATAATCATATAATATAAGGTCTCTTTTAATTCCCACTTCAACTTATATCGATATGTTTGATATTTTGGTATCGAAAATGTGCTGGTGGATGAAGAACCTTCTACTTCACGATCTCGACGACGGAGGGCGTGCACCGCTAAGCCAGTCACCCTGTGACAACGGCCAGTGCAACCTGGTCGAAACGTCTGGCAATTCAGAGGTATGTAAATCTTTTCGTGATCGCGTTAATTACTGTACATAATTATATCATGGAACGTGAAAGTTTAAAAGTTAGTATCGTGTATATATTATATAAACATAAAATGTTTCAAATGAGTTTATTTACAGCTCGTTAAGAAGATAATATGTTTATCAAGGGGCGTTTCCAAGTGCACTCAGCAATAAAAGTCGCATAACCAAACCAAGTTTATAGAGTAAGTACATTATCCTTCCCTCAGATAGGAGACAAAGAACGAGGTGATTTAATATTTAATTTTTATGCAAACTTATTAGTTTTTAAAGTCACAAAAATAATTAAAATATCGCAACAACGTCTAAACTTGGTGTTGCAGATAAGCTAATGAGCATGGAGCTCAAATAGCTAAATTGTTTCCAACTTAATTATTGAGTATTGGACTCAAGTAGTTCAGTTGTTCCCAACTCAGTTATTGAGCATCGGGCTCAAGTAGCTCAAGCATTAATAATGTTAGGCTTCGTCACGAGTACAGGTCACTTATTATTATTTATATTTTATTATTATTTATATTTATATATTATTAGTTATTACTATCATAACGGAATCCTGACAGATAACTAGCGTTTGTAGTAGCTATAGTCATTTAAAGTGGCTTATATATGCGCACCTTTTTGTAATGATCTCAAGAATTTACGATATAACCGTGATTATACATGTTTATGTAATGAATAAGGCACTTGTGTGCACACGAGAAAGTGTGCTGAAACATTTTCTCTTAGCGATTCCGGCAAGACAAAGGGACAATGAGTCTCTTTTGAGCCCCGTCCTAAAAGTTAAAAAAATAATTTTATTACATTCAACGCTTGGAATTTTCTAAATGTAAATATATTAAGAGACTTTCGTTGTTGACTGTATCCGGCGTGGATTTCACCAATTTTCGTGGCCAGCAGGAGACGAATATGCAACATACAGTGAATTGCAAGTCAGCAAGAAGTGTTTTAAGAGTGTAGCAAAAATGCAGTATTCAATTTAAACTGCAACTGGAACAGAAATACTGAATGTAGAACACGTCGGCTGTTTATTGATGCGCATGAATTATCAGTACCCGTACACGGAATAGAATACAGAAAACATTATATAAAAAATTTGTATGATAATATAAAAGAATATTGAGTAAGTACTGTGTTTAACTAAAAAAGAATATTTAATTACGAGTGTACTCAGATTCAAAGATACGTTGTAATTAATTATAGTGTAGTAAGAGATCAATAATTCGTAGCTACATAGAAACAATAATGCTCTCTGAATAACATTGACCCATGTTTCACAGATTTATTAGGTAACGTACTAGAATATGAAAAAGGTTTCGGAACAAACGGAGTGATGTGTGATTCTCACCTACGAGCACAAGCAGACCTCTCCCTACAATGAATGTATGTTTCTATTAAATTATAATTGGGTTTTTACAGTAACAATAACATAAATTATTCTATATATATTAGTCAAATCAACAATAAAAAGCAATGTTTGTAAATACGTTTTTAACAACTAGTGATTAATTTCACCCTTGCCTCAAAAGGGTCACCCCTAAATTAACATCTAACTTAACTATCAGTCTTCCTTAACGAAAACCTCCTGCTAAAACTACCGCACTAAGGATTGTCCCTACTTCGCGGGGCCATGTACTGTAATTGTAAATCTACTGTCTATATTACCTACCTATTCTACTTTCTGAGATAGGCGCATTTAAATAAACAGTCTCTTCAATTTTATAACATTAGTTTACTCTACGCTAACATTATGTGCCTAAGAGCATTGACAGTGGCACAAGAAGAAAGTTTTAACTAACAAATAAGCGAAGCCGAAGATCTGAGTTGTCAAAATATTCGACAAAATTTGGACTGTTACAAGTCAGTAACATTATAAGCTATCTTGTTTAACTTTTGCAGTTTGCTACTGTTCGTAGTTAAACAATACTACTTGTGTAAAGTTGTGTAGTATTGCTTGGTGTGGTCTTGTGTGATTTCATATTACTAAAAATGTTATAAGAGTTGAAAGTACTGCAATGTGTGTGAATTATGCTGTCGTCTCTTTAAAGTCAACAATCTTCAAATATTGCTTTTAGTTTAGTGATATTTTTCTATCGTTTTTGTTGATGGAAATGGTTTTTTATGTTCTCAATACGGGTGGTACATATTTATTAGTTACTACAAAATTAAAACTATTTCTCAATCGATAAATTTGAAACTACGACCATCTACAGTGCAATTTGTTTGCATAGGTGACAAGTCAGCAAAGATAAATTTAAAAATAAAAAAATATCTTAATTTCTAGTTATCAACATGTATTTTTAATTCAAAGACCATTAACTATTCTTTACCACTACTTCTGCATGCGTCCGAGCTTTACTCAACCACTGCGGTGCATAAAATACCTACATGATTCAACAATGCAAACAAAATTATGTGTTCGTTATTTCCATTCCTAAATAAATACCGTGTTTCACTTGTATTCGTGTACAGTTGTTTACATTCACAACACAAACTGTTGTTTCGCTTTGCTAATTTTATGCATTTGAGATTTTTTTATTCAACGCGCAAAACTTCAATAATGGATGGAATAAAAATTTAATGAGAAACGTGTTTCGATGTCAACCAACTAATTAATTATTTGCTGGTTGAAAATGCTGCTTCACATTAAATCAGACTTAACGGCGAACTCAAGGACGTTTAGCTGTTCCTTAAGTTGTTCTGTTGGTCCTTTTGAGGTACGGTTTTTGTAAGCAATATGTTTTATTTGTTAACTTAATTTGAGTTATACGTACGACTGTACTTATAGATAGACAATTTAATATTACTTTCAATATATTTGCATTTTATCTTTATTTAGAGTTATATTGTAGTATCATCTTCAATAGTTGGCAGTAAAAGTCACGGCTCATCCAACAGTAGACAATATGGCAATGGTGCCTGTAAACACTAGATGTTAGACAACTTGGACTGCCCGGAAACAGCCAGGTCGAGCTATAGGTATGTGACCCTCATAGCCTCGAGCTATTGTTTACACTCCCCAATTTCTCTTTCCTTTTATTAACCGACGAAAAAACGGAGGAGGTTCACAAGGATATTTTTTATGTAACTTTTTACAGAGTAGTCTGATTTTCATAATTCTTTTTTTATTGGATAGGGTATACTTCGAAGTTGGTTCCCTTTAAATTTCAAATAAGTTTTTCAACCCTAAGGGTAGAAAATTAGGACAAGAATGATTGTTCATCCATTGACTTTATACCTGTAAACCGATTTTGTTGAAACTTATGCACACATATGTCGTTCTAATGACACTACAATTGTTGTACTATTGTAATTGATTGTTTTAGCCACAAAAAACTAAAAACTTGTTAACAAAAAAATAAAACGACGAAAGAAGAAAAGAACTGAAAAGTGAAAAATAAACTTGTTAGCCTAACTAAACTCCTACACTAATGTAAAACCTAAATAATTCGTCGTTTTATTTGTTCTAATAAGGTTTTTGCCTTCTGTTCTTACCTTTCTTTCCCGTTCAATATAATTCAAAATTTTCCATTCTTTAATTGCCAAAGTGCCCGGTTGCATTAGGCTTGCCCCTTACCACGTGACTCGGCCCGGACGTGGGTGTTTAATGTACCTCTGCCTACCCCTTCGGAGATAAAGGCGTGAGTTTATGTATGTATGTAAACACTGCAACAGACAGTACTGATATTGCTTGTGCATTGCCAAACCCAATCCCAAAACTGAGCTAGTGGTAAGGCCAGGTAAGGTAAGGTAAGGTACCACCACTAGCGCATTTTAAGGGGCTATTTCAGACTGATGGTTTCAATTCGAACAGACAAATGCTGTGCCCTTTAAATAAAAGGTTATTTCAAGTTTGTGGGATGTTTGTAGGATAGTTATATAAAGTAATAGGCAAACATAGACATATACCTTAAAATATTAAAATCATACCTATTTGCTACAAAAAACGTAAAATTATAAGAGTATCGTATTATCTGACGGTGACTCTGTGTGTGTTGATCTTGCATTTTAAATTATAATAACTATTTTTAAATTCGAATAATTGATAATCAATTTTTTGAAAAAAGATATCGAATTTCAATTTGATATCCACCAAAACTTATATTGAAATTGTCGAAAGTTTACGCGAATGTTACACATTGAAATAAAACTATTTTTCACGGATTCTATCGCGATTTATTTGGTGTTATTTTACTATCTATACTGATCCCGACGTTTCAGTTGCTTTTCAGCAGCCATGGTCACGGGTAGACTAAGATGGTGGTCGTCTCATGTATCGAAGTGCAAAGTTAAGTAAGTAAGTAAGTAAGCTTACTCTGACTGAACACTTACTCAAACCCAAGAAAATACAAAACACAGCAAGGCTTCAAGACACTTTGAGCTCATTCTGCGTAAATAGTAACACCAACAATCAACAAACTTCGGGTACTTTGAGATAACTTTGCACTTCGATACATGAGACGACCACCATCTTAGTCTACCCGTGACCATGGCTGCTGAAAAGCAACTGAAACGTCGGGATCAGTATAGATAGTAAAATAACACCAAATAAATCGCGATAGAATCCGTGAAAAATAGTTTTATTTCAAAACTTATATTATATAAACATACACTACAAAGAGTGTAAAATATTCCTTCTTCTTATTCTTCAAAACTTGCTGTTTTGAAGAACAAGGAGAAGGAATATTTTACAGCAAAGGGGTTTATTCAGGTAAGTCACACGTCAACTTTGAGCTAGAAATTAACTTGAAACTTGAAAATACTACGCTCGTCACTCTTTTAGTCTTACAAGGTGTAAGACTATGTATTATACTTATATACTCATTATTCTATCTACATATTGATTTATAAGAAAACGAAAAATAATAAAACTCTCAATGTACGGACCAAGAATGCCAAAGTAGTACAGAAAATCCTAAACAAATTGATCGGATTATATGAAGACATTGAGATGCGATAGCTTGTGAGAATGTAATAAAGAGACAGTGAACTTTATGTAAGTATATGTTACCGGAAATGTATGAAGTCTAGGAATTGTGTAAAATCCCTAGGTAATTTATACAATTCCGAGCCAATTTAGGACATATGTAAAATATTTTTATTGCTTTTATTTATTCATATTGTCTTTTATTTCTTAGTAAATTGAATTACACAATTCTAAGAAATGTGTATAATGCCTAAAATCGACTGGAGTTGTATAGAATTCCTAGAAAAAATGTAAAATAAAAATAATTTTAAACATTTCCTATTGATTTTAGGCATTATACGCATTATAACAAATATACAATCTACGGATGAAATCGATTATCGTCGGCCCTAATATCTTTTCTTTACTGTTTTTTTACGTTTAATAATATATAATAAGTGTTAATTCTTGATACTGCGAATTACGATTGATCTTACAAGACTTAAATATAAAATTATCACTGGCACTAGGCCAATACAGTTCCATATTTCAAATGTGAGTGTCTTGCGATAACCTTCACCGCTACCGCTTTATAAAGGAGTATATCATCGGTATACTAAAAACAAAATTCAGATTTTTTTGCGTTCAAGTGTCTAGATAACACCGTAATATTTTTAAAATGTTCAATTAATATTAAATAAAAGAAATAATATTTTTTGTAATTAGCGGCCGGATTCGAGGCAGCGTTACGGTAATGCATAAGCGTGTGGAGCCCTATTTTCAATATTAAATAAAAACTATTAACAATCAGAGTCAATCAGAATCTTTTTGTTTCATTTCTCTAGCACCAATAGCTTTTGAGTTATTCCCGAAAAAATAGACCCCCTTTTTTGGAACCTTTAATTGTTTATAACTTTTGCAATTGTTAATGTGGGGGTTTGAAATTTATGTACAATTTTCTAGACGTTATGACGAATCCAACGAGCTATCGCACGTATTTTAATTCACAATATCAAGAATTAACACGTTTTTCAACTTGTTGACTAGGCCACAAGTAAGAAAGTAGATAATACTGCAATGTTTACTGCTGAAAACACAGAGTGCAGTAGTCTACAAATAGTGTTCGTACGTAATATTCACTGGAAAATGACCATAGTAGGTAAGTAAATAAAACACTACGCGATGATGCAAAGCAATATTTTTTTCACTCAGTGTTTCTATTTTTAAAAGACTGGGGTAGCATCGATCACCTAGGGCGTCGATTAAAAGTACCTATCCTATTTCTAGTTTCCGCTTTTCAGACAATTACAACTGATTACGACATTAAAACTAGAATAGTTACCTAATTCAAAAACATTGTTAATTTTAATGTACTTACAGGAGAGACACAGCAGTAGGTATGTGGGTTAAAATCTTAACAAAAAAAAGTGTGTGTACGCAATTTACACAGCAGAAGTGAAACTTCAAAAAAATTGCCTACGAGAGAAAGAGAAACAAAAAGTAAAATCAACACAAATAATTTACTAATGTTTGATGTATGAATCAATTTAATTTTAGGTCATTTATGTAAAAGTTATTGGTCAAATTAACACAGATGTTCACATAATTAACATAAATTAATTAACTAACGAATTTTAAGACGTAAATGGACAAAAATGATTCACGTGAATGATACACTACGTTGACTATGACGCATTTTCTGAAGGCTTCGTAGTACGCAGGCGCAAAGACAAAGATTATAGGAAACACTGTATACTTGTATTCTATCTCATTCTCTCGCAGACTATTTATGAATATGTTTGTCTCTTTTTGACGTCGCTTTTTCGTTTCATCGAATTTTCAAACCACAACTATTCTAAAGAAGTTTCACTTTATAAAGTTCAGTTATGTTGCCGTTTGATTTAATGAAGTTGTTTGGAATTAATCAGGGTGAATAATATTTAAACACTTTGCTTTGATCAACTACTTTACTATTTATAAACGATAGCACTCTGTCCTGAAGACATTAATAATTCCATTCATTCCTATTAAATTCTAAAACACAAAGGCAAATAACGCGCACAAATGGTAATCACGGGAATATTCATTTGCCGCAATAAACCTATAGCTGAAAACACTGTTTCGACATTTCGGATTCATGTATCAAATAACTGATATACTAAACCACTCTAAACACTGAATCTGTCATGATTATTCCATGTTGAGAGCGCACTGGGTAATGGCCCTGCAGCAATTGGAAAACTCATGACAGACCTGTTATTTATAGATCAAATAGACTGGGAGCTCTCGCTTGACCATTAAGGTGTTTAAACACGTAACAGCACAGTCGTTATGTATGTATGAGCAATTTGCGCTTGTGCTATCATGGAGGGTATATACCATCCCATATATTTATTACGAAAAGACCTCGGAAATAAACAAAACTGTTTTTTTTTTCACTTTGGATATTTGGTCACTAACATTATAAAAATGTTTTCTATTTATTAATAGATTCATATCTTGTGATAGACAAGTAAGTTAGCAATGTAAGAACACCAAAAGTTTCAATTATCGTATCGGTAAGATCACAATTGCAAAATGATGACCATTGTTTTTAAATCTATCTATAGTTTTAATAAACAGTAATGCGTCCAGCCTCTAGAGTTATTGAAAAAAATACGTATTTATAAACCATCATACAAGCTCCCGTCATTGAAACAAACATCGCGTGACCAGAAAGCTGACCTTTCCTATGCACAAAGAATAAGCATTACTATTTGACGTGCCTTCTACTGATTTTACCAGCCTTCTACTATACCTGTCTGTACCACTGTCAATGTACATGCATATATCCATAATGGTCGCTTGAGTAGTTAAGGTGTAAAAGCTAAAGAAATAAACAACAAAACTCACAGTAATATTATTATCATTTCGCTATCGTTCAAAGCGACAAAACTTTCATCCCCATCACCTGGATAATTGGCAATCCACCACTGTACGGTTCTCCACCGTTCGTCCTCTCAACGCACTTGTGACTCGTGAGTTGCAGGTGTCCATGGGCGACGGTAGAAATTTACCATCAGGTTACCCGTCTGCTCGTTTGCCCCCTATAATCCCATTAATATTATAAATCCCACTAATACTATAAATGTAAAAGTTTGGATAGATAGATGGATGGATGGATGGGTGGATGTTTGTTACTCCTTCACGCCAAAACTACTGAACTGATTGCAATGAAACTTGGTATGTAGATGGCTGGAAACTTGGATTAACACATAGGCTACTTTTTATCCCGATATTTCCATGGGATCGGGACTTACGCGGGTAACACCGCGGTTCGCTGCTAGTACATTTATATAAAAAACAAAAAATATTTTAGTATTTTTAATTATTTAAAATATTATACTTATTTACATAAGAGTTCGAACATGTACTGGTGTGCTTATGGCCTTTAAAAGATTTCCCTTGGTTGCCATACATGCGTGTAACAACCATAAACCAGAGATCGGTGTATAACGAGTAAATCGTTATAAGTACCTACCGTATGACACGCCACTGAAGGTACTTGTTGATGCTATATGAATACATATTATGTCGATTTAAAACGAATTAGTTGGATCACGTAATAGAAGTTATAATGTAGGATAAAGTTTTAATAAAATGGCTTAGCTGTTCAGCAGATATATTCATGCGAGTAATAGAATATGATAACTGCGTGTAAAAACTTGGTGTTCCTTTATTTGGATAAATTGATCCAGCCAATCCATAATCCATATATATGTGAAGAAAGAATGAATCACAAAGAAAGAAGCGATTACCCGATCAGGATGGTTAAGCAAAGAGACCACTACAAGCTTTTATAATGACGCTTGCAATAAAAAAAATGTGTTATTCCAAAATGTGTGTGTGTAAAGTTAAGCCTAAGGCTGTGTTTCTACCAGAGATGTGCGAGGATGCGTAGCGAGGGATGTGTTTGTTAAGAATTGCTTCTTAACAAACACATCCCTCGCTACGAATCGCTTCATTTACCTAGCTTCGCTCAGCGCAGGTCCTGTGGAAGCGGCTTAGCAGAGCGAGGTTTTTGTACGTATAGAACAAGTGAGGGATGAGTGCGAGGGATGTTTGCGAGAGATGTGTGCGAGGGATGTGTGCTAGACGTTGTTTGTTAGAGGCCGATGTGTATTGTACACATCCTCGCACCGCTCATTTGCGCACCGTTTCACAACGTCGCTACGCATCGTCGCACTGCTCAGCGGCCTAGTGGAAACGCTCACATCGTTCCACAGCTTCGTTACGCATCCTCGCACCACTCAGGTACCTCGCATATCTCTGGTGGAAACGCAGCCTTATCGTTCTCTTGCCTGTTTATTTGCCTTCACTTCGAAATATACTTACTAGATGGTACAAATATTTTTTTTCCCTTCTCGTTTTAAAGTGGATAGAGATTTAGTAGTACTTCACCTTTAAACAAAGACTACATTGAGCGTGTCTATCTATTTGCCCATTTTGATTTTTTTCAATTTGTTTGACCTTTAAATATCAACTTTTTAAAAACACAAACACAACACACACAACATAAAGAAACTTTGTGTATGTTTGTGTCACAAAGGTACTGATAGTGCCTAAAGTGGCTGTTCACATAAGAGGTTTTTCTTTTCAAACATGCTTTTGCCAATGTTAATTACGTCAAATAAAAAAAAAAATCAAAAGTAAAAAGCTAATGTAGTAATAATTTACTAACAAAACAGCATATCGTAAGATATCATATTTTGTTAGTAAAATTTTGTAAACCTATGAGAAAATAATATTGAACCACATACCCAATCTACAGACGGTTTCATATAATAGTATATGCTTATTTATTGAACCAATGATACATCAAATAAATCTTCTAATTCCACGTAACAAATTGTCTCTCTCCGTCAACATTATTAACAACATGTGTTCAATTTACCTTTCAATTACAAAACCTTGTATTACGTTACAAAGAAAATAAACAGTATTTTTATCATATCATATATTCGAAATGTAGGTAATGCCGGAGTTGCGAGGCGAAAATAGGTCATTCTTACCTGTAATTCAATGTTTGATATTCACTCAACCTACAATAGCATTTTGTTATCCAGTTTTAGAGATAAACATGTAAATAGATAGGATAGATAGATAAGGGATAACAAGGTAGAAAATTGGGATTTAGGTATTTAAATATGTAGAACTGGTTTATGCTGGTCCGTGCTATTTTATTTATTTATAACTTTATGCACATTTGGTACATTGGCGGACTTAATGCCTAAGGCATTCTCTACCAGTCAACCATTGGGTGATGCAGAGAAAAGAAGAAGTAGGTGCAATTAAAGATTATTTTAAATAAGTGTAAGTAAATGGAGTACAAATTAACATTTTTCTGAAGCCTAATACATACATATATATACTATATAAATACATATCATATACTTACATAAACATACATACATGCATAAATGTAGACATGATCACCATAAACCTATTATCACATACCTGAGTATATATATCCACGAATAAGTATATATATTTTAACAATATTCAATGACTATTAAATAACTATTGAAGAGTTGAATCTACTAACTCTTTGAGTAAGAGCTCCTTTACTTTCACTTTAAAAGAATAACGATTAGTAGCCATCCTGACCTCGAGAGGAAGCGCATTCCATAGTAGAATAGACTGAACCGAGAAAGAAGAACCAATTGCTATTGACGGTGTGAAAATAAATGTTAATTACGTATGAATATATTCGTATATTGCTGTTATGTATTTTAAGTGGTTTAGGAGGTTTTATTTGCTTTGCTAATAGAATTACGAAATAATTGTTATGGAGGTAATATCCAAACGCGAGAAAATTTGATTAAGGTTCTCAAGGAGAATGCGCAGAGGTGTGTCATATTTCGTATAAAAGTCGTCTCCCTTGATTTCTTGAATTTTATAAATTCTTAAAAAAATCTAAAGATAATTTGATCCCCTAATCTGGGCTAAAATAGAAAACAAATGCATTTTGAAATTTTAAAAAATTTGAATCACGGGATGGTCCGAGTGGAAATTATTATAAATATATTATTATACAGGCTAAGAAAAGGTTCAATGAAACATTGAAAAAAAACCTACTTTCGAATTTATAACCTCATCTAAGTTGTGACTTTAATTAGAAAATAATAAAGCTTTTTCAAACCTAACCAGCTGTACTTTTTATAATATATTTGAAAGATAATAATACCAAGATACGACATTTAATATCCTTTATACCCCATGAAAATGTAAGAAAAGTGACAACGCGCGGAGCTCAACGAACGCAAGCGAAGTTTAAACTGTGAGCGAGTCATAATTTCAATAAAGCAGTCTGAGCCACACTATTCTTACCACTATTCTAATGCATAGAAATGAGGAAAACAGCAATAGCAGCAGTTTGTTGCTTTTATATGCACACCCTACGGTTATTTAAATAAATAATAATAAGAATAAATACGAGGTTAATGTAGAAACGTTTAAACAATAGTCATCTAAAGAGTTCCACTATCCATCTCTCCGATCTGAAACGATTTACCAACAGTCGATTGGTCCGTGAACCGTTGGTCAACATTATCTTTAAACCATAAACTTTTCGTCCAATGGACTTTTTATCTACGAACGTTTCGCCAGCATTACTCTACATCCAATCTCTCGGGCTGATTATGAAATTATTTTATTGCTGCATTGGCGTTCGGATCTAATATATATATATATATATATGGAATTATATATAATATATATATATATATATATATTATATATAATTCCATGAGGAGTACTAACATGCAGTGTGTATGTCTAATGACCCGCTAACTAATTAAATAATTATGGTGATAAGTTGGTTGAATACAGTACAACAATGAGTTAAATGCCTTAAAAGATTTACTGAATGTGTATATCTTTGTATCTTAAACATAATGTTTTTTTTTATTGTTAGGATTTCAAATGTCAGTTTAAACACGTACATACCTATTTCTTAATAACCCGTTTCTGTCGTTACAAGGAACTAACTAGTAATGAAGTAAATAAACGTACGTTGTAAGTTTTTATGTGTAACAATGTACAATTTTAAGAATTTATTTTTTCTCTCAGTTATGTCTATAAGATGGGACAAATAATCATCTCCATACAGTTCAATGAAGATAAATGGGTGTTACTATATTTAATGTATGAATTATATTAAATCTGTTTGCCTATGTACCTTATTTTCACAAGCTAGAACTGTTTTACCCAAATTTGTTTTTAACATTTAAGGGATGAACAAATAAGTCAAATGACATCAATGTTAATGTTTAAAAGCCATTATCCATGTATCGTCCATATACAAATATTTCAGACGTTACGGCCAGGATCAACGTGGGTGATCAAATATTTGCACTGAGCATCAAAGATCCCGAAGAGGAGGGGTGATCCCGAGGGAAATCTTAAGTTACCTCTGGATTCTACACATAAAAAAATTACAATACGCAGAAACAACACCTTTATATCTATGTTTCATTCAAAACAACAACATCACTTGATCTTAATTAACATTAAAGCCAGATATGTCATTAAAAATGTTTTGAGTTGCTTTGTTAATTATAAAAATAATAATCGTTTATTTCAGGCTCTTCACCCACATTTTGTTTATAAACAATAACTTAATCTAATGTTAGCATTTACAACACTATTTCTAGAAAATAAAAATAGTTAAATCTTTTTGTTTTCAGTCGTCAAGTAAACATTCCATATCATGTCAATTTTATTAAATACATTATCATATAATTGTTTTATTATTAAATTATTACTTATACTTAGTCGTGCCCTAAATGAAAAAAATCGTTTTCTCATGATAGCGTACAAATCATCGACCCTGGCATCAGCAAACATACCCGAAGCACTGCAAAATTTAGGAAGACACATGAGACCTCTGAAGGCGTTATTATACTGTACTCTACAAGTGTTAAGGGAACGCTTTGTGTACTGAAGCCATAGGTTACACGTATAAAAAGATTGACAGTAACTATTGAACAGTGTTTTCTTGACCGGTGCTGTACACTTGCCAAATCTACGACTGAGTATGTTTCCTTTTTTTGCCAGGGACCATCGTTCTCTTTCTATATCCTGATCATCACTCATTTTACTGGGGACGTGGTGACCCAGATAAATGAATTTGTTTACTAACTTGAGTGGTACTTTGTCTAAGTACACAGCTGGAACAACCTCAGGGCCCTTTCCTGCTCTAAAGACTAACAGCTCACTTTTTTTCGTGTTATAGAGTAACCCATGTTCTCTAGCGTAAGATTCGCAGATCTTTAACAGTGCCTGTAGTTCTTTTATTGAGGGGCTCAGCAGGACCATATCATCCGCGTAACTGATGTTGTTAACACAAGTATCAGCCTCAGGACCACCGATACCAGTTCTACTGAGCTCCACAATAAGGTTATTGATGTAGAAATTAAATAGGAATGCTGAAGTAATTCCACCCTGTCTGTATTATAAACGTTTGGAATACAGATTTGCAAACATAACGAAATTATTTTAAATAGACTGGTAAAATGTGACGCTCTTTATTAAAACTTTTACATAATAAAACGTATTCGTTTCTTTTTTTATGGTATAGGGGGCAAACGAGCAAACGGGTCACCTGATGGTAAATGACTACCGCCGCCCATGGGCACCTGCAACTCGAGAGTCACAAGTGCGTTGCCGCCCTTTAAGGTGGGAGTAGGAGAAGAGGGGGAAGGGGGGAAGAGTGGGAAGAGGGGGAGAATGGAAGGACGGGAATAAGGGAGAGGGAAGGGTTAGGGCCTCCGGTAACCTCACTCACGCGGCGAAATGCAATGCGAGCATTGCTTCACGGCCGGTTTTCTGTGAGGCCGTGGTAACGAGCGGAGTCGAGCCGGCCCATACGTGCCGAAGCATGGCTCTCCCACATAACAATCATCATCGTGGCGCCTTTAATGAAGAAAATTTGGAACCCACACTCGAGACACCAGATAAATTTACTTGCCCTTGTCTAGTATTGCAAACTTTGGCTACTGCAATTTTTTTTTCTATTCATCGGAGAACAAGCCGACCGGATTAAATACCAGCGCACTAGTTTCCAATTGTTAAAAGTATCGTTTATTCTACATATTCTTATTTACTTTCTATTTGTTTATTTACTTTAATTATTACTTCTATTCTGCAATTAATTGTAGTCGTACACTTGAGTACTCGTACTCTTTAATATTTTTTTTATTTCTTTCTATTTAAGTGTTACGGAATTTAGCTATTCTCCACGGCCTAATAATTTCATAGAGATTATGCAATTTGTTAGCTCGTATATTTTTTGTATATTTTAATAAAATTTGACTGGAATAACTGTACGACTTATGAATACAAATAATAGTTTTTTATAGCCTAGATGGCGTACAAATATTAGGCCTTCCAAAAGGTTACTTTGTCCATACTATGTCCTTCCTCGCGGATGTGGGGAAAGAGTAAGACAATTATCAAAGTGGTCATTTGAAAAATACAAGAACTATATATATTATATATATACTTTAAATACAGTGAAAAAGTTTAAAACTAGATAGCTCATTAATTTCCACTGCTCTAACAACAGTGAGCAAAGAGTAAAAGGGTACGAACATGTACATAACCATTCGCAATTCACCTTGCAAGTTGAAGTCGTTGTTTTAAACGTATTGTAGAAACAGATTTTTCCACATGCACAAAGTCCCCGGAGACGTGACGTTCGCTAGCGTCCTCGTAATACTTATAGTGTGATCTGAAAACCCAGATACGATACTTTATGTAGATCGGCAACTACGAACTTTATACGTCTAACTGCCACACATGCAAAGTTGGATTAAAAGTGAACTTCACTTAGGACCTGGGTGTATTAAATTTTGACATATATACATATCTGGCTTATAAATTCGTTATGTAAAATGTTACAGTGGCATTACATGTTTAAATTTAAAACTTATTACACTTTGTAAACTTATTAAATTATAATTTAAACCAAATTGAGAGATGACAAAATAAATAAAAAATTAAATTAAACTTCATAGTTGTTACAGTGGTTCAAGTAATAATTTCGGCAACTGCTACCGTATCAATTGTTAGGTTTGATTTTCATGAGGAAAAAAACTTTTTAATTTTTTAGTGTAATGTACGTATTATATTAACTTTTAGTTTAATAAGCCCGATATAAAGATAAGGTGGGAATTTGTTTAGTTTTTCTAGCAACTTGCTGCTTATGAATAAGATATAATTAAAAAAATACAAACAGCTGAACGTAGAACCTCTTCCTTTTTCGAAGTCGGTTAATAACGATAACATTTATCACTTTGAACATCAATGTTCCTTAATTTCTAGAACAATCAACAAACACTATATGTACTCTTAATTTCAGAGCATTTCCCTCATTTTCCCTCAAATACCATCATAAGATCCGGATGCGGTGATAATGGGAGTCGTATGAACATAAATTATAAAAAAAAAAAAAAAATTAAGTCGCTCCATATATGACGGAAATATTGGTGCACATGCATACAAAAAAACATGTAGCCAAACATAGACCCTCCCTCCTCCTTTTTTTTTGTAAATTACAATTAAAAAAGAAAGTTAATCATATATTAGAAACATCATTTTATGTGTATTTCCTACATGAAAGCATTAAAGACGTTGAATAATACCTACTACAGACTTAAAACGTATGTTAGAATCTAAATCCTTATCTTAAATCTTTATAAACGTGTAATGAAAAGCTATTGTTGATTAACACAGTTATATTACACTCGTACTTCTGATATACTTCTGATACCACATTAAAATGTATATGGCTTCATATATTCCGTGTTTACTCTTGATGTTTAAACACCATGATTACGTTTCCCGTGTGATTGTGCAAACTTCAAAGTGAAAAGAACCTTATGCTGGTAATAAGACTTTATACATATTTGTTTACATTATAAGTCACATCAAAGCTAATTTAGTATGAAACGTGATATTAAAGATTCGGACGTATTAATTGGATATTAGTACCTCAATTCTGAGTGTTTGATGAAATTAACGACAAAATTAAAATTACAATACTCATTGAAAGCTTAAAACATATTTATGTATAAAGTGCTTGTTGACTAGAATAAGCGATTTTTTTATTCGAGTTTTTTCTCTAATTATCCTATGGCTCGATACCTATTTATTAGGTATAAAGTAATTAAAGAGTTAGGCCTCGTTTTGGAATTAGCACGTGTACTGTAACTTTAAAACTCATAAAAGACAACACGTTATGTTATTTGGGTGCGAAAAAAATAAAAATAAACGTAAAGCATACATTATTTATTACTCTGTGTAATATGTTAATGTTAAAATAAAATAAGCGAAGAGCGTTAAATTCAGGTGATAAACCAAGACAGTGGCTACCTGTTGCTGGTGGCGCAAGGCAGGTGGCGGGCGGCGTTGTTTCCGTCGCGTCGGCGTCGGCGATATCTATGATAAACAGACTCTTTGATGGTATCGTAAGAACCTAACACTCGCTTTGCATAATCGGATTAAAAGAACCAAGAATGTTAGAAGTTTTCTTCTTTCAAGAATAATACTCCTAAATACATGTATTTTTTCTTTACGTTTTCCGCCTATTGATAGCAATTTCATGCAAATATTATGGTGAACAAAAATATCTCAGAATATTTTGTCGCCTTTCTTTTCATAAGAGTGGCACTTTGTATTGGAATTGAGATAAGTTAACTGAGGACTAAATGAAAAACAAACGGTATATTGTTTGTGCAGGATTGTAAGAAGTTTTTGCGGAAAATTGGCATTGCGGTGGTTGATTATTGAATTTGAAACAGTGCGATGCACGAAATAAGGTAGGAGGAATACTACTAAGTAACTAATTAGTAGTAGTGTTAAAAGGTTAAATAAAAAAATTACTTTCAGTGTAAATAAATTTAGTCAAACTAATTACCAAAAATAAGCTTACGCTGTTGTCAAACTACAATCACTATCACATCTCAATATCCACAGGCCGAGGCACTGTTAAAACACTCTTTGTATTGGGGGAAATCTTTACTATAAGTTTAACACAGCTCATTCAAGATTTATATATGATACCACACGGGCTTATTGACTACATTTATTAATCTTGAATGAGTTTATAGCGTATGTACTGTATCTATCGTATAGGTGTATATATATTTCGTATAAGTATTATCAGTTTTTTTGAATAGGTTCGATTTTATTAATTAGTTAAAACTTGTACAGTGTTAATAATCTTACTATGTCATTCACTTACCTAACTAATATATTATTATAAATATACAACTATTCTTGGCATTAAGTCACCATGGCATGATAAGGAGAGTTTTACTTAATAGAGTGGCCGACACGAACCTGTATTGCAAATGTAATTTTATTTTAACATTTTTCATAAAAAATATAGGTACAATTTTTTTTTTTATAGAAGGTTTTATAGTTAATATAGCTGTGTAACTGCGCTTGGCATTTCTTATGGGAACTATACGTTTACTTAGGATGACTCTTGTCTAGCCAAACTTTCAAAGTAAAATATTACTTAAATCATCCAATTGTTACAGCCCATGCCGAGAAACTAAGTTCCATGGAAACAAAAATAGATATAATTTATGTAGTTTAAAAATATCAGTAATTTATTATTTATTTAATTAAACTAGCAGAGCCCCGCGGTTTCACCCGCGTAAGTCCCGATCCCGTGGGAACATCGGGATAAAAAGTAGCCTATACGTTAATCTAGGTCTCCAGCTATCTACATACCAAGTTTCATCGCAATCGGTTCAGTGGTTTTTGCGTGAAAGAGTAACAAACATCCATCCATCCATCCAAACATTCACATTTATAATATTAGTGGGATTATCATAAATGGGTATTTTACTGTAGACTGTACTTACAGGGAAAATAATAAGTAGTATTTGAGTTCAAGATTCGTAACGACTAATTACTATGTATTTTAGAGGTAACCGATATCTTGAAATTTCTACATTTATCCTCAAATCTTTTGGATTATTAACGAACTGACAAGATGTGGTAATAAGTGCTATCTGTGTAGCATGTTACGTCAGTAGATGGTTACGTTTCTACTAACATAAATACGTGACGTCGATGTACTGAAAATATCCCGAGACAATGTGACGATATTGAAGAAGTCTTAACATGTTATTAACTGGTGCACCTGTATATTTTGCTATAATTAAACATCCTACATGTATATAGTATATTGACCGTGTTGGTATATATCATAAAAACGGCAGATTAAAAGTCGAACTAAGCACTTTGACAACTCTTTTTTGGTTCGAGTTGCCAAAGTTTAGAATCTGCTTGCATCTTTTTTCCAGACAATTATAATTCTGGAACGTTCAAGTGAATATGTTTCTCTATTTCAATACGCAATAGTAAAATAAAAAAAGGTTAAACCACGGATACACGAGATTCGTTCCTATTTGACGTGTTTGCGTGTGTTGTGTAATTTATGTACAATTGCGAGCATATCTCCACGAGATCGTCTGTTCATGTGTTTGCGTTCTTTATCTCAATGTTGGAGTATTTAGGTTTGAATTGCTTTCTTTACCTATGAAACAGTCAACGAAATTGCGTGTTTCATTAAAACCGAGGTTTATGATTCAGGATATGGATACACAGTGTATACACAATATTATGGTTTGCGTTACGTTTGTTGGATGCCAGAAACGTTTTTTGTTTAGGTATTAAAAAGATCTGTTCATTTTTATACAGTAGAGGCAAGATGCTAGTATAACACAAAGATTTGGCTTAGAGGCGAAAATATGAGGATCTATGTTCTCTGTTCACAAAAAAAAAAGAAAAAAGAGATCTAAATAAATAAATTGTTGTGCGGTTATATAATGTAATTACTTATTTATATAAAATACGTACTTAAATGTGTATTCTTATGATTAACATCGTGTTATATTTTTATTATTTTCGTAGGCTTTACTTATCTACGTTTGTGGGAATAAAGTGTTTTATTAAACTGTGGAACAGTTCACTTCGCACACCATCGCTTCGGGCACATAGTGTCTTTACTAATCAATTCGCTCGCGTAGATAAAACACGAGAATGGTAGTTTCCTACGCTTAAAATAAATTATTTTACAGTCCTTATGAAATTCAGTGATATATATATATTCGTTTTTATTATATTCAGTGATTATTCATTATTTCAAGTATGTTATTGTTGTTTAATTATATCTTATCCATAATAATATTATAAATCTCAGAAACTACTGGTTCGAAGTAAAAAAATATTTTAGTGTGGATAGCCCATTTATCTAGGAAGGATATAAAACATCACGCTACGACACATAGGATCGGAGCATCGATGAAAAATGTTGCAAAAACGGGGAGCTTTTTTTTAAGGGCTTCCTTTTATTGCTTCCCTTCCCTTCGAGCTTCGAAAACGGTTAAAGTAATAATAATAATTAATAGATATAGTATATAGTAATAATAATCATAAATAATAAAAATAATTATATATGACGAAATTGTTCCTCTTAAAAAGTTCTAAAAAAAAGTCGCAGTGACAAGACTTATGTGACGCAGACGAAGTTACGCGGGTCAGCTAGTCAAACATAAAGTAAATTTAACGGAAGTAACGTGTGACGTGTGTTAAGTTAAATACAGACAAATTTATTGGACTTTAATCAAGTACCGTAGCGTAAAATAAACGTAACCTTAGTTTTAAAATATTTATGTAAAAATACTAACACCATCACTTGAATACACATTAATGAGGTAAACGAGAACGAGAAGTCATATATTTATTTGCTGTGTAATCCTCGTTAGCGGATGACAATGTGACGCAACAATTCTTCTGCTTATTACCGGTTTTTATTCTCAGTTACAGCACTTTTGCTTTTAGAAAATAACGTCAACTCACAACTTAGTGGTATTTACTAGACTTGCAACGAATAGCCGATTATTATTATCGGAAAAAGTATTCGGCTGACGCGTGGCAGGAAACTTTTATCGAAATTTTTGATTCTTGTCTCTAATTTCCACTGTTTAAACGCCTGTGATGAAAACAGATGTTCTTGGGTGGGTATCCAAGCACATCTGTTTTCGTTTATGAATTGCTACGAGGAGGATTCTGCAGAGAAAGCATAGCTCATATCGAAACAACGAAAGATAAAACTCAGTTGCAACTATAGCCGGAAAATTCAGAAATATTAGTTCCCTGCAGCACAATCTTCCATGGCAAAATTTTTATTACCATTTAAATGCATGGACAGATTTTGTTTTTTCACATTATCGAAGTTAATATGTATGATTATTTTATTGAAAGAATAAAAAAAAAGAGTACAAAAAATATAATTAAATTAACTGCTTTCTTTTACCGATTATCAGACTTCAACAAATAAAATATATATATATATTTTTTTTTTCTCTTTTTCTTTTTCTTATTCTCTCACGCCTTATTGCTGCCACTAGATTTTTCTTAGCCCTTCTACAGTATACTGCTAATATGGTCAGTATACGTCATTCAAAGCCTACCCGTACCGACTCAACTACTCACAGAAGCCACTAACAAAAAACCGTAGTATTCGGTATTCGGCCGAATAGTACCTAGATATTCGGTATTTTGCCGAATAGTATGAAAGTAGCCGAATAGGCCGAATACCGAATATTTACCGAATATTCGTTGCAAGCCTAGTATTTACATATTATGTATGAACCAGGACTTCATAGCGATAAAATTCACAGGGATCAGGCGGTGTTTGTTTTTTAAATAATGTCAATGTGATAGGCATTCAATTTCTTTACCTATTTCATCACTCTTAAAATTGTTTCTTTTTAAAATTTGGTCACTCTTGTGGTATAACCTATTCCAATAAAGTTGTTGAACAAGATAACAATACGTGTATGATTATTATATTCACTCCGGGTCTTGCAGTAACAGGGCAGAAACCGGTACATTATTGTACTCTATTAAATTGTTAAAAAAGAAATAGCTAGCGACAGAGTGTCTGCTTTCGTTTTATTACTAACACGTTATTTATTGACAAAAGATAATATAAAATATTTCAACAGCACGTACATGTAACTCACTAATGTTTAATTTGCTTTAATATTTGATGATGTTTAAACTATGGAGGGAAGCAAGCTTTTGGCGCGTTTTATGATAATTAATCATCGTATCCTATCCAAACTTACAATAGCAGGTTTGTGACTGTCGTGTTAGTTACTAACTTTATAAAACCTACAATTACTTCAAAGAATAGTATGGCAAGTCATAAAATGTATCAATCGACGACAATCACTGTAAAAGATTAAATGTAAGTTATATTAAGTTACACCTGAATATAATAAATATGTCATAACGTGTGGGCTATCAAGATTTAGCTTTTGTTCTACAAATTTTTGTACAAATTGTATCGTCGATAATTCTTGAACCGTACCAGCGATCTAAAACTAAGAAACAACTAAACAATTAAGATAACTTTTATCATCAGACCAACTTTTACTATTGAACCGACCCGTCTTAGCCCTTAATGTTGCAGGAAAACCAAATTAAAACTGTATGCTTGTTTTATAACTGAACTATACTAAACCACCATCCTACATAAAGCCTCTTTTTAACTGGAAATAGATTTAGAGAAGCTTAGCTTAGTGAGCTTAAGTTACTCAAATGCATTATATTTAAATGAATAATATCTACGGACGTATCGCTCAAAGACTCGCTTTAAGCGAATGCTGCAGCGTATTAAAATTTAAATTTACTGCTTTTAAAATGATGTAGTAAATAGAGTGATATTCAGACTTACATTATTCTGATTGCTACAGAATTGAATAAGTTATTCAAATCTTAAATTAAAAAAAAATATTTTGTATTAATATAGATATCTACTACATTTCAGAATGAAGTAATATGTATGATATAAATATGTATAATATAAATAATAAAACGTGTCAACATAAAAAAATGTGAGTGAAGTGAGGATTGTCTGAAAATAAACTCGTTTTATAAAATCGGTTAACATTCACTTGTATTTTGCAAATCATGTGCATGGTGACCTTCTGTTAACACTGGACGAGAAAAAATGTTTAACATAATAATATTATTTTGTAAATAATAATTTAAGAAGATGTATTTTTCCACAATTTCGTCTATAATCTTTTAATTTTACAACAGCCTACATAATAATTTTGTTTTTAATGTTTTTTTCTGTTTTACCAGAAAGCTATTGTGTTCTGCGAAGAAGGAATTTGGTACATTGTGAACACTGTAAAGAATTAAAATATAAATAGATCTCTTGCACTGCCAAAGGAACCGAAAAATTTACTATTGACAGTAAAGTTTTAAAAAGATATTCTTAAAGTACTTAAACAAAGTAAAATGAATCTCTCAAAAGTTCTATAAAAGAAAAAAGCTCTTCAAAGTTCCTATAAAATACTTTATGGCCGTAAATTCTGAACCAGATTGGTAAGAAGTAAGAAATAAAGTTACGACAATCTCTTTCATCATCAACTGCAAGTCGGGTCTTTAAAAAAACCAAAACTGTAAATTAAATGGGTCGAATTGTTTATGTTAAGAGTGGGTTTAGTAAGGTCGGGTGTTTAATTTTATGGGATAGGGGGCAAACGAGCAGACGGGTCATCTGATACACCTGCAACTCAAGAATCACAAGTGCGTTGCCGGCCTTTAAGGTGGGAGTAGGAAGGGTGAGGTGGTTAGGGTCTCCGGTGACCTCACTCACTTGGCGAAATACAATAAAAGAAAGAAAGAAAGAAAGAAAGAAAATATGTTTATTAGTAGTAGTAGTAGTAATGCAAGCATTACTTCACGCTGTTTTCTGTGAGGTCCTGGTATCACTCCGGTCGAGCCGGCCCATACGTGCAGAAGCACGACTCTCCCACACTGGCTATTGTTTCAACCCGCAACATTTCAATCGCAAGAAGCGTTGCCGCTACTTATAGCGATTGGCCATCACATTAATAAATGTCTCCCTATTCTTTTGATGTCTATTTGAACTAATTTTGTTTTTGTGATTGTATATTTAACTGCAATTCTATCAAACCTAACCTTTCGATGTGTTTTGTGGTATTCTAAGGACGGATAGGGTACGTGTCTGAGTTGCTGCATACTGCAAACGTGTTTAGATACTAACGATCTGTCCAGGTACACTCTGGCCAAATAACATAGTACAGTAATTTGCAGTATTGGTGAGCGGTACCCGATTTCATCGCTATTCGATAGTTAGCTTGAATCCGACATGATTTGATTCGCCAGCGGATTGCCAATAGGTACGACCGTAAACTAATTGCGCCCGCGGTGCACGTGGCCCATTCCACTACAGATACTCATGAAATAACAGCGTGATTTATTTATTTAAGAGAGAAACATTAATACAATATCAACTATACTGTACAACAATTTTATGTACATATGTATGTACAACATAAAATCTAAATCTCTAACACAAAGACCTCTCGCAATGCACCAGACATACTGACATAATCGTCTGCCATTCATCTGCAAACAAGTCAGTCTGGATTTTGATAATTAGAAAACTTTGAATTGCACGTGTGAGAGTCTCTTATTTAGTTAATTTTCTGTTATGTGTCTGTTATATTGTCTATTGTCGTAATGTTGTCTGGCAACTTTGAGTATGAGATGCTCGCCTAGAAGTCTTGCCGAAGGTGGCGTAGGTGTCAGGTCGTTCAGCTCGCTTTAAGATGGTTGAGCTGGACGATGACTGGCGCGTGCGTCATGCTCGTAAACGAGTGCTATTGATCATGGCTGGCCATCTTCGGACTGCTGTTACTTAACTATAGTAGTATTTATTGCGCAATTGTTTATATTTTAGATGTCACATTGTCCCCACATTTAATTTGCGTTTATAAGCAATGTAACAAGTAGCTTGTGAAAAAACATGTTGAAAAAGAGAGTCCTTGGAGTTTCTTGCCTGTTCTTCTCCATAGGATCTACATATTGGAATAGGCAACTAGCTTGCGAACTTTACGACTGACTTCTACTTCTGACAATTCAAAAATACCGATTGGTTTAAAACAAATAATTTTATTTGATTTGATTCCAAGAGAGCATTGAGTGAGGTAAATGCCCGGGGAATGGGTGAAATAAAATTAAACATTGACATGCATTTGGGGTAAATAATATAGTGGAGTGCCTGAGGCGTTTAAAAAATGAAAAGCTCGGATTTTAATTAATGAAATGACATTTAAACAGTCATTCATTCAAAATGATTTTTTTATCTAGTAGGATATATAAAAAAACACCAAAAAAAAATTGTAATCATGATTTGAAAAAAAAATAATACGCAAAGGTATAGCATATTCTTCTTTATTAATACTGAATTAACGTTTATATTTGGAAAAAGCTAGCGCCCGCCGCTTCACTTGCGTAATAGTTATTTTCTATCCCTCGGAAATAGTACCTACTTCTTTTCTCGATGACGACTTCAGTCTGCCCTGACGAAATTTCATGATGATCGGTGGAGTAGTTAAGGCGTGAAAGCGTAACAAACCAACTAACTCACATTTGCATTAATAATATTAAAATTGATGAGTTGTAAATTAAGAAAAATTAAATAAAAAAGAAAATTATTAACAAAATATTTGTTTATTTGTAACATAAAAAATGTACATTTCTGTCCATATTAAATATTTCCTTCGAGTTCATTTATTTAAAAGACACATAAATTAATTTGAACATTGTCAAGCACGGGGACAAGCAAGCAAACAAGCAATGACGACATTAAAATTATTGCGAAAAACCTATGTCGTTCTATTGCTTCACAGCAGTAGTTTATTTTTTAATTCCGCAGATATATAAAACTCTTGGCTATGCCGATCAGCTCTTTGGGCCCCTCGCAAAGGCTAAGCGTTAGCAATAAATTTACTACAGTTGGATTGAGCGCACCCGGTCATCCAGCGAACATAAGCCCTCTGAAACTTTGCAACTGCACTCGGCTGAAAGCGACAAATTTCCGACAAAAAAATTTAAAGTTTATGGAGCCGTTGAAGTATTTTTTATTTCTAGAATTACATTAGGAATCACTTTCCGTACGGTTACAACATGTATAATTTCCATTCAGTCTATGATACTTATATACAGATATTATCGGTCGCAGGGGTGAACTTGACTTTTTCAAAATTGGCTGCTTTTCCTAAGCCTAATTTAAGGTATATCGTTATTTTCTGTATAAGCAACCATAAGTTCATAACAATATTTTTGTGTACGCCCCAGGTGGTTCCACCGCTAATAAAGATAAACGTTTTCTTAAGTGGAAAAATCCTTAGGCCCGCAGAATCCTTAGTGGATTCATTGTTACACTCGTCTTCAATTTTTTTTTTGTCGTCGATACGCTCTCCCTCTGTAAAGACATCAAACACGACATGAGCTTGTGGAAGGGCCGCTCGCGCTCGCCACTTTGATCTTTGCCGAAAATACAGACAAGAAAGCGAGCGTTGACGAGGTTAGGCGAGCGGGCACGAGTCGACCCGGGTGGGCCCTCTTCACATGCGTATTTTATATCAGAGGTTGCCATTCAGTTGGTAATTAAAGTTGATTGGATGGATGTCGCTTTTAAACTCAATCACAGTTAAGCATCCATAAAACAAGCGCTTTGATTTATTTCGAATGAGGTTTTTGGAGTATTGGGAAGATACAAATATCCACAGTCATTTCTTAACATATTTTCTCTACTACTGATAATATTAACAGGATTTTTCACATTGAACATTTTTTTTACTACTGATAATATTAACAGGATTTTTTACACCACCAATTATCAAAGTGATTCGACCATTGTGTCATTGTAATTGAGTTGAGGTAACTAGCTTAGTTCCATATACTTATCGCAAAAAAGTCATGAACTCAAAAAGCCTTTCATAGATCTCTATACATTATGTAGGCATATATATAACTGATATAGGTATTATAACTTTTAACATAGATTTGATTAGCATAAACATAAACTGTCAGATTCAAACAAAATTTTTTGGCAACAAATTTTTTTTTTTTTTTTTAATACTTATGGTCTAATCTACATGGAATTTTTTAAAATAAAGGCAAAAATAAAGATATGGCATTTTCCCTATTAAACAATATTGATGCTCTGCATTGAAAATACCTATGAAAGTATGTTGTAATTTGTATATTTCTTCGTCAAATTAAAATATTGAACTTAAAATAAATATAACTAAATTAATTTATTCTGCGTTAAATTAAATACGAGCTTTTTATGATGTATTTTCTGGTACTTGCATTGACATCGATTAATAAGATTATTTTGCTATTTATAACTATTCTATATAATTTAACAAGATTAGTCAGTTAACGGACGGTTAAATAATAGTGCCGTACATAGCTTTAACATTAGAAATAAGTATAAGCTTATGCTGCCAATATATATTGTGTTCATTTAGATGCCAAAATATACCCTTCTACAACATTTCCCAAACCATATACAAAACGTGAGCATGAACAAATTCAAAACTCAAGTCAAACAGAAACTTTGTTGTAAGGAACACGCTTATAGACTAATGTCGCGTTCCAATAAACAAGAAACGATTCGTTTTAAATTTTCAATGAACATTTTACCGCCCGTAAGCAAAACGAATCGTTTTTTGTTTATTGGAACGCGGCATAAATGCATTATAAAAATGCTCGGGATTAAGTTACGCTAATTTCTTCGCATAGGTTTATTTTTAACGTTATGCTGTCTTGTATTGCTGTTTTTATTGACATGTATCATACAGGATTCTTTTGTTTTAAATCTATGGCATGTTTTTTATTATTATCCAAATATTTTCATAGTTATTACGTTTGTGAATAAAAGTGCTATTTGGGATAGTTATTTCCAGCTTAAGTTTCATAAGTCTTACAGTTTTAAGTGTTTTCATTGGCTTACCCAAATGTTTGACTGCGGTGGTGGACCGGTTGAAGACGTGGAGCTTCCTAAGATGTGGTTAAGTTCCGTGATTACCGACTTATCTAGTCTACTGGGTGCGTGACTGGTCCGCTCAAAATGAAATTCATTAATTTTGTATTCAAATTGGTTTATTTGTATAAGTATAGTTTTTTTTTAGCTTAATGTTAATAGAAAACGTTCTATGTTTCTTTTTATAATTTTGAAGGCAATGTTTCACCGTACTCATCCCACAAGTTTGTATTATAACATCTCACCTAAAGAAGGAAATGCCTTAATTTCCTCTGTCATCTTTATGATCAGTGAAGCGTAAGAAATGTTAGAAGCGGTAAATATTATTATTATTAGCAATTTAAAATGTGTTAAGTACCCTCACTTTCGAGTAAAATGAAATTATCCATTGAACAAAAAAAAATTAGCTACTTAAAAGTTTGAAATTCATTTCTCTGTGTGGCGTGAAATTATTACCGATATCAAAGATATACCAGTAAATGCAAATTTTCAAATTCAAATTCAGTATCTTTATTTCATAAAATTGATCATCAATTATTCGAAATCGTCATTTTAATAAATAATTATTATAATTAAAAATTATAGATCAACACACACAGAGTCACCGCAACAATAGTTTGCTTTGTCAATTGTAAAATTATTAAAGAAAAAGGTAATACCTGCACGGGTGACGAACATCCCTAAATAACTAACGAGAATACCAATAAATAATAGACCTTATGAAATATCATCCTCTCCGATCATTATGTTCGATGGCGTAGTTTAAGATGGGTTTTTTAAATAAAAATAGCACGTCAGATTGACCGCAAAGCGCCTAATGGAAAGCTAGATTGAGGCGCAAAGACTGAAAACGCGTTTTCACGCCCCCCTTAAAGGACCCGGGCTTATATATCGAAGGAAACACGTGTGCTGGTAATGAATTCCACATTTTAATAGTGTAGCACAGATAGGAGAGGCTGAACCGTTTGGTTCTTGTTGGGATTGTTTGCACTGTAAGGGGGTGACACCTCAGCCCGCCACGTGTTGTTCTGGATAGGAAAGGAGAGGGTGGGATCAATTGGAAGAGCTCTTCAGAACACTCGCCATGGTAGAGGCGGTAGAATACTGCCAAAGAGGCTACGTTTCTACGCAACTGCAAGAGTTCAACATTGTTGGTGATCTCAAGACTCCCAATGATGAGGATAGCATGCCGCTGCAAACGTTCAACATTGTTGGTGATCTCAAGACTCCCAATGATGAGGATAGCATGCTGCTGCAAACTGCCAAGAGCCTCAAGAAAGTACTGTTCAGAGGTATTCCATACATACATCGAACCCGCGGTACATCGAACTAAAAATTGTAATTTCACAATACAAAGTAGTAATAATCTTTATAATGATAAAAATATTTTACAATGTCAGATCTAAATTTTAATGATATTTTAGTGTAAGCAACGATCGTTCTTAGATGGATGATTTTCTGAGAACCCCATATTCATTCCCCCCATTCATATGCGTGTCCGATTTCTCGCCGTTTTAATTTCGATTATTCACCACCTGTCTCCATCGTCAGCTTTGACACGAATATAAACATTCTAATAACTAAGTGCAATTAAACAATTAAATGGTTAACGTTCTATTCATATTCTACGCAGTCATTCTATTAAAACTAAATTATGAAATTTATATTACACATTTTTATGGCAAATTCAACACTAAGTTCCCAACATATTTACACTGATTTGTAATAAAAAATGGGAAACTAACATAAGGTACATACGAGGTAATATAAACAGAAAGAGATGAGAACCAGCGATGCGGAAGGGGGCCAGCAAACATCGAGTAAATCAAACAACAAGGGCCAATCATTTTGCATGTGCCGCCGCATATGCCTGCGCCCTCACACCCGTCAGCCATTCAACCGAACATACTTCCTACCTAAATGAAAATTGATTGGTTTTGTTTAACAGTTCAGCGAGTTTTTAGACGACCTATATAGCCACTAACAATAAAACACCTCACAAATGAGAGTAGTTAGAGGTAGAGCTACCATTAACATAATTATACAAACGCCGGACCAGCAGATCCAATGTCCAGATATTAAGCCTTACGGTTCTAGAAAGTTTATGGAAATAGGAGGCCAAATTCGGAGTAAGCGTTTGTTGAACTAACATTTTCGCCCCGATTACAAAGATAAAGGTAGTGAAATTTAGGAACTTACCAGCTTTTGCTCGCTCAAAAGTTATTTTTCTATGCCTTTTGCTGTACAACAAACTCACTTTCGCGTTTAGAATATTAGTTGGGATTAGGATTTACGCTATTACGGATTCATTTCACTGTATGAGGGTGAGGAATGTTTTATGTTAGTTTTGATATCTGATTTTGTAATAGTAAAACTATGTATATGTTAGTGTAACAAGTGACTTGTATTATTAACATGTATGTACATATAAATAATATAGGCACTACTACTACAGAAATAAAAACGTATTATTTACTAAAAAGCTTTATTTCAGGATAAATGGCTTAATAATGGACTGTCATTATTATCACATTGACATAACGATTTTATAAAATCGTGATGTTTTTACAAAAGTATACAAACATATATCGTAGATTTCTTTTAGTTGACGGAAAAACTAAATGACGATTTTGGTCACAAGCTGTTAAAGTTCGAAAACGTTTCTGTGCAGTAAAATAATAAAATGGTTCGTTGGTTTTTAAATTAGGCTAGTACATGCTATTTGATAGCTATTTGAACTTGGTCTGCAAACAGCTGTTATTACTGCGACATATTAATTTTAGCAGTTCCATTTCTGAGTAAATACAAAATTTAAAACAGCGAACCTTATCTTCTTGTCGAAATTGTTCATCAGGGTATTCTTTAATATTCCGAGGTAGGTATGTGAAAATAGGAGAAGAGATTTGAACGGTAACTTGAAAAATAAAATTTTAAAAGCCAGACCATCTAAATGGATATAATAAAAAAACAAAAGGAACAGGAACGACGGAAAAGTGTTAGACCTGTAGGGTGAAGAAGAAAATATCCATCCTAAAATAAAAACGCTAACCCTACAATGGTAAGATTATATCTCAGTTTATTGATTCTACAAAAGTGAAATAATCACACTTTTTTTATGATAAGTAAAATCCGACAGTTTGTGAAATGACAAGTTGTTTTCTTGTGTTGTTACTTAGTTATTTGTTTATTTTGTTGTTAATGTGTTATGTTACTTAGTAACTTTTTTAGCAGTTAATTAAATTTGAGTAGTTAAATATACTTTAACATTGTGTCTGAAAAAATCCTTTGAATGATGTAAAGGAAAAAAAATAAGTGACACGGTTAACACTAAGTTGTTTTAAAACTAATTGAATAATGGGTTAATAACGATATTAGCGGAGGGCCAACCCAGCACTTACCCCCAGCTTGTCAACGACGGGCAACAACCAAGTATAGAGACTTCACCGAACTTTCATAGATAGAGACGGATAGGTCTTCTTCAATTATTAAAAAACTTCTTAAAGCACAAGGCTGTCTTTTCTGCTTTCAGGAAGCCTTTGAATAACCGATGAAGTTCCATTTAAAGCTAAACGTTTTATATTCACGTGAAAGTACATTGTAAAATCAAAAGTTTCTTTGACTTATAATGAAAATGATACTTCTATTGTGGTAGAAAAATTTTCAGGCGAGCGACAGTAACAGTATAAAACGAATGCCACTTATCAGGGTCTAAGCTATTTTTACGTAAAGAAACAATAGTAGTTGATAGTGTGAAGGGTGCTTATCGCCTGACAAATCGATACACATGCTGATGTTGGCCGATAATTTTTGTTAGCATACTAATAGAAATTTCAGTCACGGTAGAATACCTCTAATGCAAAGCAATGTCCATTAATTATGTATTCACACGGGAATTAACGCGATCACGAAAAGGTTTTACATATCTCTGAATTCCCTGACGTTTCGATCAGGTTGCACTGGCCGTGGTCACAGGTTCTGTTCGTGTGAATACATAATTATATCATGGAACGCGAAAGTTTAAAAGTTAGTAATGTCCATTAAAATTATATTGTTAAAAACGAGTGCAATTTACTAATTCAAACATCCTTCTCTGTTAAAACTAAACATTTGTTAGTCTGATAAAATGCCCAGTTTTACGATGGCAATATCAAATAGAAGGTGGTGAGAATGAAATTTAATTTTCGAGTTGCATAAAAATTGCATAGCGACCCATATAAAAAGCGAATAAAAGTTGCCAGACATTGCCCACAAGGACGCAATAACTTCTTTTGGCAATCATATTTCATTCTTTTATGCAAAGGGCAATAAAAATCGTTGAAAATACGAGCTGAAACGTAATTACGTAGCGAACTAGTTTGATAAAATTTACTTCTCTCGAAAGGTAACACAGGTAATTTTACAGGCGCGTATTTTGTTTTATTATTAAATGCTGATGGTTACATTAACATGTTTTTATAGTGTTATTAACCGACTTCCAAAAAGGTGGAGGTTCTATGTTCGTCTGTATGTATTTTTTTTATTTATGTTCACCGATATTTCCGTCATCTGTGGAGCGATTTTAAAAATTCCCTTTTTTATTTAAAAGGGTATGCTCCCAAGGTAGTCCCAGTGTCACCAAGTCCAGATCTGATGCTGATATCTGAGACAAAACGAGGGAAACCCTCAGAAATTGATTTTTCTTGACATTAAACAACATTGAGGTTTAAATTGATGAATGTCATTGTTCCTAACCAATTTTAAAAAAAGGAGGTGGTTCTACGTTCGGCTGTTCGTATGTTTTTTTCCTTTTTTGGTGTACAACAAAGAGTATTTATTATTATGATTATTATTAAATTAAGTATCATGTTCGGTAACTTACATTACAACATTATAGTAGGCAATGTTCTTAATACCGTAACTACTCAGTGTGTATGTACTGTTCACTAAAAATATAAAAAAATAAACACTTTTCAGTTTTTTTTTTCTCTTTATTTATTATTAGGGACTTTTATACAATTGTATATGTCAGTCCCATCGTACCTTATAGCCAATATAATTTAATTAAAACGTAATGATACGAACTTATAAATACTAAAGGCGGCTTTTGAGCTGGGCGCTGACAATATGTGATGGAACATACCGACATCATACGTTTTTACATGTAATTCGCTTAACAGATATTCTCTTGTAGATTGAAATCTGACACATTCCTTCAACAAGTGTATCACATCTTCTAAGGACCCACAAACGTCACAGTTCGGTGAATTAAGTTTTTTCATTAGAAATCCAAACTTATGCGGTATGTGTCCAGACCTCAATCTGTGGGCGATTACAATAAGTTTTCTACTAAGCCCAGTATAAGAAAACCATGGTACGTGAGGAGGCTCCGATACTATAGTCTTATACCATATTCCCTTATCTTTCGAATTTACATTAAAATAGTCTTTCCAAATTTCGTAACATTTATTTTTATTTTTTTGATTCGATGCTGTAAAAAGTTAAAGTGACTTCAAAAACTCTAATAATTATAGTTGGCAAAGTGAAAAGTGAAAAATAATTGATTACAAATTTAATTGGCTACAATACACGTGACACTTTTAATATTATAAAGCTGCTAGATACCTACTGGTCTGTTTGAAGTCGGTCCCAAGCCCGAAACGCAATCATTAATACTTAGGGATATAAACAGCTTAATTAAGAACGGTATATAGTGTTTTTCGTAGTACTCATTCTAAAGTAGAATCGAAATCAAAACATGAAAGATCAGTTGGGAATAGGCTAGTATTTATACCGATGTCTTCGAAGCAAGTGAGTAAGTACACAATAGCTGGACTCTTCTCAAGCATTTACAGGTATAGAAGATATGTAGGTACAGATACAGGAATATAAATATTGCTTAATATAAAAAATTTATTAATCTGTTAACATTATTTAAAGTTGAATACACTGTTAGGTCCTTATTATTCACTTTCCAAGTTTATTGTAACATGAAAAGAGAAACCTTTATTCTATTCAATAATTAAAGCTGCATTATACGCTTAGTAGACATCATGTCTTGTCTTAACTTTGAGAGACGTGAGTCATCATCACTATGTGAGAGATTACCTAAATCTGTGTGTCGGGGATACAGTGAACGTTCGCATTAATCCACCTGTAAAGCACCGTGATTACAATATTGCTCCTCAAAGAGTATTTACCGTTAACATAGCTGACGAGGTCAACGAATGCATGCAGAGGCCCTCTTTGAAATAGATCTATGCATTGAAACTTTTACTCAAAGCAATATTTGATCTGCTCAAACGTTTTCAAATGTAAACGACACGTATGTAAACAGAGTAATCCTAACTACCCTAACCACTCTAACTCTAACCGCGTGGTGGTCGAATTTCGACCATGGTTTATTTCATTGGCCAATATTACTTGACCTGTCATTGTATAGACTTTTGTACCATGACAGGTTAAAATATATACTGGACACTCATAGCTGTATGTGCCCGTTTTTGCATTTTTTTTAACTTTGTAGCAAATATTGTTCAAAAATTTTAGCATTCGTCACTTCTTCTCTGTATAAACTATAAGTGTGTGAAATTTCATACTCCTCCGTCCGCCCAATTTTCGTAAAAAAAAAAAAAATTTCGCTTCACGTATATAGATAAATGTGATGCGAGTTTGTTTCTTTGAATAACGCCTTTCACGCCTTTGCCGATCATCATGAAATTTAACATTCTCTTTGTCTGGGGCACAGAAAAGGCATACCTAATAACGCAAGTAAAGCCGAGGGCGACAGCTACTGTCTATATATAGATACTATACAAAACTACACTATACTTACATATCGCAACCCTAGATCTAAAGGGGACTAACACAAAAATTTAAATGTTTGAGTTATGCACACCATCGAATCCCTTATCTCAATACCTACCGGCCAATAAACTAAATTTAAAAATATCACCACTACTCGACGCTAGACGCTAAATTCACCGACACGGGCTCAACTCAAAAACTAAACAAATATACAATACATTGTCACAGAAATAGAGAAATAACTACATAAATCCAATTTTCAGCCCCAAAATATGATTAAAACACAAGATTCCTACAATATCTTTCTTCTAGCTGCATATAAAACTCCAAAACTTCGGCAGTGCAGTTAGTTTTCACCTTTTCTTAAAAAAGTGCTTTTTTGAGTAACAAAAACAGTGATTCACTACCCTCTGTGCAAAAGTCGGTGCGAATTATTATTCTATGGAAATTTAAATGATTTTACTGTCTTCATTACTGCTGATTTGGTTTATAGGTAAGTATATCAATTAAACCTCTGAGTAGTTAATACTTTTAACTCAAAGGTACCTGTATACCTTACTCTCTTTTTAGTTGTTTCACGCTAGTTTAATTCTTCATATATATATATATATGAAGAATTAAACTAGCGTGACTATACTTTGACTATACTTACAAATTCTTATTTTTACGTTAGTTTTACGTTCATGGAACGTAAAACTAAGGAATTAACGCGACCACGAAATAGGTATTTACATGCCTCTGAATTGCCTGACGTGGTCACAGACTGGTCAATTCAAAGAATTTGTATAATTAATCATTTTATGATTAATTATACAAATTCTTTTTGGAAAAAGATTAGAAGCATTTACTTTCTCAATCATGTAAAGCTACAACAACTTCACAGTTATACTGGTTATTTAATTTGGGTTGCTACGTATTGAGATATGCAAATTCAATCGTATATTTTTTTTCGCATTCCATGATATAATTATGTATGTACGGGAATTAACGCGATCACGAAAAGGTATTACATGCCTCTGAATTGCCTGACGATTCGACCAGGTTGCACTAGTCGTGAGTTTCATCGTGCGCAAGTCCTCTTCACGGAACGTCACTTTTACATAAGAGTTGTACGTGAAGCGATTGAAATTAAAAAACACAAAACTTTCAATCGGGAAGATGGTTTCAAATTATCTACAGAATGGAATCCAGGGATAAAAGACATGCCACCTTGCTTTTATGCGCAGTCGGGTGAACACCAGAATAGAGACACATTGGTTTGCTTACAGGATAGGGACACTGTAAGTACAGTATGTGATGGTAAAAGTACATGGCGAAACGAAAATATCAAAAGTATCGAAAAAGTGAGGGTGGATGAAGAACCTTCTACCTCACGATCTCGATGACGGAGGGCGTGCTCCGCTGAGCCAGTTAGCCTGTGACCACGGCCAGTGCAACCTGGTCGAAACGTCAGGCAAATAGAGGTATGTAATACCTTTTCGTGATCGCGTTAATTCCCATACACATACATACATAATTATATCACAATTCCTTAGCAAAACTTTAGTTTTCATGAATTTAAAATTAGAAGATGGGGTAATATTTTTTTAGTTATAATAAATAATTTCGAGAAAATAATAAAATCTTATAAAGGTATTCTAAATTTTCCTCCTTTTTACATTACATTCTAGCGATATGAGAAAAGTATTTTTATACCACTAAGCACCAATCAGCAGTGATATCATTATTTGCGCATTGCAGACTCTGTCGTTCCCACTCTCTCTTTACAACTATGGATACTTTATTCCTTTTATTTCGTTTTGCTTTTTAAAAAGACATCTCCCGCATTAGAAATATTCTTGTGTCGCGGGAAGCTTCACAAACATTTAAACAACCTACACAAATAACACCCTGACTCGGGACAAATAGTTGTGTAAATTTTTTGTACCGTGTGGGATAGGAACCCACAACACTCGGCGCGGCGTAATAGCGAGGTGACCACTTAAACCATTGCGCCATCCGTGCAGTCAAATACTAGTTTTGCCCTCGGCTTCACTGACATTAGTGTTATTTTTTTTAATAGTAAATTCACACATCTCACGTACATACAAACTAGGCAGAGTCTGTACTATGGTAACCAGATTGCTGATAAACATACTTATATATTTCTAAATATATACATATTATAGATAAATTACACAGACAGATTATAGTAAGTAAAATAGGTTAATATAAAATATCTGTATATATTTGTTTTCATATTTATTAGAAATTACAAATAATTTTAATTTTAAATATTACACCAACTGCCATTTTCTCTCCGAATCACTTTGATCCATCCTAAGGTTGCCTGGAAGAGATTGCATCTAGCAATAAGGCCGCCCTTTGTACATTATCTGTATAATATCTGTAATTATGTGAATATATCTTCCACTGTAATGCTTATATACAAATAAAGTGTTATCTATCTATCTATCTACAGACAGACAGAACAAATGATCATGCTCATCACACAATTATTTGTCCTGGGTGGCAATTGAACATACATGACCTCTGGCTCAGCAGTCAGGGTCACTAACCACTAGACCAACAGGCCAGTTAATGGCCAATCAATTTGAGAATGTCCTCTGTAGCCCTGTATGACAACGTTTTCTTGCAACTCAAAAGATTTTCACCGCCTAAACAGTATTAAACTATTTAGTACGAAGCATTACACTATAATACAGCGTGTAAGTTTGAGCTACGCGAAAAAACTTACAATAATCTCTTTTTGTTTATACTTAATACAATACAAAAGTCAGTTCATCATAAAAATGCGAGATTTAATATTTATAGTCATTAATTTCATTTGGCGCTATGCAATGTACATGAAACATACGTAGGTATTCTTTTTGTGGGGTACGGTGAATGATTTAAATGTATTGCATAAAATTTTAAATGTTTTTTGATTGATTACATTGCAGGTTTTGGACCGTATGCGGTATTTATTACATTCAGGATTCTGTACACCCTGTTCTCTTACACCCTGTATATTATAAGTGAGAGGGTTTGGAATTTACAGTAATCGCCAGTTCGAGTCACAGGTATGCAACCCTGACCTTCTCTAGCTATTACTTAAACTCCCTAATCCATCCGTAAAAGCAATATTCTTTCCTTCTATTGCCTTCCGTTCTTGCCTACTTTTCCCTTTCAATATACTCCCAATTTCTTCTTCTTCTATTATTCTTATTCTTCTTATACTTCTATCTTTAATTCCCAAAGTGCCCGGTCAGCGGCAATAGACCTGCCCCCTAATAAGTGAGTGGGACCAAATTACAGTTGGCAAAATGTGGGTGTTGAATACATCTCTGCCTACTCCTTCGGGGATACAGGCGTAATTTGGCATAATGAATGTACACATTGTAATAGAACTTTGTTTACATATACCTACTTCTTTTTTGGGTGTGATTATACACCAGAGGTCCCCAAACTTAATTGTCCCGCAGACCACTCACCATGTCTTTCGGGTTTGGGTAGACCCCCGGATACACAACTTTATGAAATATACTAATTTGCTACTAATACTATAAAATTGCGAAAATAAGTTTGTTCACAAAACCTACGAGATACGAATAGTACATTTGTTACATTTCAAGTAATAAGTAATCTGTATAAGGGCGTTATTCCATTAATATGGAGAGTCAAAACTCTAGTCACGGCTTACCTAAAATGAGATTCACTATCGTGGGGGTCCACGAGTCACGTTTACATCTCATAGACTCCCAAATTTTTTTTCTCTCACACGGACCCCTTGAAGGCCCTCGTCGACCTCTGGGGGTCGATATAGACCACTTTGGGTATCAATTCTAAACACTATATGTAGTGTACTGACTGCAACATACTAACTAAGTAGGCATACTACAATATTATAAGCTCCGCGAATAGCATAGCATCTCCATCCCACAAAAGATCGTTACAATCAGTTTTATATTTCTGCTGGTGAACAGAGTAGTTAGAACTCCAGTAAAAGCAAAGAGGTTAGTAATGCGTGACCCTAGGGTTGTTGCAAATGTTTATAGGTACCAGCAGCCGCTAACGATCAGGTATAAATATGTATAACAAACTACACTAGATGTATATATTAAATGTATCCCACTTATATTATAAATGTAAAAGTTTGGATGGATAGATGGATCGATGGATGGATGTTTGTTACTCCTTCACGCCAAAACTACTAAACCGATTGCAATGAAACTTGGTATGTAGATAGCTGGAAACCTGTATTAACATATAGGCAACTTTTTATTCCAATATTCCCACGGGATCGGGATTTACGCGGGTGAAACCGCGGGGCGCTGCTAGTAATACCATAAATATAGTACAGCAAGTAATTGTATTATTCTAAATTCCGTAACAGCTCCGCGGTCACTTGAAGGGCAAGTGACCGCGGAGCTGTTACGGAATTTAGAATTATATAGAAATAAGGCCAATTTAGCCTCGAAGAAGCTTGCTGTGCTGAATAGATCGAGACAGTAGTTCACCCCGGCCCACCGTCTACAACTTTATAAGGCGCAGGTTCGGCCGCATATGGAATACTGTTTTCATATGGGCGACGGTAGTCACCTACCATCAGGTGACCCGTCTGCTCGTTTGCCCCCTATAATAAAGAAAAAAACAAATAAAAAAATGTAATGCCGTCGTTGAATACATGTCCTAACTAAATATCACAGAAAACTAAATATCACAGAATAATTTACTACAGGTACAGAAGTCCACTACGCAAAATTATTTAAATAAATAGCGACTCTTGTTCGGACGCAATAAAGTCGCAATTCAGGTTGCACAGCGCTAATTACCTACAGTTATAGTCACTTAGAAGTGGCCTCTCTTTTCCGATGACGCCACGACGTTACGATTGTCTTTTTATAGAATTAAGAATCTGAATTAATTGTATGTAATTATAATATATTAATGTAATTATAATATATTATCAGTGAGTTATGTGCCAATTACTGTATTTTTGTAAATAGTCTAGATAAACGAATATTGCGTGAGTGAGCATCGAATTGACGTGCGATCTGGTAAGTGCGCGACATCCAACTGAATTTTTGGCTCGATTAGTCTACCCCGCCGTTTACTTGTAGCTTTATACCTAACGTGCGGAGTGGTCCTGGCCTACTATATTATAAATGCGAATGAAAGTTTGTTTGTCTTTCACGCCTTAACTATTAAACCAATCATCATAAAAATTTGCATATACGTTGCCATGGTTACAGAAAAGGACATAAGGTACCTTTCATCCAGAAAAAGTACTGTCCCCGAGAGATACCTGAACTAATTGACCAAATCAACTTTAACGCGAGCGAACCCGCGGGCAAAAACAGTATCTAATAAAAGGGCTTCTGATTTATTTTACTTTGTACTCAAATATAAAAGTATTAGTGGTAGTGGTGGTGGTTGATGTTAATATTAACGCTTCTAATTTAAGTACGGATGGATAATACTTTTAAAGCTAAATGGTAGGAAAGTTGTGGGTGTTAAATAACACCTACGACATAAATAATAATGTACCCTAATCGTTATTTGTAGTTGCCCCAAGTTAATTTCTTGTGTATGGGTAACAAGAACAATAAACTGTTTAAAAACAATTAATAAATTATTATATTTAAGTTAATTTAATCGTGTTCATTGATTTCCAAGAAAGTAAATAAAATTATAATTACATTATGATATGAAAGAAATAATAATATAATATTTAATAATAATAATATTTATTAATTCAATTGAACGAGGTACAGCTAATCTATCTTAATCTAATATGTAGTGAACAATATTTGATACTTGACATAAACGATAGAGTTAAACGACGATGTCTGAGCTAGTAAAAACTGTGTGACAGACACCGACGCCATCCCCTACTGTACAGGTTGTTAATAAGAAAAGTTACATGGTGTTTAAATTGACAATATAAATTTTATCACAACAAAGTTTGTCTTACCATTAATATTTAAAAACATTAATCGACATAATTATTGGGAATAGAAACAAAAGAATAGTGTGTGTGTATAAGTACGTGTGTGTGTGTGTGTGTGTGTGTATGTGTGTGTGTGTGTGTGTGTGTGTGTGTGTGTTTGTGTGTGTGGGGGGGGGGTAGTGTAGTGAAGTGTGTGTAGAAAAAATAAAATTATGATTATCACCTGATGGGTCAGGGTTCACTCTCAAGAAGTCTCTCAGTCTCTTCATAGGTAAGTGATTGAAGACCTTCTATTAGCATTTTTTTGCATTCGTGTTTGGGTAAAGAGAATATGTCGTATTTTTTATTTAATTTGTTATAAAGACGACAGCTAAGATTTTGAAAGTGTCTGCCCGCCACGGAAGTTTTAAATCTAGGCGGAGGACAAACGTGAAATTTGCGGCGTTTGTCAGCCTGTGGGCGAACATAAGAGAGTAATGTATGGTTACGTAAGACAATTTGGAGTATACAGAGCTGCCTCACGGTTAGTACTGAGATGTCTTTGTATAGTTGTATGGTAGGGTAACGGAAAGGTTTATTTAGCATGACCTTTATGACAGCACGCTGTGCTCTTTCAAGTCGAAGCATAGAGGTTTTAAAAGTTCCTCCCCAGACTACTATGCAGTATGTAATGAGAGACTGTACTAATGCAAAGTATATGTTTTTTAATAGCAGAGTGTCCACAATATTTCTAAGTTTTTTTATAGGAAACATTAACTTGCGAACGCGAGCTGTAGTGAGATCTATGTGTTTGTCCCAACTAAGTGTAGAGTCTATTTGCACACCCAAGTACCTAACGTCTGAAGTTCTCTAAGGCAAAGGACACTGGCAGGTGTTGGGTGACATACTTGAGCAGCTGTGTGCTTTTAAATAGGTCGTCCCTGGCTGAGTTGTGGAGTTTGCTGTAAAAGTTATGTATCGAGTTTTAGACACATTTAAGGTAAGTAAATTAGTATTAAGCCAATCCATAACAATTTTAAGCGCCTTTTCCGCCGATTGGATTGCATTACTCCAGGACTCCTCACTTATAATAAGGGCAGTATCGTCGGCATAGGCTAGGAGTTTACAATTAGGGATTGACAGCATACAGAGTGTTTTGACATAAACGAGGAAAAGCGTGGGACCTAGCACGCTGCCTTGTGGTATGCCATAAGTGAGGTTTTCGTCGTTACTTATGCAATCTTTCACCTTGACACGTTGACTGCGGTTACTGAGATAGTCGCGGAAAATATTTAAGGCAATGTCTCTTACTCCTAAAGTCTCCAAACTTTGCAAGAGGATATGTGTAGAGACCGTATCGAAGGCCTTGGCCAAGTCTAAGAAAATGCCTATTGTTTTAGTCCTGGTGTCTAGATTTTTAACAATAGAGTTGGTCAAGTCTAGCACGGCATCTTCAGTTGATTTGTTTTTCCTGAAACCGTACTGATTAGGGGCTAGAGCATTATTGTGTTCTAGATAGTCAAGTAATCTTTTATTTAGGACTTTTTCAAGCACTTTTGATAGGACAGTTAATATAGATATCGGCCTATAGTTTTCAATACGGTCCCTAGCACCACCTTTGAAAATGGGGTGTACAAGTGCCAGCTTGAAGACGTCGGGGAATACTCCTTTAGACAAACAAAGATTGCAAACGTGTGTGATGGCTGGTATTAGTACATGTCGGGCTGATTTAATAACTGATACAGGTATCTCGTCGTAGCCGACAGCACAGTTATTTTTTAAGCTAGAAATAATTGTGTCGATTTCGCAGAAATCAGTGTCCAATAACCCCAGGGAGTTACCTTGCGAATTAATTAAGTTATTAAGATGGAAGTCATGTCGTACGTGGCTTTGATTACATTGTATACTCTGAGCAAGGTTGGCTCCGACATTTGCAAAATAATTGTTAATGTAATTAACTGAGGATTGTTGGTCTCCACGCATGTTCATAAGATCTCCCGTGACGTTTTCAGAATTGCTGTTTAAATGACTTATTGATTTCAGGATATTCCAAGTGGCCTTTGGATTACCCTTTGCTTTCTGGAGTTCAAGCTGGTCAAATTTACGTTTGACCTCCTTTAAAAGGTTGTTACAAAAGTTCCGGTACCTAGTATAAATTATTTTGTCTATGTAGTTGTCGGGGTCTATCTGTGATTTTTTATGTAATTTATCACGGTGACGTATGCATCTCAGAAGTCCCGGTGTAATCCAGGGTTTTATTATCTTTTTCCTTAGCGGAATTTTCTTTACGGTGCTGAACTCCCTTACAGCACTTGATAACGTGGAGACGAGAAGTTCCGCACTATGGTTAGGGTCGCTGTTGTTTAGAATGTTAGTAAAATCGGTATTTTCTAAATGGCTAACTAGAGCCGGTAGTTCTATATGTGTTATGAAATTTCTAGGCTCCTCAGACGGGCGAACAGTATCAATACACAACAGAACAGGGGCGTGATCCGTAATATATGAATCAAAGATCAAAGTAGTGGAGCTCTTATTTGATTTTAATAGCACATGATCAAGGCACCTATCAAGACGAGTGGGTAAGAGATGAGCCGGTGGAAATGATTTTTACTCAAACATTTATTGCTGATTTTATTTTTATATTATAGGGGCAAACGAGCAGACGGGTCACCTGATGGTAAGTGACTACCTTCGCCCATGGACACCTGCAACTCAAGAGTCACAAGTGCGTTGCCGGCCTTTGAGATAGGAGTTCGCTCTTTTCTTGAAGGTTTGAAGGTCGTATTGGTCCGGGAATACCGGAAATCCGGAAATATAAAAGGTAACAATATATAAATGACTGTTATATATCAAAACATAGCATAAACGGCGTAGGTTAGAAAATTGAAATTGTCTTAATAGAAATTCCATTGAAAATTCCTATTAATATAATAAAACTATCATCCAAGATAGGTTTTTTTTAAGAAGTTACCCCTAAGAGGGTAAGGTTTGAAATAAAGAATTGTTTCTCAAATTGATTTTTAGATTCCTGAAGCGTGTTTTAGCATTTTAATGAAATTATTTTTATTCCTAAAACTGTAAACCAGGGGAAGAAGTATTGTACGGGAAATTCGTTATTTGTGAAGTCAGTCTGTATATTTTTAAATCATCCATAAAAGTGCATATCCTCCAAATACACGCCATTTAATTGTTATACTTCCGTAACTAATAACATACCATTATAATATGTTCAAAGTATTAAGTGCTATGCATTTTCATAGTAGGTAGGTAGTCTGCTAGGAGACCTCCAATGTCTACGGCAACGCATTTGTGCACAACATGCTATAGTTTATTTACGTTCAAACCAATGACTGTTTTAAATTGCGAATATTTGGACAATGTTGTTTACAAGCAGGTTACATTATTTTGCTATCTATTGTAAGATGGTGTGACTGCCTTCTGTTTGAAGAAGCAGCCAAAGTCTACCAGGGTTCTCGGGGACTTCTTTCCTAGGGTATACCTGAGTCCCTTGCAAGACTTGCTTGCGACGGAACACCGTGTGTTTTTAGTCGGTTCGATTCCGACGTACCACTTTACCAGTAGCCATGGTGAGGTGATGACCAGTGGGAAGTTCCACACGAACAAAAAAAAATTGTAAGGTATACAATAAAAACATTGTAAAGATAGCATAACCATCTACCATGGCTATGCTACCATTACAATGATATTGCTATTGATATGCTATCATTACAAATTAAGTTTCTCACACATAAAAACTCTCTTTCGCTAAACTTTCTGAGTGGCATGGTGAAGTGGTGGAATACATATATTCCACGTTTCAGGAACTAACTTTTACAAAACACATTTTATTCAGTCAAAGAGTTTAGGAATAATTGTTTACTTAACAAGTAGGTAATTAGGGGTATTATAAGATGTCTATTATGTAAGTAGGTAACATCATAGTTTTTAAGTTTTGTTTTAATTTTGCAAGCTGCCTTAGATGGTTAAATATGTTTAATACCAATACAACAACATATTTATTTGTACCCTATTCATGCAATAAAGAATTCGATTGGATTTGATTAATAGAAGGAGTAAATAAAGAAAAAAAAGAAGAAGAAATAAAAAAATGTTGGTGTGCAAGACGCACACCAACATTTTGCTAGTTATCATTTTATTACCGCGAATATTCTAATAACAAGTCATCTGACCTAGGAATAAAACCAAAGATTCATAATCGTAGACGGAACGACAGACGGAAGCAATAAGGCATCTATTTAGTTTTGTCTTAAATAATTGTGTGTATGTCTTAAATGTCTTTAATAATAAATAGAGCTTTTTTAGTTATGTGCAATACCATACAAAATAATTGGTGGAAACCGCTTTTGAAGAAGGATCTATGTCGATGATAAGTATGATGATACGTATGTATGATGAAAGAAGAGAAGAGAATATTATCCCAGAAGTCAGGTTAATACTTGTTTACTGTCCAAGTCCAAAGACCACGTTATGGGTAGTCATCATACGATAATAACATAAAAGTTTAATAAAAATGAAACAATCTAAAAGTTATTTGATAGATTCGTATTGGGTCAGCCTGGCTCAGCATATGCAAGGCGCTCAGTTGATTTATTCTCTCTGCAAATATTGTTAAATTTTTAACTTAAATGAGACAAAAGCTAGTTATGAATGTCTGATTCCAGTTAACGTACGGTGGAGGGCTTTGATTTATAATATGTAGTGATCGCATGTTGCTAATTTTGTGATAAAGTTATCTATTATTTTTAATCTGGGTGCATGTAAGAGTCCGGGTTATTCCAACGTAGTTATAACAAGTTGACAAAGTTTTGACTTTGGTCACGAAAGAAGATTTGGGGTCGCGTGCCATTCCACTATAAATTCATGGCTATATTTTCCATGTTTATTTATCTTGATGTTTTCTAAAAAGTCCGTTTAAATAAGGATTGTCAAATGCATTAAGTTGAGGTTCATTACAGTTAGTTACATTTTGTGTTTGTCATACTTTTAAAATCCCTTATGAAATTCGGTTTAAATTTAATGTTACCTTTAATATTCAGTGGAAATACCAATAGAAATATATTATGCTTTTGCTTTGAAAAATTCAAAACTTTTATTCCTCAAACGATTTAACCTCTAAACGGAAATGCAGAAAGTTTATTCCAAGCTTGCAAAAGCCAAAGTAAGTCTATTGTTGAAATAGGTACTTTTAGGTAGGGAAGTATTTGTCTTGAGTTCGCTGTACATTTGCCAAAAAATACTTTAAACGAAATCGGCAACAAACAAGAGGTGAAATCTATAAGAAAGAAACGTGTTGCGACATACAACATCTTCATTCTAATTAAATCTGTGGTAATCTTGAGTCTTTAGCAGCTGTGTGCGAATATTACTCGCTGTCATATCGACTGCCATACCATATCTCCAAAGTTACGACATAATGAGAACACAGAAACGGACTATCTTATATCGTATGTATGTGTTTCTTTCTCATAAAGCTATTTATACTCGTAGCTAGAGACTGTACTCTATGGAGTATTATTTATTAACACAAATTAAACAACATTATAATATAGACTCACAACAATAAATATCAAAGTGTTTGTTTATTACGCTAAAGAACTGTATTACAAAACAGAAATCATTATCATTAATCCTGCCTGAATTTTAAATACAAACATTGTAGCTTACGCTGGTAGAATCTCTATTGTCCAAGAGTTTTTACCTAATTAAACAATCATAGTTTTCTTTTGGATTATGATTAAAGTTCCTCTGGTGTGGACCAAAAAAAAAATTAATGATTTTAATTTCTTGTATTTTTTTAAAATAATAACTAGAGATTGCCTGGTGGTCGAATTTCGACCATTGTTTATTTCATTGGCCAGTATAATTTGAACTGTCATTCTATAGACTTACGTACCATAACAGGTCAACATATACTTGACGCATGTAACTTGATTTTTTTTCGTTTCACTTATTTTTTAAATGTGTAACACATATTCTTTAAAACTTGTAGCTTTGCACTTCTTCCATATATAAACTGTAAGCATCCCAAATTTCACGAATGGGTACAAATAATTATCTTCATGTATTTATATATGTATAGATAATAACTTGACACATCTTACAAACGGTAATCTGATCCCAAACTAGGCAAAGCCTGTACTATGGTAACCAGAATGCTGATAAATATACTTAAATATTTGTAAATACATACATATTTATTGATAAATTCCACTTAATAACTAATTAGTATGAAGTGAACTATCAAAAAGGTAATAATTTAGTTATTATTCCATCTTGTAAAAGGGGTACTGTGTACCTAAAAGTCTACTTGTTTACTTCCTACTCGTCTACTTTTACTGTTTTCATAGCGGGGGATCATTTCAATCGTCTGGTATTAACATGGCTTCGTTCTTTATTCAAAAGAGTAAAAAGGTGATGTAAATAATAAAATAATCATGTTTTTATTTAACCTAGACATTGCATCAGTTCCAATGATAAATAAAATATGTTTCCGCGCCGACACAGACGTAAAAGGCTGCAGAATATTATGTTATTTATGTTTCCCTTCACGTTTTTTTCGATTCTGTTTTCATATTACATACAGGAGATTACTGTTTAAATATTTATACTTAGCGAGTTTGTATTTCCAATAGTCAAAAATATGAAACAAATATATTATTTCATGTAATATGCTCAAACGGTTTAGTGAAATTTGAGACTGTTTATGGATTAATACCACATTATCTGTCCTGATGTGAATAAAGGTAACGTAGTGGTAACGGAGTTCACATTATAACAGGATAATTAATTACTGGGTAATCATAAGTAAGTAATCAAAAATTAACTGTTATCTTGATTACATTAACTTGATTATGAGAGTAACAGTAAAGTTAAAGAAAGAATTGTATGAAAGAATGTACTTTAGTGAATATGTTTGGAAAAAGTATGAGACGAGTAGTTTAATAATTCATTTAGAATTTTTTCACAAAAAGTGTTCATCCAAAACTCAATGGGAAACCTATTTTCAACAGTAGACGTCCTATTTCTGAAGTCTTGATGACAATAGAAAACTGAATTTATTTTGATGTATTTAATATAATATTCCAAGGCTTGGAAGGTATGATTGAAACAAGATGATTGACTTGCTAATTTGAAAACAAATCTGTTAAAATTCATGATCAGAATATTTTATTTGGTTTACTTTGAAACCAAAGATATAGTGTTTTGTCACGGCACGGCAGCGGAGCAAAACGGTTGTTGTTGGGAATTTGGATACATAGATACTAATCGGTGCGATAACTTTCATTGTGCGTTACAGGATTAGCAGTTACTAAGTAGTTCGACTTGTTTTCTCTAGCTGATTCTGAAGTATGTATTTGTTGTATGTGGATTGTTGTGGATGTCGCCACAAACACTCTGCGATCAGAGTATATGTGGCGACATCCACGTACAACAAAAACATACTCGATCTGAAACGATATTCAATGCGGTGTAGGTAATTGATTTGTTTTTGTTGATTTCTTGGCTTCATTTTTTGTAGTCAATTACCAAATAGGAAAGTCATTTCGATGAATAATTCAAACAGTTAAAAAAGCTTTTTTGTGATATAATTTTGTTTATTAATTAAATATGTAGTATGTCAGATTTAAATAGTCCGTGGCTAATTAGGAACGTGTAGCAGTATGTGTTGTGTGTTGGCTGAACGGTGCGGCAGCGGATGGTGCGTCAATTAACTTCAGGGCCTTTGCTGTGGTTGTGCGTTGATAGCCTGACTTCAGCCCATGTGCTAACAAATTTAGCTCACACGTGGATTAATTATCTCTTCCAAATCATGCGATTTTTCTTTTATGCATATATTTCAACTTTTTTTGACGACTTTTTAGCTTATCATTTACCACATCTATCATCAAATTCAGCTGAAATAGTCAGTAATTATTTTTATTTATTTATTTATAAACTTTATGCACAATGTGTACAGAGGCGGACTTAATGCCAAAGGCATTCTCTGCCAGTCTACCTTAGGGTGATGTAGAAATGAAAGAAGTAGGTGCATTAAAATGTATAAGAATGAGTGAAATAAGGAAAGGCAAATAAATTAATATATACTTAGATACATAGGAAGGGTATTGATTTTAGCAGCCTATATATGTATGCAAGTATGTATGTTTTTATTTACGTGCGTTCCACCGTAGCACGGTAATCTATACTAATATATAAAGCTGAAGAGTTTGTTTGTTTGTTCAAGCAATTGAACGCGCTAATCTCAGGAACTACTGGTCCGATTTGAAAAGTTCTTTCAGTGTTAGATAACCCATTTATCGAGTAAGGCTTTAGGCTATATACCATCACGCTACGACCAATAGCAAAGAAGCAGTGACCATAAACGCAGGTGAAACTGCGGGAACGGCTAGCGTTAGAAATATTGACGTGACCGAAACGCCTAAACTACTGAATCGAATTTAATGAATGAGGTATCGATATATTTGTAATAATATTCCGGGTGACAAAGCATATACATTCTAACAAAATTTAATATGTGGTGGACTTTACACGTAAATATCTGACGTCAAATATCATGACATGTTTGGTATCAAAATAAGGTCTCGACGAGTACATTAATAACCGGGTAACAGTTTTTTTAAACTTAATTACGAGTAAATCTGGGCGCAACGAGCTTATACCTACTCGTACACATACAACGTGTTTTATTAAATGGGACAGTATGGGAAAATAAGTTCATAGAAGAATTAAGTACAGTAAATACTATTTTCAAATTCCCAAAAAAAAGGTTTCACAGAAAAAAAAAGTCTGGTTCGCAATGCACATAATATATATACGTTTATAGGCATCGGTAAACGCATACCAACAGATGAGTCTCGTGCATTGTTACCCTGGTGGTATAAATACAACCTCCTTTATTTGAATTCGGTTAAAATATATCGGATTTTATACTACTTAGCTTTTGGTCGCGATGCATTTCCTCGTCTATCTACATACAAGAATATTTAAATTTATTATATATATTATAAATACAAAATTTATATTTCTACTGTTCTGATGACTCCGCCAATTTACGGAAGAGGAGAGCACGAACCTTTGCTTTAAATGATAGGCGACTAGGTGCCATCCTGATTTCCTGCGGCAAGGCGTTCCAGAGAAGGACAGACTAAGTTATGAAAGAAGAACTGATACATGTTGAAGAATGGGACATAAAAAGAGAAGATTATTTGAAGAGCGGAGATTTCGGCTATGATTGGAGCAGAAATACTGGAGAATAGAAGTAATATATGTAGGAGAAGTGGGTGAATTGAGAATTGAATACAGAGTAGTGAGAGCGCGCAGATGACGGCGCTGACGAATCGGAAGCGAGTTTAATTCAGAGCGAAAATAGGAAACGTGATCATACTTTCGAAGATTAAAAATTAACCGAATGCAGTTATTGAGAAGACGGTCGTATTTGTTGAGAAGATCTGCATTCAATTATCACGTTAAGAATAAACGTAGACAGTGGCTACGTTCATGAGGTTTTCATGAATGAAGACAGTTTATTAAGTACTGTTCCTAAGTAGGAGTAGGTAAAGAGATTAACGCGTTCATACAAAAAACAAACTCTTCAGATTTATTATTAGTATACATTCTTACCCGTGAATGTAATAATAATAATAACTTCACACATCTCACACGCGGCTGTCTGATCCCAAACTAGGCAGAGTCTGTACTATGGTAACCAGACTGCTGATAAACATACTCATATATTTCTACATACATACATACTATAGACAAATTACACCCAGGCACAGAACAAATTATCGTGCTCATCACACAATTATTTATTCTGGGTGGGAATCGAACCAACGACCTCTGGCTTAGCAGCCAGGGTCACTAACCACTAGACCAACAGGCCAATCTGTCTGTGCATTTAAGTTTTAATTGCCTCTTTTAATATACGGAAATATCATTTTATTTAACCTTCATTAAAGTAATAGCGTTCCCTTATATTGCTAACGCGTGACAGTCGTATCTAACAATGCCAAACAATATCTATAATAATCAGAAATCTCGGGTTTATTTATGTAGCCAATAGTTGTAAACTTCGATGTGCTTTTAATAAGCTACGCCAAGTTAGCGAACTTGTTACATTGTGTTGTGAGCTGCGCGAGTAACTCTAGAAGTCTTGTCATGCGATCGGAGTCTCCAGATGAAATCTTGTGATTATGTTCAATACAAATTTATACTTGCAAATAAAGTTATAAAGTATTCGTCGTCTCGTTAACTCTTATGATTTATGTCGTTTTCAATTTTTAAATAGTCACGAGTACTTACCTATTTAGGAATTATACCACAGTCACTCCCTACAAAAATATCGATATCTACCGTTTTAAATGCCTGCTCTTTCCGGGATTTAAAATGTGTGTAGGGTTACCTCTTCAATATTTTTTTTTTTATAAAAAAACTTACAATTGTTATGTAAATTCAGTACTTAACTCTTATTTTTTTTCCAATGTTTTAGTATACAAAATCCTACACGTGTATATATTTTATGTAAAGGTTAATAAACTTCTTCCCTTTTCTAAAATCTCGATTATCAAACTATATGGTGAAGAATATTCTTAACCTTATAAAAACTTTTAATGAATAATTTGAGGGAAACAAGGGCAAATATGGTTAAAAGGATAATTAAAAAAAACATATTAAAGATTTTTGGACTTTAAAAATAAAAATGTGTTTGCGCGATGCAGCTGTCGGCAACCCACCCACTGCGCAAGACTGCGTGTAAGGGCCGCTGGAGGACTATAGGGCCGGTAGGTATTTAGCGCGCACAAGTACATCAAGTGACAGAAGAGAGTATACTTCGATATACTTAGGACTGATATTCCTAAGTACATAATTAATAGCTCATGTTCTTTACTTAGTTTATTTTTGTATACATACAAAAATAATCACACACAAACGCTTCAAAAATCCATAAAAATGTTATTTGTAAAAAACGCCACTGACCGTCAGGTTAGATATTATTTCAATGCAGAATTAAAACATCTGGTCAGGCAAGTGTGACTTAAAGTTTATATACAGAAAGCTAAAAATGTTTAAACAATATATGTTACAAATTAAAGAATTACGTGAAAACGGCAGTATCAAGTGTCCAAAATAATATATGTGTTGGCCTGTCATGGTACGGAAACACAATAACAGTACAATACAGTACAATAACAGTTCAAATTATACTGGCCAATGAAATAAACAAAAAGAAATCAACTTAATGAATTATGGTCAAAATTTGACCACCTGTGTGAATAAAAGTATACCATAGAATCTCAACACGGAAGTCAAGTTAACGTGCGTCAACTGCACCAAGTCTTACCTGTTTTTCAAATACTTACATGAAATTTTCAGAAAAGCTTGTTCAACAGAAACGTGTGGCTTGCAAAGCATTTTAACTATTTCTCTCAATTGTCCTAGGCACTTGTGCTCCCGAAATTGAATTCGTCTAAGCCAGCACAACTCGAGAATGCTCGGTTTACCCGAAAGGGAATCTTGAAAACTCTACCCTCTTGAATTTAAAGTTGTATGAACTCGAGATACTCGCAGCTGTGCTCTGTAGAGAACTAGATATGGAAGATAGAATAAACTTCAATATACTCTTTTTTCTTATTAAAATGGAAAAATACCACTGTTCCGTTTCAAAGTTTTCAAATTTGCAAATTCTTTCAGACATTTTCCTGACTATTTATCTTACTGTATATCTATAACACAACAAACTAATCTCAAACACAGTTATTATGCTATTAAAACTTTATACTGTAAATGTTTGTACATTGGGTGGTTTATTTTGAATATACAATTGATATGGTACCGATATTTTAAAAGTATTTTTGGCTTTTTCTTGAGAAATAGTTTACAGAAACATGCTATACTAAGAAAACTCATATGTACGTATGCAAGTTATTAGTGAGTGGCGTATTGTCAAAGCCTTATGTTTTATTAATTAATTTATATAAATCGCGGATTAGACAGTTGTATGTACAGCTAAAGAGAGAGACAAATGGAAAAATATTTAGGAGGCCTCTACCCTTGTGTAGGAGAAGTTCTTACATGATTCATTATCTTAATATTAAAATAAATTCCGAAATCAAATCTCAAATATATAATTAATCAATTAAATCAAATTAATCACTATCCAATAATGCATTCTATGTATTATAATTAGACAAATAGGTAGGTAATAATGAATAAATAGTATAATTATGTATTTACACGGGAATTAACGCGATCATTAAATAATAATTAAATAAATAAAGAAACATGAAAGTTTAAAAGTTAGTAAATAAATAGTGGTCTACTACAAAATTAAATTATTTAAAAGATTTGGTATAAGATTAGAGATGTGAAATGTGATTTACAATATAAAATCTATACTGTTTTCTATTTCTATAATGTATGTAATAAATTATTAAAAATATTAAACAAAATTAACAATATTAAAATAACAAATGTCTATTCAAATTATATTCGCAATAGCGTATATGCGATTACGAAATTATAAATGTAGAACAGTAGGTACCAGCTGCCGAATATTATTAATAAGTCTAACAATTGTATTTCAGTATGCATTAAATTAAAGACCTTTTATATTTTTTATTACGTAGAGCACACGTCTTGCATACATAATATATTTAGAGTGACTTTTAAACTTTTGCGTTCCATGATATAATATTATTTACGTGTTTACTTGAATTAACGCGATCACGAAACGTCAGGCAATTCAGAGGTATGTAATACCTTTTCGTGATCACGTTAATTTAAAACATGTAAATAATATTATATTTAGAGTAAGTTTTTTGAGGATCAAACTTATTTATAGCAATATCTCAAACGAAAACTTTTAATTTTAATATTTTTTTTATACGGGGAATTAACGCGATCCGAACGTTCCATGATATAGTAGTAGTAGTAGTAGATACAGTTTAAAAGTTAGTAAAATGTTTTTTTTTTATTTATCGTTTTTTTAGTTAGTAAAATGTTTACGTCTGAAATGATTAGTAGGCAAGAAACATTTATAAACCTTGGGGTAGCGAGCATCTACTACGAAATAGCTAGTAATTTAATATAAGACCCATTTAATATAGTTTAATCGAGAAGTGCAATATTTGCGAAAAATCATTAGAAAAGTCAGGAAATTACGGGCTCATTCGAAGCGGAAAAAAATTCTGAAGCTTAGCTTAGCTTAGCTCCCGGCCTATGCGATACAGGTACTTTCCGAAACAGCCGTGGCCGGTCAGCACCTGCGTCAGCCGGTAGGAGAGGTATAAGGCTAGATCCAGCTGGAGTCCTCTTACGAGGCCCATGGAAATAAAGAGCCTCGAATTTATGTAGGCCTCGAGGCCTAGCCGCTGGTTAATTAATAAATTTTTCTCAAGGCTCTATATATATAAAAATCAATATTAAAGTTTAACAAAATGGGCTAAAAATCTGAAACTTTTTGAAGACCTTCTTACATAAGTACTTAATGAAGTTATAGTAAAAAAGTTTGTTAAAAGTTATTTATTTTATTAATTAGTAATTAATAAACATTCAAAGAAATGAAAATTCAAAGTATTATTATTCTTAAAAAACGTTTTTTTCGCAAATATTATAATATTATTGATTTCATCTTTTGATAAGTCATTAATTTCCTACCGACACCTACCAACCCTGCCCACAAAACTATGACCGACGCCGACGGACAAAGTGAAAATAAAGAAAAGTGAAAAATAAATGATTACAAACTTAATTGAAATACTAATATAATATGCAACATTTTATTAAAAGTGTCACATGTAATCAATTATTTTTCTCTTTTCGATGCTCTTTGTCTGTAAAAAACTGTTAGTGGAAGTTCTTTCAGTCCCAGCTAGATCTACCGGGTTGGAGAAACTATTTCCCTATGGCTAACCTTTGTTTGTAACGAATGGTATTCAAGTACGCGAGAATTAGGTACTTTCCTATGTGGGATGTTAAGTATACGTCTTTATTTCAATATACATACATTTGTAACTAAATGTTACTCACTTGAAATTATTATACGAGAATAGCTAGTCACAGTTAGCGTTCACGCATTCATGTTCTTTTTGCTGCGTTAGTGGCAATCGTTAATTATATAAAAAATTGTATTATTATAATCTTTAATTCTTGTGATTGTTATAGAGTGAATTAAAAAAAAACAGGAGTAAGTTTCTTTTAAAAATTTTTTTTTGTAATGCATGCTATTTTCTATGAGTTGCAATACTGTTTTTCACCTAAATGTATCACGTAGTGAATGTGTTATAACACAACAATGTGTACAAAACACGAAAAAAGTAAACAAACAGAGATATAAGAAACAGATAACACTATTTTTATACTAAAAAAGAACAAAAAATCTAATTAAAAATAGATATACACGAATGGAATCTACTCGGTATACACAACGCGTGCGTCACTCCAGCGTAACTACCTACAACTACAAATAAAAAAATACATTCAAAAAGGCGTCAGCATCGATCAGAATACAAACATTGACACACAAACATACCTACTTCAAATTAGGAAACCAAACGAAAATTTCAATTCTCATATCATTTTAGGGCCTAAAAATACTAACTTTGTTTAGAAGTGTCTGAAAGATTCATAGAATATTATTTGATAAGAATCGCAATAAAGGTTTGATCAACTTTTGGTTGTCAATTCATATCTGGACTGAGCATGACGTCGATTAACAGAGTCTTAAACTGTCACGTCTCGTGTCCAATTAAGAGATTTGTCAATCGCTGATGAGATTTTGTGTTTTTTTCTTAAAAACTGTTATTTTAATAAAAACTTACAAGCGAGACATATTGTTTTCAATACATGAAGAAGAAAGTATAACTCAAACTCAATCGTCGATTTTAAAGCGCAGGGAAAAGTTGACCCGTTAGTTGCAGTGAGTGATTTTGATATTTTTAGTCTTTTTAGTCACTTTTATAATTTTTTTTTAAAATAGGGGGGCGGAAGTTACGTAAATAAACTTGGACAGTTTTGATTTAGAGTTGGTCAGGAATACTCAGGAATAAAATAAAAGAATTAAAGCGGCGGTAGCGTAATGGCTAAGGCGTCGGACTTGCGATCGAGTGGTTGCGGGTTCGAACCCCACCCAGTGCACTACCGTCGTGAACCCACTCCTAACACAAGCGTTAAGCTTAGCTGGAGGGGTGAACGAGATTACTAGTAATGTGTGACCCATGTTATTAGTAATCTTACTTTTATAAAAAAAAAAAAATCTATACTGTACGAAAAGACTTCCAACAATAGTAAAACTATTACAAATCCTTAGACAAGATATTAATTTCAACGATGATAAGGAATTTTTGAGGAACGCACTGAAAATTACTTAAATATAAAAAAAATATGATCAATTTTTTTATCTGCTGACTCACAATATGAATAAGAATTATTTTACAAAATAGGGTGACAGAGAAGCTTCTTCCAAATTTTTCAAGACCCTCACTAATTGTTGTGGAAAACTCTAGCTATCATTCTGTGCAGATTAACAAACCCCATACAAGCTAATCGTATCGCTAATATAAAACAATGGGTCCACGCAAATGATGTTCACTACAATGATAATTGGCATAAAATAATGTCAGCTACTTGAAACATTGAAAGGAAACAAGCGTGCGCCCTTATATAAGATCATATTGAAATCGCACGGTCATGAAAATACCTACCACCACCACTTTATCATTACACATTAAATCCGATAAAAATGATTTGGTGCACAATGAAGAAAAAGTTGGTAAGAAAAATGTAAACAGGCTTGCCAATTATATTAAATCATTAACAAAAGAAATTTTTCACAACTTGGTGCAGGGTTATGGCGAAAATGTTATCAACACGTGAAGAAAATCGAAAACAATTTCATTGAGAGAGAACAGAAGAGACGGAGAGAAGAAATATTTATAATAAATACCTCTTTATCTTCTTCTGATGAAGAACAAAAATTGTAAGTCTAAAAAATCTAAATCTAGTTCTGAATAAAGATTTTAGTTTTTTTAATGATTTAAATCCGCGTTTATTTGTCTTGGGACTCTTTTAGGGATTCTTTGAAATTTTAAGATATAATGTAGCGAATGTCCTCCTTTGTATATCACATCAAACTTTCATTAAAATTCGTTCCGTAATTTACCCGTGAAAATATGAAAATACCTATATAATGTTCAGAAATCAACTATAATACACTACTTATTGATAAATACTAAATACTTATATATCAAAAAAGAATCGGTGTCAAGATCGTTCAATCCAATTTCCCTAATATTGCGTACTACGAATTTTTATTAAGTTATTGATATGAGATTCTGGTATACCTATATATACTTACGTAAAGCAAATTCTGGGGAGACAAATTATTGTTTAAATTGTATATATTGGATTCTAAAAATAGCCGATAGAGTTTATTAATACTCTTTCGGCTATTTTTCATTTCATAGCGACATCTAGCGAGCAAAGTTGAAAATCTCATGGAGGGATGTCCTGTACAGTTTATTACAGGAAAACTGCGGCACCCGTCTTGACTGAGTTTCCCCTATTTAGTTTTTGTCGAGTATCAATAGATGGCGCTAGACGTTCGTAAGACGTCGCTTTGAATTATTGGTGTATAATTCCCAAGATTACGTCCAATATTCAAACCCAAAAACAGGTTAAAATAACATATAAAAATAGGTTTAAAATTCATACAATAGAATATACAGGGGCGGAACCAGAAACAAAAGATAAAGTCAACTAGTTTGGCATGCATTGGCAAAATGAATCAAGTGCGCAACCAAGTGGAGAGGTAAATGAGATTTAAAATATTTAGTAAATCAGTGCTTCAATACTTTATGTTTTATTTTATTTATTTTAGTTGAAGATACATGACGCACAGTTCGGTTTTTGTCCAGGTCTCTCTACTGAAAGTGCGATACTCAGTCTCAAGCACACTGTGCAATACTATACAGAGAGAAGTACACCTGTGTATGCCTGCTTTCTCGACCTGTCAAAAGCTTTTGACTTGGTGTCATATGATGTTCTTTGGCAAAAGCTCAAAAAAACAGGCGTGCATACACAGGTTCAAAATTTATTTCAGTTCTGGTATGCCAACCAGACAAATTGTGTAAAGTGGGCTGTTGTCTACTCTGATACGTACCGCTTGGAGTGCGGAGTGAGACAGGGAGTGTTAAGTTCTCCTAAGTTATTTAATCTGTACGTGAATGAGCTGATAGATGAACTCAGCAGCACCCAAATAGGTTGCTCAGTTGACAATGTCTGTATGAACAATTTTAGTTATGCGGACGACATGGTGCTGCTGAGTCCAACTGTCAGTGCATTGCGCAGGCTATTAGCCATTTGTGAATAATACGGGAGTAAACATGGCCTAATTTATAACAGCGTAAAAAGTATTTACATGGTTTTCAAGTCACGCGGTAATTGTCCATCAAGAGTGCCACCTATAATACTAAATGAAGTTGAACTGAAGAGGGTTCACGAATTTAAATATCTTGGGCACTATCTTACTGAGGGTCTTGATGATCAAAAGGACATTGAACGGGAACGCAGGGCAATGGCGATTAGGGGAAATATGCTGGCCCGTAGGTTTGCTCGTTGTAGTGATGAAGTTAAAATAACACTATTTAAAGCCTACTGTCAAACCTTCTACACGAGCAGCCTATGGGTCAGCTATACCCAGCGGTTTCTTGACACATTAAGGGTCCAATATAATAATGCCTTTAGAATGCTGTTAAGGTTGCCACGTTACTGTAGTGCTTCGACAATGTTTATGGAAGCGAGAGTTGACGGCTTCCATGCCATCATACGCAAGCGTACTGCCTCGTTGCTAAGAAGAGTGCGGGACAGCAATAATAGCATCCTAAGGGTCATAGCCGATAAATATGACTCCGCCATAATGAAAAGTCTTGTAAAAACTATTATAGGTTAAGAAAAACTGTATACTAACATACGTTAAGATAAACTGTATACTAACACTATGGACTGTGTCTGAATAAATAAATTTATTATTATTATTTCTCTCTGTTGTAACCAAAGAGTATACAAACACTAGTTGTAGCTAATGAACGAACTAACATAAAAAAATACTTGACTCTCCGAGGCGAAATTAGACATTGAGTTACTTGTATTTGTAAATGTTTTTAGTTTCCTTAAAATATCACCACAAATATAACAAGGGCGGTAAACAAGTATTTAGATAAGAGGAAGTCATCAAGACACGATTTCAATTTGTAATTCTTACTTTTATTTCATATACGTTACAACGATATCGACTGGTCCAAAATGAAGGAGGTTCAATACTAATGTAATTATCCTTTACCTAGTAAAGTATACATTACCATTGCAATGACAAGGTGCTATGACGAGTAAGAGATAAGTGCGAGTATATTATGTGAGGTGTGATAAGGACTAGATATTTTTATTTTGTAGTTAACACAAGTACGCTTGAAAAGGTAAATACAAAATACATAAAAATATATGTTTTTCAATCGAGTGATGTTGTGCACGAGGGTAACAATCTTGCTCTTTGAAAGAGCTAACTTCTGACTAAACGACAACTGCATATTAATTTAATACGGTTGTACTGATGAAGTCAGTCTGACTGTCTCAACTTCACGTCTCAAGTCTCAAGACGATCAGTGTGGGAAGTCCCTGAAGACAAAGATAGGAACAATCCTGACGGGTCGCGATCCATCCGCTAGTGTTGAGGACTTTCGTTTATGTAGTTTGGTTTGTCTTAGTCAGATGACATTGGGTATAGCCACACCTCAAATTTGTTACCAAGTTTGGTTCAAAGTTTACATGAACCGTAATCAATCAAAGTAGACAAATCCTCCGAATCTTAGGTAGAATTATCAAGTATTATGGCTAGGCGATACTACCTAAGGCGAGAAGAATTTGTGTGTTCAAAAGAAATAAAGTGGTTCTAAACGACCACTTATTAATTTTTTAAGCACATAATTTATTAACCAGTTTAACAGTTAAAGATTATGTTTTATACTAATAAATTTCTAATCTTGGTGGTAAACAAATTCCCGGTATGGAATTTCTTTAAAAATGCAAGTTACTGGGAAAGTTGTAAATGTAGAAAACTATGTTCACTTGTCGAGACTCTCCTATGAAAGTACACTTTTAAATCACATTTAAACACATACATACTGTAAAGACCTCACTTGGCTGAGTGGTAACTTCGAGATAGGGGTGATAGCTTAAGAGGATATCAATTGATAGAGGCTGCGAATATAATATTAATTATATTTGGAATCTAAATTAGATACTTTCAGATTAGAACATTATAATTAAACTTCTTGAATCAAAGGTGCAGGAACTTGACAGCCTAAGAGCAATTGACAGCAGTTCACTCTGTCTCCCCGACGCACCGTCTTCTCTTGTTATTCATTCTAACAATAGTATAATTCAAATATATATTACAAATAGCGATTTAAATATTATGTTACCAGCCAGCTTCTACCAAGTTCAAAGGAGGTTTGAACATTACAATACATACACTCACGTCTACATCCTGGAAGGGGTGGTTTAATGTGTATTAAATACCCACATTTTATCACCTGTAATTTGGGTCCCACTCACGTATTAGTGGCAAGTCTATTGCCGTCAACCGAGCATTGGGAATTAAAGAAGGGAAAATTGGTAGTATAATGAAAAGGAAAAGTAGGTAAGAAGGTTTAATGTTCAACGAAAATTTTACCGTCCGTAAGCAAAATGAATCGGTTCTTGATTATAGGAACCGGGCATTACTAAACACGGTTAATAAAAGAACAATATACGTGTACTACTTCGGTACCACCTATGCATGTATGGTTAGGTAGTAGATATTTCTTATAATATGGTGAAAGTAAGACTAATAAACTTGATTACTGCTTTGTAGGTACGCTACGTAATGTTTTGTAAGCATAGTCTTTGGGTGTGTGAAAAGTATAAGTATTTTACGTAGACGCATATTACAGTCAAAGTAACTGATGTGGTGTTCCTATAATCAATAAATGAATCGTTTCTTGATTATAGGAACGCGGCATGAAGAAAATTCACAAAGTGTAGTTTTACAACGAGATTAACTTATACGTACACGTTATAATTGAGCAAAATAGTGATCATGATAAAACAAGTAAGTGCGATTGGTGCCAATAAGAATTTTTGGTTTTGGATCATAGAATATTTACAATTTAAACCTTGTTTTTAAAGTGTAAGATGGAGTGGAGATTTTGTTTTAAATTGTCTTGTGATGATACTATGTTTAGCAACTTCAACAAGGTGAACTACTTGAACTGATTCTCCTATTTAATGGGTTGTGGAGGGACGGAAGCAAACCACCCTGGCTCAATTGTAAAAGACTGACTTTATTATTAACTGTTGGAAGCGTTTTATAAAGTCTGAATATCTAAATACTCTTGATGGAATAAAGGGACTTACCGAAATGTGTGACGTGGCATTGATTTGATCCGTTTGTTTCCCTAAGTTCAGAATTATTTAACTAAATAAAAAAATGGCAATCTTCAAATCACATGCCACGGTTCTTCAGTATTTTCAAATAAAAGAAATAGACTTTGTTTACTGAATACAGTGGTTAGTGGTTATTCTTTTTACGGCCCGTAAATTGAAATCATTTCCAATATTTTAATAATTAATAATATTCTTGTTAATTACAACACAATAAGACAAAACTTGAAGTTCGTCATTGGTTCCATTCGAAAGCTCCTTTTTTTAAGCTCCTAGCTGCTACCAGATATAACCTCAAAAAACACAAATTTTTCTAGACTTAACTTTTCTCAAAACCTTTTTATGAGCAATCTTAATATGTTTTTGACAATTAATTTTATTCGACAATATTCCATACTGTATTTTCAAACGCTTTTATTTAACTTGCAATGGTTTGTTAGTTTGGATCCAATCTTGAAAGCTGAATTAAAACCACTTGGTTTTATCATAAGTTAAAATTTTAAATCGCTCCTTTGCATCAATAACGTGATTTTATTTTCTCAAAAAACATGGTATCCTTTACGCATAAGTATAATGAGTGAAACAGACAGCGCTACTGTGTTAGATCGCTATCATAAACTTAGTATAAATAAACTATACTAAGTTTGTGATCGCGATATCACGTTGGCTCTTACTGCGGCGAGATTTGTTTTAACAACGGAACAAAATAGTTGTCACTACGCACGTGGAGAGGACGAGGCTTTCGAATTTCAGCGAAAACGTGACATTACGACAATATCACTATTGCAAAGGTATGCTCTATTATTATATTTGTAAATAAGCTGAACCGAGTACCAAGTGTAGCTAGTTAATTTTATGGTCTTTTTTTTTATTTGAGTATATTATATTCTTGTTTCAGATGTGTAAATCGGGACTTAATAGCGGTGACAATAACAAGGCAAAATACCTTTTTTGGTTACCAGACGTTTTGATCGAATTGCACCGATTGTGGTCACGGGTGGACAAATTATTTAGGTATTTACATGAGCGTAGGAGTTAAGGCTAACGAGTTTATTTTTCACTTTTCAGTTTCTTTCTTCTTGTGTTGGTTTAATATTTTGTTAAAGTTTTATTTTCTAAGTTTAATGTGGCTAAAACAATAAACTACAGGTCTCCGTCATGTTGCAATATCATTAGAACTACATTTGTGTGCTAAGTTTCAACAAAATCCGTTCACAGGTGAAAAGTCAATGGGTGAACAATCATTCATCCCCTATTTTTCCACCCTTAGGGTTGAAATATTGATTTGAAATTTAAATGGAACCAACTTCAAAGTATGCCCTATCCAATAAAAAGAATTATCGAAATCAGACTACCATGTAAAAAGTTATGCGTGTTCATACATAAAAAAATATATAAATACGAGTGGACTTGAAAACCTCCTCCGTTTTGTGTCCGTTACTTCTGTCCGTTTTGTCGGTTAAAAAATTAACAAGTCGTTTCGAGGTCAATGCGTGTGATTTTTTAATAAAATCCCAAATAATATTCAAATGTTAAGTCTAAACAAGTTTAAGTCCATAGCAAAATGACAACTATGCCTATGCTATAACTCAGAAGTGGATTATATAGAGGATGAAAACGCTTGGGATTGAATTGTTTTGGATTCACAGGCTATTTTGGATTATTATTGGATATATTTAATTATAAATTATGTGGGCTACTATGCTTCTTATTTTCTATCTCTTATGTTTTTCTTTTTTTAATTATTTTTCTTTAATTTTCAGTTTTCCTGTTTTCATAGCCTAATTTTAGTTTATTTACTTTTAATTTTATTAACACAATAGCGCATAACTAAAAAATTATGTGATATAATTTACTTATTTAATATTGTTAAAACTATCTGGTGTTTTAAAAGAGTGGTTATCAGTTTATTTACCCGATTTCTTCTCACAATGCTCAACCATTTGGAAACGGGCTATAGATCGAGTGATCGACACAGGCTGACAAAGTCCGATTGTTCATAGCCATTTTTTTTTATTTTATATTCAAATTTCAAATTTAAACATTTATTAACCGATGACATTAAACTTATACTATATGAGGTCAACTAATTGACTTCGTTATAACCCTGTCTGTCTTTTAGTATACCTACATATTAAACACTTGTGTAGTCTGTGCATTGTAATATGATTATCTCATTTTACAATACACCTTTTATTTTTCATTTAAATCATTATATTTATATTACAGTTACAGTTAATTCATTGTAATTTATAATAAATTGTAAATAGACACTAAAAAAAATTTTGTTTCGACATAATTATTTTTTGAAAGTTTAAAAACACTCTTCTGTAAAATTTAAAATTTCAAAACAACACATTATTAAAGAGGTGACATGTCGGTTCATTTAAATAAAGACTCTCGTTGGTGCATTTAAATAAAAGCTTGTTTTAAATGATATTTTTGAAAATAAATTTGTTAATGTTTGTTACAGACATAATTATATCATGATGTCCGAAGGAAGTACACAGAAACATTAATTAGAGATTTATTTTAAAATATATTTTACAGAATTAGTGCACTCACAAGTACTACTCGCAATACAATACAACAGCAATAGGCTGAAAAAGTTGAGAAATAAGCTGGAAATGACAAACAAGAATAAAATAAACTCGTTTTTAATAAAAAGTTTATTTAGATTTAGTAACAAAATAATATTTATGAAGGAATGTTCAATCTTTTAGCTAGAATCCTTATGTGATAAGTGCAAAATTGCCGAAATCTTTATCCTCTTTTTAAGGCCACCAATCTCAAGATTACTGAACGTTTTAAAATGAATTGAAACTTCTAAAACTAAAATGAGCCTCTCATTATTTCTTCGTGAACGTCTTTAGACAAATGAGATCCATCAAATGGTAAAAGTAGCGTATATCTACGAAAAAATATAGTATTTCTATGTTCCTATATAAAATTATTCAATCTAAATTTTCATCTCTACTTTTAGTAAAATGGGCGCTACCATTACTGTGCCATTCTTACAAGAATTTGAATAATATTTTCTAAACGAAGCCATGAGTGTCTAGTCTAGGCTAATTTATCACTTGGTCACATTACTCTGTTGTCAGGATTTTTTCCAGTCACAAACAAATTGATGGACACATTCATTAATGATGAGGACAAAGATCGTATCGCTAGGCAAGCGGCGCAAGCAAGAAGGAAGATTTCTTTCTACGTGAACGGTTCGCTGTATGGTCAGGTGGGTCTCTGGACACGGTCTAACACAAATCTCGTTACGGCCCAAACCCTGATCGGCAACGGACGGCAACACTGGCAGTTCATGGCTGCGCCTGAATGAAAAGTTTTGTAAAACCGAGATGGCCTGATTGTGGCCGTGTCTGACACCCGATTACTGAGCTAGATAAAGTGCTGCGCATGCTCTCGCACGCTTCTTGAAAAGGGAGGAAGGTTCGCTTTTTCTAAGTGGACGAGGTTAATTTCAGGTTGAAAGTAATAAATTATAGGACTTACGTGTAGCCGGGTACCTTATTTTCTCAGTTTGGTTGGTGTAAGAGCATGAACGTTACAAGGAGGTTGTACATCAGTCAATGTCTGAGAGGCGCTTTTATTGCATCTTAATTTATTGTCCCATATAACAAAGTTTGTAGAGAAGTGTTGCGTAACAGGATCCTGGCATTTAGATATTATTATGCCAAGCACCGCTTGGCCGCATCACGACGTATTTACGTTGGCAACATTGAGTTGAATATTACTAGATTAGGAGCAATGAGACAATAAAATTAAGGAAAATGATTTGTTTTCATAACATAGTTTGCAGTTATATGTGTGTATAGCTAAAATTCTGATATTGATTTATTTAAGTGTTGTAATAAAAGTTACTTTGCAATGATATGGTTGTTCATTAAATTTCACAGAAAATATAAAAATAATATATTTCGAGACCCATAACATTTTCTAGATCTAAAAAAACTAAACATTGGTTGTGCCATGGGTTCCGGAGTACGGATAAAAGAACTCGACGTAATATAATCATTTGCTTATATATATTTAAATATAACCTATTACGAGTTTGTCCGGCTGTTCTATTCAACCAATTTGCTTGATTTTTTTAAACTAAAGGTATTGATGCACAGATTTGCTTCACCCTTCTCATGTTATATTTAAACGCGATTTCTTCCTGTATATTTCTTATTTTCAAAGCTTTCTCTCTCTATATCTCCAGTTCTAATTGAAGTACGTACGTAAACCTTTTAAACTTTGGTTAAGATAATAAATTAAAGATGTTTACTACTTATATTAAAATCGAGAATGGCTGAGGCACTTGAGAATGGCCGGGCGAATACTACTTATTTTTTTTTTAATGTTCGTTATAAGAGTATAAAAGTCGGGGAAAAAGTGATTGTGATTTATGCCAATTTTGGGTTTATGCCAGAACGCAGGGCAGCAGATCAGGGCGGGGTAATCACAATACGCCAACTTTGTGAGAAATACAGACGCGTGCACAAAAACTTGCCTACGCTACGGTCTTTGTTGACCTAGAAAAGGCATATGATAGGGTTTGACTACAAAACTTGCGAGGTTTTGTGGTAAGCTTTAAAAGAAGATAGAGTGCTTGTTAAGTATGTAGAAATGATTCGTGCTATGGACGAGGCACCTTGGTTGATATTGTGTTGGTCGGTAAAGACGGGTGCGAGGTCCAGCGCAGACTGGAAAAATGACACTGTAGAATGTTGACTTACAAATCAGAAGAACCAAAACCGAATCCATGTTCTGTGATTTTAGCGGTCTCTACAGTTTTAAAACCATTTTGCTGAATGGATTGAATGGAGTCTGTTCCGATTTCATGTACCTCATCTCGCTGCTGCAAAGTAATGGCGAAATAGACCGGTCTGTGCACCATCAAATCAATACAGAGTGAATGAAATGGAGACAGGTAACAGAAACAATATGTGATTTCAGGTTTCTATAAAACTAACGGGACATATTTACAAGACGAACACAAGACCTCCCCTCCTGCATGGATCTGAATGTTGGCCAATAAAGAGAATGGATAAGAGACGCCTGCATGTAGTTGAAATGCGAATATTGAGATGGATGTGTAGTGTGACATGGTGAGACATGAATACATTGAATGCATTAGAGAAAGCCTAAAATAAGCGCCAGTGAATGAAAAGTCGAGGAGCAACAGATTATCATGGTATGGATATGTAATGCGGAGGGATGAGCAAAATGAAGTGAAGAGAGTCTTAAATATGGAAGTTGAGAGATACAAGAGTAGAGGACAGCAACAGAAATGATGGATGGACTGCGTGAAAGAGGATAGGGCTAAGAGAGAAGTAAGCAGTGAAATTACGAATGATAGAGTAGAATGGAAAAAAAAAACACATTGCATGTGAATAAAGTTTTTAGAAGAAGTTTATTAATACAAAGATCAATGACGTATTGGAAAATTCTTGTAAGTAATAGTGACTGTGGAACACTGTAAGAAGACGTTTGAGATTAACAATGTTCTAAACGCTGAAGGTCTTTGGACTAAAATTGACAAACAAATAAGTCTTCCCTTCACACGTAGATTTTGTCAATTTGACATGAGCCTTCAAAAAAGAAAAAAGTCAGATTTCAGTACGTGACAGTTTTTTCAAACTGTACAACCATTCAAACAGTGACACAGTTCTGGTTTCTATATCACGATTAGCACATTGACCGTTTCCTTAATCAAATTGCCACAATATTTCAGATCGGTTTGACCCTAGGGCGTTGCGTAGAGATATAGCTTTACCCTGCATTTTCTATCCCTTATACTATGGGGAGCGCTCCGAAGAATTATTCGGATTCATACCGGCCGCAGCATTTCGCCATCGTTGAACGTGACAAAACTTTCATACCCATCACTTACATGATTGGCACTCCACTACTGTGCGGTTCTCCAAAAACTTTTTGCCTGGCTTAGCTAAGCTGTGGAACAAATTGTCGCCTGCGGTATTACCGGACCGATACGACTTTCAAACCTTCAAGAAAAGAGCATACTCCCATCTCAAAGGCCGCAGCGCACTTGTGACTCTTGAGTTGCAGGTGTCCCTGGGTGACGGTAGTCATTTACCATCAGGTGACCCGTCTGCTCGTTTGCTCCCTATACCACAAAAAAAACTTTGCTGATTTTGTAACTACCAGCAGTAGCTAGCATAGCACTGTTTTTAAGCTTTAGAGCTGCGTCTGCAGAGCGGGGAGAGAATTGGTACATTATGAACCCAACCATTAAGTGCATGTTAATCTTTGATCTACACAGTACTGTGTAGATGTAAGAGTAGCGTTGGGATAGGCTCTAAGCCCCCTCATGGAGGTGGATGTAAGGGTGGCTGTTCTACGGTCTGCTCTAAGAAAACCGCCTCCGGGCTCGACGGGATCCCTGCCCGAGTGTGGGCCGCCTCAGGGAGGTGTTTGACCGCCTCAGTTAGGTGTTCGACGCTTGCTTAGCATTCGGAAGCTTCCCTAATTGCTAGAACTGGACTCGGTCGCGGCCTACAGGCCCATCGTGTTGCTGGACGAAGCGGGCTTGCTGGTTTTGCCGCCGTGAAGGCACTGCAGCACGGGTCCCTTTCCTTCCGACTGACGTAAGTTCTTCGGGCACCGCTGCTTCGGGAAGTACCTGCATTCGTTCGCTAGGAGAGAATTGAGTCCCGTCTGTCACCGCTGCAACTGATAGTGAGGACTCGGCTCAGCACACGCTCACGGTTTGCTCAGCTGTGGTGATGCAGCGTCGGGCCCTCATTGCAGTCATCGGATGGGATGTCTCGCTATGGCAGGAATTTTACCGCGGTTGCAACCTTCTGTGAGGACATCATCTCGCAGAAGGAGGTGGCGGAACGTCGCCTAACTGAGAAGTTTTCCCTAAAGGTGGTGCCCGCGGTTTTGCGGGCAGGCGCTAGATCAGGTCCGGTGGGGTGACAGCCCGTGGGGGTGGTCACGCGCATGAAAAAAAAAACACCTATAAGTCCCAGCAGCTGCTTACTTGTACTTGTCTATTCGTTGCTTAAAAATACTTTGCTTACAAAAATACTTGATCAATATAGTTAAGGCATCTGCATTAGAAACCATCATGTTAATTTTAGTAGGCATAAATGCTTACGACTGCGTGGCATTGTTTTATAGCCAGGAAGCTTAATGAAATATTTTAGGAATTCTAAAATCTACGTATGCAAACTGCTGAAGTATTTGTCCTTTACCTTGATATATTTCAACTTAAGTCCATTCAGGCAGAGTGGCAGGCGAAAGCCAGTAGAATATTTTAATCAAACCTAAGCATAAGATAAGTAGTACGTCTTCCTATTATTCGTCTTTAAAGTAATTAAGTTTTTGCACAAAAGGACGTCACAAAGCCTTATCAAATATTGATATTAAGCTTAAGCCATCAAAGAAATTTTACATAAAGCATTCGGATGAAGCATTACGGATTGTATTACCAAAATTACTTTACAGTAAGTAATTTTGGTAATACAATCTCTAAACAGCCGACGATCAGGTATTTATGATTGTTACAGATGAGTGTTATGTTTTGATAATAGTAATTTCCATTAGAATAGTACTGCAGAATCCATCTGGATAAAATCATTTCGCACACATCAGCGCTCTTAGTCTACTATCTCATTAATCTTCTCACTCAGAAATGTTTACATAATCTTCATAACTCTGATCCTCTCATCTGATCGCATAAAAATACTTATGACGCTATTGTGAAATCCCCAAATATAGAATTTTAGGAATATAATTTAATTTTTGTGTTAAACCCTGAATTACGCCTGAATGTTATGAATAAAGGTATAGCCGTCTATTGCATTTTATAGCGACCGTTTTCATAACTTTCGCATACGCTGTTGCGCTTGCACGAAAGACTTCTTTAGTGATTACTCTAATGATTGCTTGACAGACTTAACTCTCTTGTGTAACGGTAGAAGTAACTAATGTGGCCTAGAGGACATATGACGTGTGATTGGGAAACGTTGACAAGCTGGAGAATGTTTTATGCATACATATCGAACTTTAAAAATACTTTTCAGAGTTCAACTTTATAGATGTAATATAAAATGATTACTTTAATTAATAATGATACTGTAGCACTTGGCGAGGGTCCAGCGAGAAGGTAGTCAGGAAAGGGGTGTATGTGCAAAAAGGCAAGTTTGGAATCAAACAATGCAAACTTCAAAAACGTATTATTGTACTGTACGTTCTAACTAATGCATTCACATTAAAATATAACGATCACTTCTTGGAAACTCGAGGCATGTCTCCGCGGTCTGACGTCTACGTCAAGACCTCCGTCACTGCCTCATGTGATTTTTTTTTTATACAAAGCAAAATATTCTAGGTTCAGTACTTAAATATTATGTTTCCAGCCAGATTCTGACAAGTTCAACGGAGGTTTGAACACTACCTATATAATACCTAATAATATTCTAGGACAACATTACGCAGTGCTATCTATATCAATTAAAATTAAACATATCTTATTTTAAAATACGGATGCAATGTACATACGTAGATTCCTTTTTTTGTATACATCCAAAAACATAGTCCAATGCAAATAGTCATTCATATTCACGCATAAAAATATTTCACCGCCACCGCGCCAAATACCTAAATGGTGAATTACGCGAAGTCTTATTAATATTAAAAATATTATTCTATACTTGATTTTTTATTTTATGCAAATGTATTACGGTTGTCTATAGGATTGGGGTCGACCTCAATAAGCATACACCGATCAAATTCGTGATATCCTGAAAACAAGTAGGGTCAGAAACATCCGTTACCAACGAGCCTATATGTTAGGCCTAGCGAACGGAAACTCATGAAGTATGTAAGGGTTATAGGAAATAGAGGGATCTTGTCTCTGCCTGGTCCGGGGAGAATGGCGCTTGTTTATGTAGGCACATGTGACACATGTATGTGTGCATGCATAAATATAGCAAAACAATATAACTTACATACACACATCATACATACGCTCACATACAGGGGCAAGCTTATTGTCGTCGAACAGGCACATTTACAATTATTACACATTTAAAGTTATTTACCTAACGATAACTTTACATCATTTTTGTAATCTACGAAATATATTATAATTTGTCCCATTAAAATACATTTACTTAGTAGTACAAGTTACTAAACTTACTTTTCGTATTTTTGTAATATAAAAAAAATTATAGTCTTGAATTGATGGGATGGTATTCGAATAATGCCCTTAACTTAAATTAATCATCACCTTCCTCGTTCTAAAGTGACGATGATAAAAATGTTTAACTTATAGAGTTTCATTGTTTTATATGCTGTTTCTGGCCCATGGTTAATGTTTGAAAATAATAAAATCACTTTAGTAATGTGTCTCCAATACGCCTACCCCTTATGGCTTCGTATAAGCAAAAAAACCTCTCTAGATCAAGCGATCCCAGATTGCTTCAGTAATTACTTAACTTATTTCTCTAATATAATACCAGTTTGAACAACTCTTCATACTATTGTTTTATCAGGGATTATATTTCAAAGTAAAATTTTAATATTCGTGAGAAGGGATTTGCATGGGATAGTAACAAAATTACAAATTGAAGATTTGCTTATTCAGTAAGTACAATTAAAACCGTCGAAATCCACAGACCAGGCCAGTAGTCACGGACGGGTCCCAGGACTGTCGTTTTTGAGTCACTCCTTATGTATACAGACCTCTCTTATTTAAAAGTACCTACATAACTAACAGTTCAAAGATATACCATTATAAGCGTTTAGTTCTCCTAATTTGAGGGTTATTTTATGTTTTATATATTTTTATTGACTTATGTAACAACATTCACAAAACACGCAGAACGCTTTGCAGTGTTTATTTAATTGAATTTGCCCAATGTAAGGTTTCGTTGGTATTAATTAATGAACGCTTTTGATTTAACTTATTTAGTTAGTTTTCAAATTAATAATAAATGTACAATACGGCAGAGAACAAAACAATACGTAGTAATTGGAGACTGTCCAAGGAGTATCGTTAATTAACGATTTCTAATTTATTTACTTTTCTGTTTGTCGATTTTAAGAATGTTTCAATACTTATGATAATTTTAATTAGACGTAATATGGCAGAAAACCGTTGTAAAATAGCAATTAAGAACGAAAACCCACCAGGTGTCCTTAGTTTGTTAACCGCCAACAATGGCAACAGCTAAGGACAGCTAAACCTCTAAGAATTGCGATAAACAGAGTAGATCCGCTGCCATTAATTCGACGCGTGCCTCGCCTCCACACGAGGCATCTTTAGGAATGGTTAGGCAGCAAATGCTCATTTGCAGAATCATTTGTTATAATTCGACACGTGTTTCGTATCTATAAGACATTAAAATCAGACCGAATTTTGTTGTTGTTGTTGTACTATAAACAGTGAATACAAAAGGTTTATTTAGATTCAGCTGCAGAAAATATATGACCTTGATATTGTATTTGACTGTGAATTGAATTTTCACAGATATATGCTCTAAGAGCTGCTTATAAATTCGAGATAAAAAAAACTGTTTTTAGTAGCTAATTGTCCAATTTGGTCTTCTGTTCTGATTGATACGTGGTTAGACACGGGGAGTCTATGCAGTTCAAGCAGTGAGTAGCAAATGGTTTACGAGCCTTCTGTATATCTCTACGTTAACAATGTTGTTCGTGATAAAAACAATTCAATATCCATTTCCTGATTAATAGTAGTTTATTGAACTCTTTTATGATTCCAATGTCTTGAGCCTTTTAACAGATTACTTGGTACATGTTAGTCTTAACAATGATCACTTCATTGTTGACAAAAATTTATTGCGATATCTGAAGCACTAAGAAAATCCATTATATTTTTTAGCCATTTTGGAACACTGCTTGAAATGTAGGTACTTTAAGGCGCTATGTGACAGTCGGAGAATGTCATTAGCAGTTAAAATTGTTATGAGATCATAAAACACGGATTGTGTGTTCAGTACTACATTATACACAAAGGGATTTACAAAAGCTTGGTCTAATTATGTATCCAGGACAAAATAATGACGCATTTGTTTTATGGACCCTTTAAATATTTTTTGTAACAACTGAACACAGAGGCTGTCTGGTGTTAAGCGGTAACCGGAGCATCTAAATTTTAGTCACTTACTACACTTGAAGTAGCACTCGTCCATTGCCTTACTCTATCCTAATCTCTATTAGAAACTCAATACTATACTAGTAATATAAAGGATTGCGAACAGTAACTGCACTGTCGGTCTGAAAAAAAGGCCTTCTTGTACAGGGCATCTTACAAATGAGAACTCTTTTAATAAAAGGAACCCTAGGACCGCTTCCTAGGTCTTCACCACCGATTTGAACAGGAATTTTAACCCGCTCTACCAACTAATCTGTCCAATTCATCTCATCAGCATCTAATTTAAAATAAAAAAAATGTGTAGCACAGTAAATGTGTGAAGTGAAGATGCAAATATAATATTTATGAAAATGTGTCATTAAAATGTTATAGTAATCTAAAAGAAGGGATTCTGCGTTTTTATTTTAGTTGATATTAGCCTTTTAATTTTTACTTTACTACCTACTGATGGTGATTTTTGTCACCAATCATCAAAGTGATTTAACCATCGTGTTTTTTTGAGTCGAGGTAATAAGTAAGTATCTAGCTTAGTTATAGCCATATACATATTGCAAAAAAAATTGAATTTTAAAGTATTTCATAGATATTTAGACATTATATGTAACTACTATATTATAAAAAAAATATTTTTCCAGGTATTGATCAGGATATTGACAGGCACATTGGCACAAACCATGGCTTTGTTTTAGAATATTATTGCTGGTATTGTTGCGTCTACTTGATGTTGATAGACCATGGATAGATCATTTTAAATAGTTTACAGTGTCTCACGTACCTACTTATACAAAAAAAACGTTGGTCGTCTTGAAAGTTGGAACTAACAATGCAAAAGCAAAGTATTCATGAACAGACACGAGTGATGTCATAGGAGCTGTAAGACCTGTAAGAGCTGTAAGAAGTTGTAAACTGTCAGTTTAAAACTATTTTTTTGGCAATAAATGAAATTGTATTTTTTTTTAAATACATGGAATTCTTTAAAATAACAGTAGAAATAAAAATATCTCATGTACCCTATTGAAATTTGATCCTATAGTATTTGTCAAATTGTTTCACTCAAATAACCGCAACACACACTAGGAATTCACAAAAGGCATTGAACGCTAACTGGAACATTGAACATGAAACGTAACTCCGCCCAAATCCTTAGACCACGAGATTTGTGCTGCGTTTTCACTCCAATAAAGTCTGAAAGGGGTTTAAGGGCTCTGAGCTAAAAATATTTCTTAACGTGATTTAGGGCGAACGATACTTTTATTTTAAGTTCGTTATTCCTTTAATTTTAAAGTTTTCCATGGTTTTAATCACGTTTGACATTTCACGTTTCAGTAATAGTTTTGCTAATTCAAGAGTAAACAGATTGAGTGAGTGATTGAGTTCATTCATGACGTCAATATTAAATCTGATATCGTTATGCCATAATTGCAAAATCCAATACACCGATAATTCCACCATGGTGCATCTGAATATGTATTAATAATTATCCTTAAAATTGTAAATATTGTTACTAATAAAGTTAATTACATTAAAAATAAGTAGTGTTGACTCACAGCCGCAATTCGACTAGGTATAGTTTATTAACCCCCGACGCAAAAAAGAGGGGTGTTATAAGTTTGACGTGTCTGTGTATCTGTGTGTCTGTCTCTGGCATCATAGCTCCCAAACGGATGAACCAATTTAAGTGTGTTTTTTTATTTTGAAAGGTGACTTGATCGAGAGTGTTCTTAGATATAATTCAAGAAAATCTGTTCAGCCGTTCGAAAACCATCAGCTCTTTTTTCAGCGTTGAAGGGATTTACGAGTCGGGAGTATTTAATTTTTTTTATTTATGATTATATAACTATTGATAACAATAAGGCTCCGTCGCAATGATGGCAGAGATTCTTTTTATTTATTTTTTTAATTGAGAACACTAAAGCTCGTCAGTAGTTAATTAACAAAATCCAAATAGAATATCAGTTGACAAACAGAGGTGAAAAAGGTTCTGAACTGTTTTATCTGGGCCTATTTTTAATAGATGTAAATAGTAAATCAATTTCATCGAATCTATGTGCAATATTAAAAATAATAGTTAACTTGTATTTTTTTTTTATTTTAGCTCCTATTTATCCTACTTATTCAACACTTGTAACAGTGTTGAGCAAGATTGAGCAAGTTTCTTCCAAAGTACCGGCTCATCTCTACCAATTAACTTTTCAAGAAAAACACCTGCCTTCCACAAGCTTGTTATTTGTTTCTGAACTTCTGTTTAGAAGTGTATCAAAATATTTCTGCTTGTACAGTTGGGTAGTCGTTGTCTTTTTATTGTTATTTTCCTGTCCCTACCGAATGGTATGGTAATTAAATGGAAAAATCTTCGTACAGGAAAATGAAAAAAAACTGTTTTTCATTAATATCTCAGCTTCTACATGAGTGTAGGTAACTGTTCATATACCAAAAAGAAGGTAGATTTTGGGCTTCATATTTTCAAAGCCACGTGATTATCCTCACCACCGGTCAAAGAATGGGGGGTGCGAAAAGGGGTGATCACGTCCACACAGTTGGGCAGATTGTGCAAAAGACAGGAGTATAATCAGCCCCTGTGTGTGGCTTTTGTAGATCACGCGAAAACCTTCGACTTTATCGACACCTGAGCAGTGCTGGATGCTTTGCAATGATGTACGACTGACGATATATCAATGTATGACCGTCCAGCTCCAAGCAAAAAATTGCAGCGTAGAATTAGACAGGGGACCGGGCCTAAAGCCATATTGTAATGGACTTAGGAGATTGTGCGAAATGTTCTTTTGTATACAAGCCTCAAGCAATTAAGATAAAAAAGGCAGTATAGAAATACGTCAAAAGTGGTCTGGAGGAGGGTTATTTATCTTGGGCTAATGTATGATATAAGACTTAAACCAGAGAGAGTCAAGGGAAAAGTTTGAGTTGGAAAACATGATCCAGGACAGCGACAATCATGTGACGACTGATGCCATCTCAGTCTACGGCATTTACGTCGGTAACTGCTGCCACATTCTTCAAGTCTATTTCAGAAGCATCAGTACATAGTTTTTTGACATCTATACTATTATAACTCCAAACGTGAAGAATTTTGGTGGTTTCAGGATATACGAAAGGAAGATCAAGTCGTGATGGGAAAATCCAGGAGTAGGGCGTTGACCAGGGGAAAAGATATGGTTTGGATCAGAGGTGTAATTCAAGCCAGGTATCCTGACATGGAGACTGATTGATTAGTGCGAGGAAGTGAGTGTTAAAATCTCCCATGATAATGTGGTTTGAGTATTACGACCGTAAACTGTTTCCAGACCATTAATAAAAAAATATAATTGCAGCTACCTCGTAATATAGATAATTTAATGAAATATAGATAAAGAGATCTGTTAAGTGAAACAATATAAAAAAACTGTGTGTGCTTTCAAGATTTGATTGCCAATGAATCGGAGAGCAATGTAGTTCACAGTAACAGTTTCAACTCCCAAATGTGACGCATCTGTCGGAAGCAAAGAAAACAAATAGTTAAAGATGTTTGACGAGAGGCTAAATGTCAAGAATTTTACTAATATGGTAATCGCTTACAATTAGGCAAGCCGTCTGCTCTTTTGTTGTAACAAAGTCCACATATCAAACAAACCTTTATTTTCGCCCAAATCACAAACCTCTACCATTAATTACTGAATGTTGTACTGAATATATACAAGAATGCTTACATATTAATTACTAGCAACCTGCCCCGGCTTCGCACGGGTCGAGACATCTTCAAAAATCATCATCAGATTTGAACCAATTTTCACAAAACCTTAACAAATTATATACCTAAACCTTTCTCATAAATCGCTCTATTTATTGGTGAAAACCGCATGAAAATCCGTTGAGTAGTTTTTGAGTTTATCGCGAACAGACAGACAGACAGACGCGGCGGGGGACTTTGTTTTGTAATATCCTAGTGATTATGAAAATCCATTTATGATGCTGCGTACCTAATAAAGATTTTTGTTGTACAGTTCAAATTCTTATTGTTCAATATACCGTAGAAGGATATAAAATATCCAAGATGCCAACGTTAAATTAAATTCTAAATTTCGGCGATGTAATTTTTATTTAGCTGGCTTTTGAGGCAGGAAGTACCGTCGTGACTGCACAAGTTTTGAATGCTTTCATTCAAACTTGCGGCTCTGTTCAGCGCAACTATGAATGGCGGATGGCACAGTTCGTCTCAACAACTTCGTCGATTTAACTCGCCTCTGTCTGTCCCAGTGTTCCAGGCTTATTCACAGTTTGATAGCTTAAAAATTATCAAACTTTCCGCTCTGATTATTTTCTTCATTATAAACTAAATTTTAAATACCTACTTTCTTTTTAACTTTCGATCGGTAATTCCAGTTTTAGATTTGGTTCGGTTTTTAAATACCTAAATGTATACAACACTGTAGGAAGTTTGTATTTAATTTACCTATATGAGATTAATATCAAGAAGCGGCAGAGACATTCACCCGCGGACGTATAACGAGATCCTTATCGTCGATATCGTACAGGTACCGTCTAACCCAGTGATCTTATGAAAATACCTTAGAAATCTTCGTTCTCATATTGCTGAATATACAGCCTCAGATCGGCAGTAGAATTTCTAATTTATAGTTAGATTTAAATATTCATATTTTAAGAACACGAGTATTTATATTTATAATATGATCATGTAAGTAGGCACTTTGCAACGATAGCTATATGATAGGTAATATTTCATATTATTTCTATAAAGTTTGCGAATTAGATAGATAGATGTACTCTTTGTTGTATCCAAAAAAATAGGTTCCAATATTTTACATATATTTACTTACTAGCTAATGTTATGAACAGAATATCCGCCGGGGCTGCCATTAAATGAACTAAAGTTTTGCAGTTTTATAGTAACGTGAATATAATTATTGAAGATGTTTTACGACGACATAATGTAACAACGGATATCTTCATTTTAGTTGAAATTTTGAAATAGAAATGGCAGCCCTCGACGGATATTCTTTGGTTGTTTATTAAGTTCATATGTAGTTGAATATGTTATTTATTCAACATCACATCACATCTAAGTATATCTTCGAGAAACAAATAGGCACGTAAGGAAGTGCTATGAAAACTGATACTCCATTGTTTATATGAGACCGACTTCGCGAGAGATCAACTCTATTATAAAAAGCTTTTTACGTTTATTATCTTTCGTTACATAATCTAGTTAAGTCGGGGGTCTTTTAAAATTATTTTATCCTTTTTCGATTACGTTTTAACTGACGTGGGTTTTTTCAAAATTTTTAGTTTTGCTTCTTATTTCTAACTTTTTAGAGAGCATGTACGTATTATGTACATATCTATATAGTTTATTTCATAGTGAGCATATATTATGTAAACATATTTACAACTATATTTTGCCCGGTACTTTGTTGTAACTCGATATCATTACGTAGAATGAAAAAGATAAGTTGATATGATATTCAAAACATTCAGCTGCAGCTCTATAATAGTCGTCAAAGAGAAAAGAAGATAGAGATAACGGTAGAGAAGACCATATGCAATTGAAGAAAGAATGATAAATGGCAACATTGGTTTGTTCACAAACAAGTGTTTACTACAGCGCCCCCTAGTATGTTACCACCGTAACAGTCATCTAAGAACCAGCACCAATCAACCACAAACCCATTACTGAAAACCGCATCAAAATCGGACTATTAGTTTTGGGGATAAATGGCAACATTGGTTTGCACAAATAAAATTTGGACGCATAGTTTAGGAGATAATAAAAAAAATTAAATATTCAACTATAGAGGCGCAAACAAGCCGTGTAACGCATAACCTAATTTTTTTAATGTGTGAAAACCCCTAACGGTGAAGCGGTATGTTGGAAACGAAGCAACTAAAACCACACGGTGTTTCGTCAGAAGTGAATTTGTTACATGGGACTCGGGTATACCCTAGGAAGGAAGTACCTGAATCCCCAGCTAAACTTAGCCGCCTCTTATACAGTAGGCAGCCACACCATTGCGTGCTGAGAACCTTACTCCTCTTCCGGCTTAGAGAGGCGCGCGCAGAACACGTCCGTCAGGCCTGCTTTCGCTATTTGAAAGGGTAGGTGACGCATAACCCTGGCTGCCTGACGAGAAACAAGCATTGCTAAGAAGAGACGAACTGTGAACGCCTCCATGCCAAGAAAATGTTACTAAAATATTATGTAATGAAGTATTACAAATTACCAATCAGTAATTCCATTTACATTATACGCGGGTGAAATCACGGGGCATAGTTAGTTTGCTAAAAAAGATATTATGACTATAAATTGAGATAAAACTATCCTATCTCTCTTGTTGGACCAAACTGCACACAGTGCAGTTTTAACGAATTTTTGCACAGTGTGCATAATTTCTTTAAAATCGGTTCATTAGTTTAAAAGTTCATCGCGGATAAACAATTGTCACGAAATTTTTATATGTAAAGATTTTTTGTGGTTAAATTAAGTTTTCTTTAAAGATAGGTTTTTTTTATAAAACTCATAACGTTGACCTCGTACAGTTTTAATACCTACCGTAGTAATACCGTGTAGTATGTAATACCTATTATGTACGTGATCGCGTTAATTCCCGTCAATATAATTACTCTGTCGATGAGTGATGACAGTCAGACAGTACGTCATCTCAAAGCATATTTTCATTTTAGTCTCAATTATGTTCTTACTTACTCGAAATATTCCAGTCAAAGTTCCTTCATTTAACGCATGGTTAATCTAAGTGATAAGCGCATTCATAGCTCTAGCGCTTTACTGCGGAGTGAAGCGGATTTCTTATACCTTCTGATATTCAGCGTTAGACGGTTACTGTAATCTACCGATGTTAGTTTTAAAACGCTTTGATGAACAAGGGGTGTTGACTCATTTACAGTCATTAACTTCTAATTTATTTCGTTTCAAGTTCCATATCTGGTAATGACAGTATGTGATCACTACATAGTATAAAACAAAGTCGCTTCCTGCTGTCCGTCTGTCCTTATGTATGCTTAGATTTCTAAAACTACGCACCGGAATTTCATGCAGTTTTTTTTATTAGATAGAGTGATTCAAGAGGAAAGTTTATATGTATAATACATGCATAATATAGTAGAGAAACACTGATACTTTAGAGGTTTCCAATGTGATGTGATGTGATAAACACATTTTTTTTTCGTTTACATTGCAAACGCTGGCTGAACCCTACGAGATAGATCAAAATAATGTACCACAGTATTGTACACCTTAAAAAGTTCTACAAAAAAGTCCGCAATGGTATATGTCTATCTCTTAGGAATAACCCACAATAACCATTTTTTATCCTTTACTTTTTACGAGAAATAATTTTTGAAATTTACGAAGCGATTTTAAGCAATACAGCATTAATCCTTATTCAATTAAGTACCTTAAGTACATTGTGCATATAATATAGATCAAAATGGTTCTTTACAGCATGTAATTTCAATGAATATTTTCGAAGATATTACAGATTTAAAATGCAGGGACATAGCGGTTGCGGCAGTACCGGCCAGAGGGCCGGACAATTTCCAGTAAAGATTTCTTTTGCAATGACCATTAATAAATCGCAGGGTCAAACATTCAATGTTGCAGGCTTAGATTTGAGAGTTTAGTGTTTTTCATATGGCCAATTATATGTCGCTCTTTCAAGAGTAACCTCTGAAGAAAACATGTTTGTATTGTCTAATGACAAAAAAGCTGTGAACGTTATATATAAAGACATTTTGTATTTTATTTAGTATCATCATTGCACCCGTGCGAAGCCGGGGATGGTCGGTAGTGTTTAATAATCTATTTCATTATGATTGCTGTTGATTCTATTTGATCTTTAAATATCAAGTTATATTCTATAAGAATATAAACCATGTTTTTTTTTACAAAGTTTTATTTGTATAAAAATCATAAGCGAATATAATAGCAAAAATATCGCAGTCAATAGAAAAAAGGTCTTGAAGCATGAGTGTGTTGGGTACCGTAAAATGAGTAACGGTGGGTAACGGACACAAAAACCATCAATTCGATATCAGAAATAAATAAATTACAAGGGAGCCAATGTCGTTCATCCTACGTTTTCGTAAGAAATAAAAGCTGTAGAAATACATTTTTTAACATAAGGTACATTTAGTGTAGTTAACTTAAGCTAGTATTTAAGATAATTTTTAAAAACAAAATCTTTAGAATAAAATTTTCTTGTTATAGTATAAAACAGGAAATGGCAGTTTTATATATTAGGCGGGAAGATAACTGGAAAAGATACCGTGAGATGATTGAGATAATTATACTCCTGTTAAAATCATGGCTTCCATTGCATTCTATCAAAGTTATGTAATCTGAGTGCATACAAATTTTATATTGCCTATTTTTCATTTAAGTTTATGATTCCAACTAGCAGCGCCCGCGGTTTCAAACGCATGAGTACCGATCCTGTGGGAATATCGGGATAAAAAGTATGCCTATGCGTTAATCTAGGTCTCCAGCTATCTACATACCAAGTTTCATCGCAATCGGTTCAGTGGTTTTTGCGTGAAAGAGTAACAAACATCCATCCATCCATCTTAAATCCATCCAAACTTTCACATTTATAATATTAGTGGGATTACAGACTAAAACCATTTACTGCATTCAAATACTTAGTATCAGTCACTGCACTGCTATGGACTTGAGTATTCAAATCAAATACCTTTTAATTGATAGAATTTCATTTCAGATCTTAACTGTCCTTGAGGAAGTTTTTAAAAGGTTTTTAAAGGGTTAACATTCAAAAGTGGACCACCCATTGGCAGGACAACAATAATGATAATAATAGGCTTAACGAGTAGTAATGCTGTCGTATCATCAGCGCCATATTAACACAACGAGTGATTAACCTAAAGACTTCCACCAAACAAACCCAAGATATTATTTAGTACCTCCCTGGTATGAAACGATTTCTAAGCCGCCGTACTAGGGGTTGCACAATAAACAGCGCATCACATCGTACAATGCTGTCTGGTCCATATTGATAAGCGACCCATGTCGACAGTAGGTAGGGGCCATACAGAGACTTGGTGACTGGATCGAGGTTGATATTGAGAACATGATCATTGTAATTCACAAGCATGCATTTATTAGGTCTGTATGCACAATTGAGTAAGCGCCTGTAGCGTTAACGTTAGCGTGATAAAGAGCTAAAGCAGTACGATGAAAGGAACAATAATTATATTTTCTTAACTATTTTAACCGACTTTATAAAAGAGAATGTTTTCCATTCAATTGTTTTTTATTTGTGTGTTTTGTTCGTAAGTAACGCGATATCTTCGCCATTTATGACCCGGGTTCAATAATTCTATTTTATTGAATTGGTTATATTCGAGGTCGGTCCTATTCAAATTTGAAGAAAATATTCCACCTCTAGAGGTGGAAAATTAAGGGATGAAGAATATAGCTTTTTTACAATTTATCATGATTTAGGCGGTTCTCCAGAATTTTTTTGCCTCGCACAACCAATCTCTGGAACAAATTATCGCGGTATTTCCGGACCGATACGACCTTCAAACCTTCAAGAAAAGAGCGTACTCCTATCTCAAAGGCCGGCAACACACTTGTGACTCTTGAGTTGCAGGTGTCCATGGGCGACGGTAGTCACTTACCATCAGGTGACCCACCTGCTCGTTTGCCCCTTTATAATATAAAAAAAAAACAACATTTTAAAAAACTTTTTAAAAAAGTTGATTATTAGATAGTACAAATAGTCAAAATTATATGACAAATTACATGTTTTATTGTTAACCGTATAAACTAAGCTAAAACGCTTGTATTAGTAGTGGGCTGGCGAAATATAGCTTTATATTATACTTTAATGAAATGTTAGAATAGAAGTTCCATGCTACGTTACAAAACTACTGAAAATGTGTCCAATAGTAAATTATGTCATGACTCTATTGAATTCTATTTTTACAAATTGAACAGAAAGCTGTGGTAGCGATTGAATTGATTTTTGGATTTTTACAGACACGATTCCCGGTAGAACTTGTGCTCAACTCTTAAGTCGGGAACCATTATTCTTCGTGCGTATCCGTTGTCTGACAACATACGAACTTTCCGATAAAGACGTTGCTCATGTTAGTTGTGTTGTCACCACATCAAAAACTCGTATTTATTTTATTAAAAGGCCTTACTTTACATGAATTTTATTTAAAAAGTGGGAAACTACATTACATGAAAATACTGACTATTTAATTAAAATGAGTTAATAGACGTTACTGTGACTAGTTATTTGTAATTTCACGCTATTGGTCCGCTTGAAAAATGGTGGGTCATGGTGGGGTGATAAGGAGGATAGCCGTGCATGACAAGTTTGATAACAGTCTCTTGCTAACATCGGGAGCATAATAAAAAAAGGTAGTAAGTAAAGAGTTTCTTCTGTAGTATTTAGCTATTCATCAACCTCAACGTCCGCACCATCGTGTCCATCGAGCAACCAACGCCGAACGCGACGCAACGAGTATGCTCAACAGTAAACCAAAACGTTATCATTAGTAATTTCCGAGTTTAACACTTTATTCTAATGTGGGATGTAGTTGAAGCAAATACTAGTGCTATCAGATTCGTTCTCTTGCTATGCTAATGAATAATTTATAGTTGGAAGGATTAGCGTATTTAAATGAAGTTATTTAAATGAAGCTTAACTTTTATAGTTTACTAAATGATTTGGTTCAAAAACCTACGGGTAGCAATCGTATAAGTTTTATTTAAAAAGGGGATAAGGATAAAATAAGATGTTCAGACAGTTCTAATATAGTTATAGGAACTATTTACGACAAAAATATAACAATGCTGTAGAAGCCTTTAGCTTTTAATACTGATTCCTTCCCTTCATTTTTGCATGACAAAATTTTAGCAAACCGGATCAAGAATCTGGTTGTAAACGGGATGTTTACAATTGAAAACAATGCATATCTGTAACCCTGTAATAAAATGAAAATTGTGCGAAGTTTTATTTGACGTCTATAACTAATACTAATAGTAGTTACTAATATTTTGGGTCACAAAAAGAATGATGGTAATCTATTCTAAAGGATACGGATAAATCTAATTGTGTTAGTACTATGTATTGCATAATGTATACTGGCAGCATGTCTAAGACTGAAACGAAAATTGAAAATGAAGCTTGGTTAAAAGGATATTTGTACGAGTTACGCTGTACATTTGTGTGTTGTAAGAGTTGTGCTACTTATTTAATGCATATAGCCATTATTATAAAGATATGCATGTCTTTAATATTATATATTCGTGTATATCAACATCACCATGTCTGTTATACGGTAACTACTCCAACATTTGGTCCTTCAAGTGCTTAACCTATCACGCGGTTTGGTGATTGACAAGGACCAGTCGCGTGTGTGGTGTATTACTAACTATCAAGGAATTGCAGTACCATTGAGTCAGCAATAGCAATCAGTATGGAATTGTAGTACCAGTGCTAAACCAGCAAGAGCGCTCAGTATAAAAACAACAGCAGCAAAGGTACAACAGAAACAGAAGCAATAAATCTAACAAACGACTCCTCTACTCATTTACCATGAACAATTAACTTGGATTAAATGGATGTGAATACCTGGTATTTGTTGATACAGAAAGTAGTTGTCATAACAAGTGTGTTATAAATTGTACACGCCAGTCCTGTTGACAGCTTTTAAAGTAGATTCATACTCTCAAGTTACAGAAAAGCAGAATGCTAACTCATTAAGTAAAAATACTTTTAGCGGCTGTCCTCCGTTCATATCAAATAAAAGGGCAATTTGTTTATTATCGTTATCATATATCGCTGGTTTGCGAGAATATTGACGTAATTCAAAATTCAGTCGACTTGAACTAAGTATGCCAAACGATCATAAATCTTTGATGTTTAATGGTGAACAGAGATGCAACGCCGATTTCGTGATAACGTTCGTTAGAAAGTGACAAGTTCTTCCTATATTTAGAACAAAATACTCTAGCGGAAATCACAAAACATTGCCATTCTCTAAAATCAATATTTTTTAGTTTCGTCCCTATTCTCGCAAACCAGCGATATGTGCTAATGTTTTATTAGAGAATTATTATAGTCTGGGCGACCGAGCTTCATAGGAAAATGAAAAAGAAGGATCCACTCCAAGTAAATGAAGTGATATGTGTTACATCCGATACTTGGTAAGGCATAATAAGCACAGAGAACTATCAAACATTAGAAACAACTTGTGCTGAAAATGTAAAACCTTAGACATTAGTAGACTTTGATGAGGGCAAACATAATTGGATGGACTAGAATGTAGTCCGGTATTTTAAGTCTTTATTTGTAAAATATGCATAGAACCTACATGATTGATATTTAAGAGAAGTATCTGTGATGTAAGATTGATTGAAAGAATAAATAGTGAGGAGATATGTGAAAACGGCGTAGTTTGAAAGAAATGTAGTTACAAGAAGCGAGAAAGGAATACTGAGATGCTTCAGGCGTAGGTTAAGTAAAGAGTGTCTAAAAAGATTTATAAGACTCCTGTAGGTGGGTGAGTGGACGCGGGTAGGTGCCGAAAGATGTATACCTTCCAGATCGGTAGTATACGGAAGAAGGGCCATGTTAAAAGCACCCGCAACCGGCGAGCGTGTATGAAAAATCTGATGGAAAGGGAAGAGGTGCAGGAAAATGGCGCTCTATCGTCTTTGCTTACTCCGGATGGGAACAGAGCGTGAGATACGTATTTACGCATGAAATTGAGTCTATTACAATTGCTTGGATCAATACTGGGTAACCTATATGCTTGGCAATGGCATTTACTCGTGTAAAGCCAGATATCAAGACCCGTTGTGATATGCAACTAGGGTTGGCTGGTCGGTTTGATAATAGTCACTTGAGGGCTAATCTAGATACGAACAAAATGGCGGTTCCCGTTATTTAGTGAATTTGAGCGTTCAGAGCAAAAGTGGTGAGGTTGTGGCTAACAGTTGTACAACACTACGCCACTAAATCTTACAAGTACTTCTAACTAAGCTTTCATTTTATATGTAGATATGCATACGGTTACAGAATTAAGCCACCCCACAAAATCCTAACCCCTCTTGCTTGTAATTATGTAAATAGATCAATACTCGTGTTTTACATTTTTTCTTAAACGGTATCGGGTAGAAAGGTTACTAAATCAAATTTAAAAAAGGTTTGGAATCCATCAAATGATTCTATAATTAAATAGCTTTTTCGGCACAAACAAGTTACGTGCTTGTAAGCATTTGGTGAAATTAAATGGACCTGAGAGCAAAATGTGGGTAGAGATATTTTTCATTCAGGAAATTAGAAATAACTTAATAACGATCTCACAACTTAAAACAAAACCTATACACTAAAAAGAATTATATTTACATAAAACAAAACATAGATATGAGTGCTGTTACAAATATTTTATTCTAAATATATTATAAATTTTAATTATATACAACTTACACATTAAAACTAATAAAAAAAAGAAAAAGAACTATATATGGGCTATTTACATGCATGCGTCATAAAATTCCTCCACATCGTCGCCTACTGGCAGTGTTCCCAGAAGGCTGGCAGCATTGCCACGTTGAATGGCAATGCTAATTCTCTGTGCAAGAAAAAGGCCCGCCTTCTGGTCACGAGAAGTGTCGATCAGTCGCTTAGCCAATTCCTTATAAACGGAACGAGCACTCGGACCCCATGACCCAAGCGTTTCGACCCCAAACGGCTCAAAAACATAGTTACCAACTAAATTATTGTATTTACGCCGTTTGAGGCTTTCTGCTGATGCAGCAGCAGCGCCAGCACAACCAGCTGTACTTGGAAGATGTGATGGCGCGAGGGTGTCAACGCAGGTTGCGTCCCACACCAAAGGCCTACCCATCTTCCATGGCAGTAACGACATACCATCTGGTCTCTTCCCATCGTCTCGTACCAGACCACTAGGTTCACGTACGGCTGGCACGCCGGTGGTGACAAGAGCACGACATCCTATCCTACAAAATTAGTATACAAGGACAATCTTTTAGAATCGGCCGTTGGATGTCAGCAGGGTGACCCTCTGGGACCAGTTATCTTCAGTTTAGCGATACACCTCATTATTAAGGAGATAAAATCAAAATTCAACATTTGGTACCTTGATGACGGAACCCTAGGAGGGGAAGTAGAGACAGTTTTACAAGATTTAACTTTCATAAAAAATAAATTTAAATCCATAGGCTTAGAACTAAATTCTGACAAATGCGAAATTTTTATTTGTGACAAAACAGACAGACACTCGACTGTACAGAAATTCAATTCATTGGCACCTAACATTAAAGTTTTAGAAAAAACGTCTCTCCGCCTTCTTGGGTCACCGGTCTTGGAAGATGGTTTTCAATCTTTCATAGAAGACAAAATTAAAAATTTTGGTGATTTTTCGGATCGTTTACTTAAAATTAATGTCCATTCGGCTTTTACTATACTCCGTTTTTGTCTTTTCGTACCAAAATTTACTCATGCCCTTCGATCATCGCAACTTTGGAAACATTTAACACTTTTAGAAAAAATTGACAAAATTATTCAAAACACCCTTAGCAAAATTTTAAATGTGGCTTTGAACGACCGAGGCTGGCTCCAAGCATCTTTACCAGTTCGTTTGGGTGGTCTTGGCGTTCGCAAAATTTCAGATGTCAGCCTTCCAGCATTTTTGTCTTCGGTCCATGGCACAGAAGAGTTAACCAGGAAAATTTTAACAAACACACTGGTTAATTCTGAAGTGTCCTGCAAGACCGATGCCATAAATGCTTGGCAGATAGCTTGTCCCAATACTCTTTTACCTGTTAATCCATTCTCTCAGAGGCAATGGGACACGCCGTTATGCACCTTAAGAAAGAATTATTTAATTGATACCGCATCCAATGTTGCAGAGCGCGCTCGTTTGTTGGCTGTGGGAGAATGGGAATCAGGCCTATGGATTCAGGCACTTTCATCGCCCAACATAGGCACCTTGTTGGACGATAACACATTCCGCCTTGCCACTTGCCTTCGTTTAGGAGCTCCTTGTGTTTCTCCGCATCTTTGTCACTGTGGAGAAGCTGTCGACAGTCTCGGACACCATGGCCTTTCTTGTAGCAGAAGCGCAGGCCGTATATCTCGACATGCCAATCTTAATGACATAATCCGTCGGCGACTCTTGTCACCGCCGGCGTGCCAGCCGTACGTGAACCTAGTGGTCTGGTACGAGACGATGGGAAGAGACCAGATGGTATGTCGTTACTGCCATGGAAGATGGGTAGGCCTTTGGTGTGGGACGCAACCTGCGTTGACACCCTCGCGACATCACATCTTCCAAGTACAGCTGGTTGTGCTAAAAAGAATTAGTTGATGATGAATGATGAAGTCACGTCATCAAGGTCACGTGTGGAAAGGTACAAGTATATTCTCGTTCGTGTATTCCATGCTTATCACTATATTAGCACTTATTATTAGCGAAAATTGCTTTTAAAAAAATTACATTTTGAAAAGCTTATTGTGCAAATATCCGTATTTATGAAAAATCCTACTCATGGCACCTTTTTGTGCCTATGTGTAAACCGCATGTGTGTACTATGCGTACCTAGACTAATATCACCACTGGGCGCCTGGTTATTGTGGATTTAGGTTAAAACTCAACCTGGCTTCAGTCATATTCAGGGCTACATAAGGTCCAATAAAGTGCGACTTACCAATCTATCACCAGACATTTACTTCAAAGCTATAAATGATGTTCTTTTCGAAAGAGCTGAAATGTACAGACAATTATTATTGTAGGCACTTAACACTTAGATTTTTTTTATTAGACTTGAGGATTTTTAACCCTTATACACATATTAAGCAAAAAAAGTTTTAAATTTCTCTGAACCAAAATAAAAACTTCTATGGTATGCATATTTATTTAATCGTGTGTTATATTAAGAATCTGAATGGTTAATAAGAAGTTATTTATTCCAGTTCCTCAAACCTCATCTCTAACCCGTTTTTAGACAAATCTAACACTGAAATTAAAATTGGGGGAAGTCAGTCTACAAGCTTATAGCTCTGTCATTCATCTGACCTGGGTATTTTGTGGTAAATAGGTGGCGAAACCAATTTTGTTAAAAAAAATAATATGTAAAATTCGTATGGCGAAGGTGAGTTTTTATTATCAAGTACAGCGCTACTCCTTATACTCGTACTTGTTTTAAGCTGTGGCTCATCACGATGGGCCACCGTAATGGACTATCATATGGAGAGTATTTGCACTGGTGTCGCACGCTATTATAACTCTCTACGGTACTCTAATATACTGACTGGACCTTTAGTCAGGCATGGCCACAGAAATCCTTGCTCACCACTTTTACCAGTTCGGGTTATGTTCTACTCTCGCGCCAAACGATTGCCTAAGGATCCCTTCTTTGTAATTTTATAAAGCCTTCAAGGAAGGACGTTGTAAAAATGCCCACAATGAATAATGAGAAAACATTCGTATTAAACTCTACAGGTGTAGTAAAACTTGAGCATTAAACTTTGCTCAACTATTTTAAAAACTGACCAAAGCAGAAGTAAGCATCGTCGTTTTGTAGATTCAATGCAACCGTTTGAAAGGCTATCGTGTGGAGACGCTATTACAATATATATATATATATATTAAAGAAAACCCTCTTCATAAGTGTAAGATTATTACCTGGGTATGAAATTACTGAATCCTTGAATCTTTCCTTAAAATCAAATCAACAACAAAATCATCCCAAATGTAAGTAACGATAACAAAGTGATTTATATTCAAAACGAGGTTATGAACTGTTTGTCGGAGGCAGTGCCAGTAATCTGACAAACAATCCTATTTGTGTTAGTCACTAACTATGAAGTAATAAATCAATTCTAACTTTCGTACCGAAGGAAGCTGAAAGTAAAATTAATTAGAAATGTATAAATGTAATTATATACATGAATTGTTAAACAGTGAAAGCCACATCGGAGAATTTAATAATGAAGGAAGCAGTGCCGATAGACTCCGTGCGAACCGTTGAATGATGTAACAAGCTCATTCAAGTAGTTTCATTCATGTCTACAAATGCAACGCAATGCATGTTTATTAAGTGAGCCTCAGGGCGAGTTGTTACCAAGAGATGATCCCGTCCGATTGGCAAGTACCCGCACTAATACATTTAAAACGCGGTTAAGAAAAAAATACTTAAAATTCATTAAAATTATAGTCTATGGTTTCATTATGAAATGTCATCTAAACCAAGCACCATATATGTAAAACTGTAAACCTGTAAAATTTAAAAAAGTAATTGTCGGTGCATTTATGTTTGTGGGTAACAAAAACGAAGCAATGTTTTATGTAAAGAATAATACTGGTGAAATGATATCTACTAATGATTTAATCAATATCAGTTTTACGAATCATCGTAGAACAATTCTATTTACTCATAAAATTACTGAGAAACTCATTCACGAACTCATTTGTGAATATTTCAGAATATAAACGCAAGTAAACCGAGTTGGTTAGAATGGAAAATTACAATTACAATGAAAGCTTCCTTGGTTAAAGCGATACGAAATGTAACGTCGACACTTGCGATGAAAAACAACAAAGGAATGAATTACATTGAAACATCAAATCGGTTGCAAAATAATTTACAATTATAAGGCGAAGTATACCCCTTAGTAATTATAATTAAATAAAATCAACCTTAACACGGAATACGAACTCTGGGTTGATTGAATAACAAAATTTCTAAAAATTTGTGGTTAACAATTGTAAAAAATCACAACATTATCTCCAACCCGCTATCGCTAGAGGGATAATCTCACCAAATGCATAGTACGGTGATATTTTGATAAAATTGACTAATTCATTGAGACCAGTATTTTTCAAACGGTAATTTTTCTTTTGATTGAATTCGTTGCGGGTTCAAAGACAGTTTAGCTTTTCCTGGGTCTTGGCGAGTGTTAGTCTCGGTGTTAAAGCGGGTCGTTTTTTCTTAATGCTGTTTTATTAAATTCGCACACTAGAGTCATACACAAGAGAAAACCTGATTTTCTGGTCACTCAACTGCATCTGAACAGCTTAACAAAGGTGTAGAAGTAGAAGTGATATTTACCAATTTCACCAGGGCACAAATTTAATTAATTTGAATAATTAAATTAATTTAAAATAACGGGTGCCATATTACACTGGTTGCAGTGATATCTGCCAAAACGACTTCAAATAGGCTAGTTTCTTTAATTTACTATAACCCAAATTAGACTCTTCGTCAGGGACTGGAGCGGCTTTCGCATCAACGTCAGGCATATATAGCGGTGTGTGAATACAACCTTAAACCCTAAATTACTTTTGTAATTAGGAATCATACGCATCGAAGGTATTAAAGTAATAGGGAACGACACGACGTAAAAAAGAATACTGAAAACATTCCAAAATAAAACTACCAAAAATAAAGTCGTCTATTTTATTAAAATGCCACGAGAAACAAAAAGTTTTGCTGTGTAAATGCACGTGGGGATTCAATTTATTTTCGCATGTGTTGAAAGTTGTACGGCGTAATGGCTACGATTAATTAATGGTGGTCAGCTCAGGTTGCTGCATCGCCATTTTTAGCCGGCTTTGTTTTCCAGAAAACATTTTGTTTATTACCATTATTATATTATAATCTGCCTGTTACCGTTACTATTAATTACTTATCTATTCACATCAAAAAATATAATTTTTGAAATTGATATAGACTATTTCAAAGTCAAGAGTTCAGCACTTTTTGCAAAAAAAAACTTGTATTTTGTTGTTGGAAAGTTGACTTTATCGTAAATTGATGTATGTCATCGAGTATTTTTCGTTGGTACGTTGCAGTCAGCTTGACCTTACTCCTAGCATGTGATAGGCCGGCCACAGACCTCTCCCAATGTGCGCCATAGCTGTCGGTTTTCCACCTTCCGCATCCAATCTATCTCAGCTACCTTCTTGAGTTTAAACGATAGGTTTTAAAACAGAAGATCGACAAGATACTTGAAGTTTGACTGTGGCCCAGTATTGAACCCTGGATCACCGAATGTGATCCGGGGATCACATTCGGTGATCCCCGGATGTATGGATTTATGTTAAAACGTGCATTTGATATCTAAATATTCTCGTATATGTACTACTGAACACCGTGTTTTTTGTTGGCTTTGATTCCATAACTTTCCGCAATAATATTGTCATCAACAAAGTTATTTTCACGAAGACGATATAATTTAGAAACACACTTAATTTGTTAACCTAACCGAACACGATTATGATAGATTAAGTCCTCATTTCCTCCAATCCTTCATTCCGTGTTTTCATCACGCTGATACGTCATTTATATTCCAAGTACCTGCTGTGTCACTTTTTGGCGACTGTCAGCGATTTTACTTCATCTATAGGAGTTTGATAAAATGTTGATAAAAAGGACAGGAATGCAATGTGTAGAGATTTTGTGTAAGTAAAACGAAGAAGGTTCGTAAAGACTTATGCATATTGAGAGATGTATCACAGTATCTTTATTTAAGACTTTACTTTAAGCATTCAACAAACCAATCTAGTAATTATAAACACTACCGTTACGGGTCCCTGCAACTCTGCAAAAACCTTGCTTGCTAGTAGGGCTAACTTCTGATTTCTCCCAAACGCTAGAAATGTGACAAAAGCAGCCGAAGCGAATGTACTGAAATCAACTTTAAGTAAGATTACAAATTAGCGTGTGAGCTCCATCTACTTTGCGTAGTTGGAGAGTTGCTTTTGTATGGTATGTTATTAATTATTCTGTGTCAAAAGGCTACTGTAGCTATTACCCATAATAAGGTGTAAGTACCATTCAGTCTCTTCAATCAGAGCAAAGATATCGCTACACCCTCATGCTTTTACAAATAACAGTGGTAAGGTGTCAGTGGATGGCGATGATTATCATGTTACAGCTACACAACAATACACATTTGGTATTTTACAATAAGATTTTGATAAATGTTAGGTTTTACAGTAAGTAAATGTTCGTTTTGTGAATGAAACAAGCAGTTTTTATTAACATATTTTTATGAAAAACTTCGTAGATCGAGCTTTCACAGTAAGATATACTCACTAATATACTTTGATACTACACTACATACTTCAGGAGAGATAATAATCATCTACACATGTTTAGCTATACAAACAAAACTTATTTTTAAAATAAGAAGAGAATAATTAAAATAGAATGTAAACCAAAATACAACGAATGTGTAGTTCGTGTTTTAATTTAGCATATTCCTGAAATAAGACATTGTTCGTTATATGAATGGAAGAATGGAGGCGAGCGTTGAAGCGTCGTGCTTGTATTACCTCACCGAACAAATATCGCACGCAGCGAGGTTTCTAATAATATACAGCTTTGTAAACCTTGTATTTGTTTGCATATCGCCAAGCCTCGTACATTCATACCATCGTTACCTGTGTTCTATACATTAAACCCATTTGTACTTAGCATGGAATTTTACTTCAGTTCCATTCAAGCAAACTCATGTACGTTTTAAAGATGTCTGTGTTTCTTGCACAGTATGATCAAGTGATATTTAAAAGTATTAAAAATTTATTAATCTAATTAAAAATAGATATATACTATTTACAAGCATGCATCTTAATTTAAACCCAGTTCAAGCAGCAACATGTCATGCATACTGTAAATCCATTACTTGCCAATTCGAATAAGCCACGTATCAAAATTATTTATACAGATCTGTTAAAATTTTTACACTGTAATTTACACCGCTCATTCAGAACTGAGCGATTATAGTTTTTCATACTTCCATAAAACTTGTATATCTACCGAAACAGCGGCAAACGAAACTGAAACGTTTATTTATATTGCTATCAAGTTATTCTTATCTGAACCATAGATCTTATTATAGCCGTACTGTTATTATTTGAGCGATCGGCTCGATTTATTGTTGAGTTTTATTATGTTCTATAAACCAAGGAAAAATTGATTTACAGCATTTTCAAGCGCTTTGAAGTATATTTTAACAACAATTCTTAACTTATCGTTTACATCACGAAATTCCTTATTTATCGAGTCTCTCGAATATCGAGAATACTGTACAATGTGTGTTATTAAATAACTTAAACTACAGTATTTAACGGAATACTTCCCCAGACAGGCTACTTTTGATTTATTCCCACTGGGGTATTTCTCTCATCTCCAATTAGAAAAAAAGTTATCAAAAAAACCACATTACGAATAGTTTTTAAATCTAAGCGAATGTCATAGAATAGGCAGTGAAAAGTATTGTGGAGGTTAGAAACAAAAAATCAACGCATTTATGAAGATTACTAAAGGCAAATTTAAAGTTGTAACCATGATATTGAAATTTCGATATAACTTATATTATATTTGTACTGTGGAGGAACCGCGTACCTATTAGGTAGCATAGCAAATAGCTTGAGATCTACAGCAGCCACACCCTAATAGCAACACTATAACGAGGTATGCAGCAACGAAAGAGATTAGCGCTACCCACGAACGGTAGAAATATAAATTTTAATGTATCAAATAACTCGGACGATGCAACTAACCGCTACTATGGGTACGAGATTCGAAAGTAATTGGTACTACTAGAAATACGCCGGAAAATACTGGTTGACTTATTAAGCCTGAAACTACTGACAACAATCGATTTTTTTGATCAACATAAAAGTCACTTTAGTTTTATGCATAGGCCAAAAGAAACTATTGGTTTGTTTCAGATTCATTATTATATTCAGATTTTTAGTAGAAGCGCCAGGGTCTGTATTCCTTAACATATTAATAAGAAAATTTGGCCTTCAAATAGAATATTTAAAGGGGGGTTTCTTGATAAGAATCGAAAATGAAGTAAGTAGTATGCAAAACTCGATAGTGAACTCATCTCGACAAATAGCATGAAAGAACATGATTAGTGGTTACTGCAGCAATAAGCGAACGTTTAGAGATTTCACTTAAACATACAGACATTAAATAATAACGACGGTGACCGTACAGTTGCAATGATGTTCTGTTATTGCATAACGACGTTTAATGTGTTAGTTTAGCTCGAATCAGTTTGGGTTATAGACCAGCTTATTATTCATTTATTTAACTTCTAGCTGACCTGCGCCATTTCGTGCGCGTTTGTAAATTTTCCCCGTTTTTGAAACATTTTTCATTGATGCTCCGCTCCTATTGATTGTAGCGTGATATTATATAGCCTATAGCTTTCCTAGATAAATGGGCTATCGAACACTAAAATATTTTTTTTAATTTGAACTAGTAGTTCCTGACATTAGCGCGTTAAACCAAACAAACTCTTCAGCTTCATAATATTAGTATAGATTATTTGGGTTAAAGTTATTTTATAACTAACAGGGCACACGGTGGCTCATGTTTAAATATAAACAGTAACATTCAATGCGAAGAATATAGTGAAGTAACAATGCCTTTTGGGCAACCATTGTTTGATATATCAGCTGTGAAAGTTCTAGAAATTAATGTTAATAGTATTTGCCTTTGTTGTTTTAATTTAACCAGGATATACGATTTTATATCGATATTTAAACTGTTTCTATGTGATTTACATAAAAGTGAGTTGATCTTATGTATTCAGGTAATCCAAAAAATCAAACTAAAATAGATTTCTCCTTCTCTTCTTCTTCCTCTTTAACCTATTTAGTTCACATATGTACGTACACAGCACAAAAATCTGACTTACAGTATATGCACTACACTAACAGACCATTAATATTTACTGTCGGCTAGGTGGTTCTAAACTATAATGAGTGGCTTTTATAGCAAAGTAAACGAAGAAAACTTGTCTGCGACGTTAGCCAGTATAGATTAGGAATTGATATTGTCTTACTGTTGTGAAGCTTCGCACAAATTACCACAATAGTTACAGTTTTCTTATACACAAGATTAAAATTGCAACGAAAATAAGTGCTAAAAGTAAGAGAATATGAATACTAAACTAACTAACTAATACCGAGTTGCTTGATTACCGACTTATCTAGTCTACTGGGGAGGTAAGTGGTTCTTTCGTATAAAGACGGACGCTTATATGGCACTTGCAGTTTGAATTTAGTTTTTTTTCGCGTTTCTTCTCAGGGGTAGTCATAGGAAATGACGGAATTATCTAGCTTTAAAGTAGAAATCGACGTGTAAAAGTATATGAAAAGATCTATTTGCAAAAATAAATTCATTTATCATTAAAAACATAGTAACTGCAACAGCTAAACACGAGTACAATACAATATCAGTATAACATGATACTAAAACATCAACAGCATAATTCAAAACAAAAATTAAATTTAAAATTAAACACAAATCAAAACATAATTTTTTGTGTCAACACTTCAAAAACAAACTAAAATCTTATTCAAATCGTAAATACCTAGTCCAATTAAAGAGGATGTTGGAATACAAACTTTACAAATATAATTAAGAACACTAATGACAGATTGAATTGAATGATTTTCTATTATTTTCATCACTGTGAACCAAACGTGAACTGGACGTGGAAACGTGGAAACCTACAGTGGATGCATACGGTATAAAGGTCGATATACCGCTATTTCGCCTTTCGTTGCATATTATGTTTGAGACAGGGGTCAATATCCTATATAGTTAAAAAAAATCCTCACCTTTCTATAAAGGAAAGGGAAACATATTTTGCGGTGATCCTACAGCTTGAGATTCTAGAAACCAAAACAAAAATGTAAGATGCAGCACTATATAGTAAGTGATTCGACACTATAGTTACTAATAGACAATTTAAAGATTACAGGTTGCTGTATCTCACGGTTACATGTATAAGAATTTATATCGTACTCATCATACTCACTAACAAGCAAATCCATCCGATTGTTAAGTTTATTTATATATCGCCTGGTAGTCGGAGGATCATATAGAAAATTTATTTGGAAAGCTTGGTCGGGTGTGTTTTTCCCTGGTTCGCTTGGCAAAAGTCCAGTACAGTCGCTTTAATACATATTATGACATTCTGGAGAAACGTTGCTAACTAGAAGCGTGCCTTCAGATACACACAGCACAAGTAAAGCAGTGTACTTCCGAAAAACAAATATTTACCTATCAAAAAACCTTTACATTATCTGCCATAGTCTTAATTCCAGCTGTGAATGCGACGCTCAATTTGAGTAATTGATATGATCACTATAATTGCAACAGCCATTAGGTACAAGCTAGCAATGAATAGGCACAATCTTTACAACACTAACCGGCTTGTGCAAATTTTAGATCCGAGAGTATATTATGAAATACCTAAAAGCACAAGATTAGCTAAATTGTGTATCCGAATTTAAAATAATTTTATCTAGCAACACTAGTAGTTAATCATTACCATTATTTTTATTATATAGATGCAAGGAATGGTTATTATTAATAACTAGTGTTCGGTAACTGATCAAAATTCGACTATAATAATAATAATTATTTTTAAAGTGTTTCCCAAATAAAGTAAGAGCTCGTTACTGCTACTAAACGAAAAAGAAAGAAAATCAGCTGACAAATATATGAGAAAATGGTACTAAACTGTTTAGATTTAATAATGATGTAATTATTTGCATACATTTGCTGTAATTTGCATACTTTTAAAGATTATTTAGATTGATGATTGAAATTAATATGACAATAATTAATTATGTAGCTTATGTGACCGAATTCGCATGATTGACAATCATGTAACTAATGATATTAATGTTGTTTAATATATTATACTTCATGTGACTAGCAACACGACACTTGCCAATATATCTATGGTACGAATTTAATTCGTGACATAGATATATTATTTAATTGATATTAAGTAGAACAAGATCAGCAATCTTTTTGTGCTCACTTAGACATACATTTTATTGAAGAAATTGTATTAAAACACTTAGCTCAGGTAGGAGTTATTACCACACCACAGCAGTTAGTATTAGAATTAACAACAGCGTGTCACTGTAAAAAAATGTATAAGTATAATATTTCCTTTTTATTTTAGTCTCATTGCGTGTTTCATCATATGGGATGAAAATATTATACATATACTCAAATTCAATTTTGTCTCGCTCAGAACCCTTCATTAAAACGCATCTGTGATAAAGTTTGAAAAGCGTTGAGAGGTAATTGATTCATGTTAGCCAATATAGCATCCTACCCGCGTTACTCACAATTTATAACGCGAATTTCCGTCAGCTGTTACCAAATCCCGTCACAGGCTGATCGTTGGGAAAACTCTGAAGCCAGTGATCGAATAAATAGTATAGTGGCCGTGGCTGCTTCGTGAACTACGCTACCGATTTTGAATTATGCGGGTAGTTGGTATTGTTCACTGAGAGACGCCCGTATTGTCTGAACAACTATAAACTAGGAACATAATATGTAGTTGTTAGTGTAAGTTAATAGGGTACAGTCAAAGTTCCGATTCCATGTTATTTAGAACACCCATAAGCAAATAGTTAGATTTGTACTGATTAATATTGAGAAGGTATAGGTTTATTTTTATTAAATATTATGTAGGTACGTTGTTTTGTTGCGTCTGCTAATTGATTTCTGTGTAAGCAATGAAAATAACTTTTCGTGTATATACGAGCTTGGTTTTTGTTAAATTGCCTCTTTCTATTACACTGACAGTGTAAGAGCCCGTGATGATCATCAGATGAGCAGAAAAACTTTCAGCTTTTATAAAATGACGAAGGTCGTGATCGCGGGCTCTTGCTCTATGATGATGATGAGTGATTTGTGAATAATCCTAGCTTTTGAAAAACATGATTGTGTTCATAGTTTGCAAAGTTTTACTGTATAACTGTTTGAACTGAAGAATGGGTGGTTTGGCTTGCGTAGTTAAATGAGGTTAAATGTGAGTTTGCAGTTTGCGTTTTTAAGTTTAAACGTAGCACTGTATTTCTACTACTGTGACATAGAACTTTTATCTGTATGATGTGAGAAATATTAGATTTACTATGGGAACAAAACATTTTTGTACACACCATATTAAATACTATTGATTCCAATTACATATATGTGGATATCTAGAATTTAAAGATTACCTTCGCAGGGTCCTGATGGTTGCCGGTGACGTAGACGGAAGCGCGACGGCCTAGAAGCGTTCGACTGACGATCGAACTGCTTCGCCGACCAGACATGCGATCTTGAGGAACTGGCAACATCTTCTTTTTCTTCTTTTTAACACACACTCACACACACACACATACACACACCTGCAAGCAGAGATTGCAAATTTTTCTTATTTTCTGACTAGCATCGTCTTTTTACTACTGCCAAAGAGATAAAATATTTCTCAATATATACTTCATGTAACTATTTTCTGTTCCTTACCATAACCTATTATTTTTAATTAGTCAAAACGGTTAATCGTGTTCTAATTTAAAAATAACATTATAGCACTTTCCAAAAGACTTGTATCTAGTTTAAATATAGGCACTATTCTTTTTTTCACAGCTACGCTAATTACATTTCAAGTCTACCAATTATTTTGAATAAAGCTATTATCTATTGTCTTGTCGTATATCTGAAACAAAGAAAAAATATTTTTAATATCACTACATCTCGTATTGTAAAACAAAGTCCCCCGCTGCGTCTCTGTCTGTCTGTTTACAATAAACTGAAAAATTACTGAACAGATTTTCATGCGGTTTTCACCAATAGACAGAGTGATTCATGAGGAAGGTTTAGGTGAACAATTTGTTAACGTTTTGTGTAAATTGGTTGAAATATGATGATGATTGTTAAAGATATCTCTACTACCCGTGCGAAGCCGGTTCGGGTTGCCAGTATTTTCATATGACAACCAATAAACGCACAGAAAAAATAATACATTAATTTCTTTTTTATATGTATTTTTATTGTGTTTTAGTTCTTGTAAAACTTATGAGGTATAAAATCAAATAGGTGTGATGGGTGACGGGAGCCTTTCCGCATCCACAACTCAAGAGAAAATGACATGGGTTCTTTTTCAAACACTTGTTACAAAGCTTCGCATGTTTGTTGTAAACGTAAACGTTAGTGTAAACCAAACAGTTTATGGTCAGGAAATGTGGGCCTTTTGTCGAATTCTATATTGTTCTACGAAATACTTGGGAAATATATTTAACATCATGAAAGATAGTAATAGATATTTTGTTGTATTTAGATTTCCACTTTTTAAAAATAATAATAATAGTTTTATTGGAACCAAAAAACAACAATGTTTACAATTAAATAATAAAATAGAAAAAGAATAATGAAATAAAAATAAAGTGGGTGAGTGAGTACATGAGTGATTGACTGCGTACATGAGTGAGTGAGTGACTACGTGAGTGGGTGTGTACGCACATGTGTGAGTGAGTGAGGAAAAGAGTGAGTGAGCTAGCCAGGAATTATATGCTTACGAGTGCTGCTAATCCCGCTAATATTATAAATGTAAAAGTTTGCATGGATGGATGAATGTTTGATATGATGATGAATGTTACTCTTTCACGCAAAAACCACGGAACCGATTGCAATGAAACTTGGTATGTAGATAGCTGGACACCTGGATTAACGCATAGGCAACTTTTTATCCTGATATTCCTACGGGATTGGGACTTACGCGGGTAAAACCGCGGGGCGCTGCTAGTTTCTCATAAGTAAAAGTGCTTAGCCCGACTTTCGTCGAACGTTTACATTCTCGGGCGGAGAGAGGAAAAATATTTAATTCCCTGTTAACTCTGTTGTATAAAACAGAACTTATAACATATATAAAACAGATAATTCATTATTATTATTATTAAACCATTATTATTACTTATGTGGCTGTATTGACGTCGCACTAATTTAAGTGCAACAGATTCCATAGGACAGATTGTATGATACCTACGCTTCTTACTTTTGTAGTCCACTACTACTTCATAATGTTTACGAAGTATTATGTTCTGTATATGTCTGCCTAGCAGTGGGTATCAAACAAACTTTCGAAGAAGTCGCATCTGTTTCTTGCAATAACAGGTTAAAACAAATACATTTATATAATATTATAGGGTAACTATCAGCTACATTGTAGAATTACACTATGCAATAACTTTCATCTTGGCTAAGTGGCTTTAAGCTTCTCATGTACATATATACTGGTATAATACATAGGTATTGTACTTTCAACCTTATAAGCAAGACGGTTTCTCATATGTTCTTGTCCCTTAAAAAAAGTATCAGAGCAAAGAAAATGTACTCTGCGTCAGTGGTTTGACTATGAGAAGACCTATTGATATGATTCATATGAAAAATTGATAATAATCGTAAATATTTTCAATTAAAAGCAGAATCACAAACGTGTTAAAACTTTCTATAAAGTTCTATTTACTGTCTTAAATCTAATCTTCAATGACCTCGGGGTTTAATTTAATCGAAGACAATTCAAATAATTAATATCATTGTACCTCCTCTTTTTTGGAGTCGTTAAAAACAGTTGAAGTAAGTTCTACATCGTTTTTTGATAAAACCACGATTTAATTTGTGTGAATTGGATGACTTTACAAGAAAAAGACCGAACAATAAAAAAGTGATAAGCAAATTCTTTGAAAGAATAAGATGAATAGCTGATTTATAGCATACCGCAGAATATTAAAGAGCAGGGCAAACGGGATGTCTGTATAGCTAAAATGGGCGTTAGTTCAAAATAATGCTATAAATTCTATATCTCGTAAAAGTAATTTAGTAGAAAAATATTTATTTTCATTCAAACTCGAAATATTAAAACCTTTCTAACAAATCAACATAGAGACTGTGACATAAAAAATGCAACATGCACACATTTTTTGAGAAAAAGCGATAACTTTGAATAACGAAAATAAACTAAAACGAAGCGTATTTTCAACATTATAAATTATTGCCATGATTTTGCACCCGATAGCTGTCATGTGCAATAATATTTCTGCAAAAGCCTTATAAAAGTTTGCTGCTCCAGTAATAAAATACGCCATATTTCATCGCGTTACACTCACAGGCTGAGCTAAAGTGCAGTGAGCAGTAAACATTTTTACTTAATCGCAAAGGATTTTTCAACAAAATATTAAAGAAAGCCTTAGGCAGTAACTAACTATAAGATGACTTCATTAATCTTTGTAGCATACCGATATCATGACGCACACACATGCATACTTATTTAAAACATAAATAGTGAAAAAAAAAGTGTGTGTATATGCAATTTACACACGACAGAAGTGAAACTTTAGAGAAAACGAGAGAATGAGAAATAAAAAGTAAATCAACACAAATAATTTACTAATGTTAATAAATTAACACAGATGTGTTAAATAATTAACATAAACTAATTAACCAACGAATTTTAATTCGTAGTACGCAGGCGCAAAGACAAAGATTGTATGAAACACTGTATGCTTGTATTCTATTTCAATCTCTCGTAGGCTAAATCCTATTTATGAATATATTTGTCTCTTTTAAGTGTCGCTTTTTCGTTTCATCGAATTTTAAATCACAACGATACTAAAGTTTCACTTCAAAAAATTGAGGACTGCATGCTTTTACATTTCAACTATAATGTAAGTTTAAACCTACTTGCTACATTACCTACCTTTATATTTGAAAATATAATCATCAGATTTTAGTTGATATATCTTTTAATGAACTGATGAAAAGCGGTTACCAGTGCCCGTCAACATTTACAACACCAGTGGTGCCAATAATTGTGTGTTGCCAACTCTATCCTAGCCTCCCGTTAAGCCTTGGCGCCCCAATCACTAGCTGATTTGCTTTTGTGCCCTATGTCACTAAATTCCATTCCTCTTATATATAATTTATCTTCTTTTTCTCCCATCATTCGTTCTTCTAAGATTTCTTCAATCAAAAATATCTGGATTCTGACGAGTATAAGTAATTTGATTGCATTCACTGAATTTCAAATTGCTCTTATGATTTTTTAACTATTGTTAAAAATAGCACACTAATGCCTCGTTCCAATAAACAAAAAACGATTCGTTTTGCTTACGGACGGTAAAATTTCGTTGAATTTTCAACGAAAATTTTACCGTCCGTAAGCAAAACGATCGTTTCTTGATTATTGGAACGCGGCATGAGTGTACTTTAAAGGTATCGACTATTACTTCTTGGATCGCTACCTTATTTTTATTTTAGATATGCATAACTAACACGTTTAAAATTTCCAAAAAAAGGCTGTTATTCAGTATTTAACCTTTAAAGTTTTTTTTTCAAAATTTTTTATTTCTATTAATCAAAGTAATCACCCATGCAATCGATGTATCTTTACCAACGCAGTGGCAGTTTATTGATGCCCTTCTTGAAGAAATCAGCTGGACGGGAGGCAACAATTTCTTCAAAGGAATTTTGTACTGTCTGTCGGGTATTGAATGTCTTTCCCGCCGAGAAGTTATCCAAATTCTGGAAAAAGAAGTCGTAAAAAGTACGGCAAATGACGGAGAGCTTCCAACCCCAGCTCTTGCATCTTGGAGACCGTCTGCTGTGCAGTATGAGGTCGCGCGTTGTCGTGCAGGAGCAGCGGAGACGAACGATTGACTAAAGCTGATTGAAGATGTGCAAGCTTCTCCATAATTGTGTTCAGTTCTTAACAGTACACATCTGCAGTAATGCTTATCCCGTTTAGTAAGAAGCTGTTATGAATCACACCGGCGCTAGACCACCAAAGACCACTTTTCTAGGAGTAAGTTTTCTTATAGGGCATTGTTTAGGTGCTGAACCAGGATTCAACCAACTTGCTGAGTACGTACGATTGTCAAACAGAATCCATTTTTCGTCGCAGGTAACCATGTAATTGAAACTTCTTTCGTTTGTGTGCCTGTTGAGCAGTGCAAGGCCAAGGCACGTCTCGACGCGTACTTCGCGCTGGCGATCATTGAGTTCGTGGGGCACCCATTTGTCTAGCTTTTTTACCTTGCCAATTTGACGCAAATGGACCAATATTGTTTTGACGCTAACGTTGAAAGCTACTGCTAATTCAGCCGTAGATTGAGTATCATCAGCTGCCACAATCGCCTTTAATTCGTCGTTGTCAACCAAAGTTTTCGGACGCCCATGAGGTTCATTTTTCAGGTTGAATTTTCCAGAATGGAAGCGGGCAAAAAGAAATAACAGGTGGTGCGTTGGTTTGTAGTGTTAGCTCTGTAAATGTTGAGGTCGTATGCCACTTGTGCCGCGATGCTGCCACGACGGTACTCATATTCCATAATTACTCGAATTTTTAACATATCCATGATGACGAAAATTTCAACGATTATACATAATCGTCTACTTTTGAAAAAAGAAATCCATGTTTTTAAAATAAAATTAATTTGAAATTAGAATTCTTAGCCAAAAAAATAATATTTTGATTTGAAATAGCCAGTACTGCAGAACGGCAATTTCATAGGTAAAGACCTATTAACAAACTTCTTGGAATCAAACATCGCTTTTGTTTACAAAATAGAAAAAATATTTTGAAATATCTTTTTGTCTAGATAGTATACTGAAAAGTTATAGGGTATTATTAATATTCTAGAACAATAGCTTCTTCTACAATTTTAAACAAAAGATCACAAAATTTTATCCGCTTAACCGTCATAATGTACAATCTGTTACAAATATAATAGGACACAATACCAAGCTTAGATGTTGATGATATATAAATAAAGGAAGACAGGCACTTAGCGGCCTGTCTGTCTTCAATTTTCCTCCAAGTAAAAACAACGAAGTTTTTCTTCTAGGATTTGTGAGCTACGTAAATGGGCTTGAAAGCTTCCGTGCAACTCATTTGGTGAGGGTTTTCGGGAGGCCGGAATCCACCGCAAACGTAAATGCAAACCTACCCACGCAACCTATCAGTCTATATTAGACGAGGCTACGCTATTTCGACGGGATTTTAGGAAATAAGAACTTGTTTTTGAGATTTACTCGCCAGTTGAAAAGTTAAAATAAATGATACTACAATGCTTACAAACAATGCAGAAAATATATAATAATATATGTATAGATGTATAACAGTTTCTTAAACATAAATATAAAAGATTGTCTAACAGAGAGATGGACGCTCTCGTGATAAGGCGCCTTTATAATCCCACTAATATTATAAATGTGAAAGTTTGGATGGATGGATGGATGGATGTTTCTTACTCTTTCACTCAAAAACCACTGAACCGATTGCAATGAAACTTAGTTTGTAGATAGCTGGAGACCTGGATTAACGCATAGGCTACTTTTTATATTCCTACGGGATCGGGACTTGCGCGGGTGAAACCGCGGGGCGCTGCTAGTTAAATATAACATTATTTGTTCAATAATACGTACACCACGTCTCATACAATAAAGAGTTTAACGATCTATGTACATAATCGATTCAACAATATCCCATCATATGATACCACGTATGGTATGTGACGTTAGTGAACTACTCGCAAAAATACATTTATTTTTTTAATAAATAATACATATAAGAGACAGATAGATAATTTTAGCTCATACCTGTAGTTAATTCTAGTAAAAGCTAAAGATGAATAAAAATACAAAGTAAAAGGCATACATACATTTTAAACTGCCAAAAAGTGACGGCCGAGCGATTTAAAACATGATTACTCACACCGGCGCGGTAGCCGTAATACACCATTGTCTTTTTCCAGTTAATATGGGTATTAGAAATTAATTTTCGCATGTTTCACTAATAATAAATACAAGATACTTACATACTTCACTAATAAAGGAAGACATAGTGGTGTGACCTGCATACCTGAGAATTCTCCATAATATTCCTGAATGTTTGTGAAAGCTGCCAACCTTCACTAGGCCAGCGTGATAGATTATGACCTAATCCCGCTCACACTGAGAGGGAGCAAATATTTAGTAGTAGGACAGTATGTAAACAGAGTTATAAACGACATTGATTTTTAATTTATACAAGAAAAAAATATATTGCAAGTTTTTTTTGTAAGTTGTCTAAATGACTCTACGAGACTCTACGACTCTAGAGACTAAGAGAGAGAGAGAGAGAAGCTAAGACCTCTCTCTCTCTCTTAGTCTATTTTACTCTAACTTAATTAAAGATAATTAAGTATATTACCTAATTATCTTCAATCCAGTTTTGCCTTGATAACCCTATCCATCCTACGAGGGTTATAAGACTTCCACAACTCAGTTGGCTCTACTCTTCGGCATAAAAGGACAGCACTACGCAAGGAGGTGAAGGTACTACAAGAAATGGTTGTAGGGTAGTGTAGTGTATAGTGGGCATGTCTGATATGTGTATTAGATGTAAGGGCTGACATGCAGTAAGCAGTTAATTAAAATGACAGACAAAGCTCTTTTTTGTACTTCTGTTAATTTTAGTAAAATTATTTCTATTTGCAGATATTAATAAACTAGCTGCGCCCCGCGGTTTCACCCGCGTAAGTTCCGATGTCGTCAGAATATCGGGATAAAAAGTAACCTATGTGTTAATCCAGGGTCTCCAGCTATCTACATACCAAGTTACATCGCAATCGGTTCTGTAGTTTTTGTGTGAAAGAGCAACATATTATGTTAGTAGGATGACTAGAGGTAAGGTCATCAGAATAACTAATTTGTGCCTTCTCGTGTTATAGGCAAGTCAGGCTATCAAACAAGAGTGGCATGCCACAGCAAACTCTTCATTTAAACTATTTAAAGTATTCAAACTTAGGGCGAGAGGCTTCCTCTGTTCTGTGGAATTTCGCACCTTGAGGTTAATAATTAATAATTATTGTACGTGAGGTTTTTTTTTGTACCCATTTTTACGAGTTAGTATAATTGCTTCCTTTTTCCGAAATTGTTTTCAATTCTTGTTTAGTTTTAGAATAATATTGAACGTATGTTATTACTGTTTATGGGAAATATCCATGTTAAGGAACCGTCAATATTAAGTTACGTAACGTTTCAGTAAAGTATTACTCTTGAGTTAGGTTGGCAATTACAGTCACATTAATCATGAGATATGTTAACTACTAGTCCCTAAGTTACTTTTAAGGCTGCTTATATTAGGGTAGGTTTTGGAGAACATTTAAAAAAATATGTAATCAAAATTTAGGAATCAAAGGCTTAATATATTAACAATCACCTGGAAATATTATAGATTACAAATACTACTATACAAAAATATTATATATACTGTAAATTACTATACACATACATATGTTATACTTCATTTTATAATAACTATTCTTCAAAACTTCCACTGGAGGAATAGGGTACATTCTGTACGAGCATAAATTATTACTGTTAATGTCTATTTATCAAAAGAACAGAAGTCACGGTTCATTAGAACTAGTACTTTAACTGCAGAGTTGAGAGCTCTGCATATTTAATCATTCAGCTTGCTGCAATTCAGTTGAAAAAAAATAAAGAAGACTGAAATCTCCGTCAGTGGCAGGCTGCGGGCTCGTTAACCTCGGTCCTACGTGGCCCAACTGCACATCGCTCGGTACGCGCCTACGCGGACAGTCGTGAATTAAACACGTGCAAATACGGCGACAGCCGTCTATTTCAATGGCCTGTACTACACAGAAAACAAAATGTTGAGTAAAAGCGAATTCTTTTTTTTAGTTGTATATAATTTTAAACACATTGTTTGGACTCATGCGATTTACATAGGACTCATCTCCGAGAAATTACATACAGATTTGAATTGGTTACACAAAAATAATAATGAGTAAGATGATTTAAAAATCAATGCACAATTTCCAGTAAATTTTTATATCTATGAAACAGATTGTTTAACTTGTCGAATAATAGACTATAAGTAATTGAGTGTTGTGTATAATTTTTAGCATAAATAATGATATAATATAAATATGAATAATAATTCAATTCTATATAATTGGTCTTTTAGTGTTACATCAATATAATGTAACATATTTTACAATAACAAATATTTCATCTTAGTAAGTTATTTTATGTATTTATCGTACTGTAAGGCCTGAAATTTTATGAAAAACATTTTCTTTACGGAGCAGATTTCTCCTTGAACTAAACGTACTCAACATATCTTTAAAAACAATTACAAACGTAATGTTGTGGCTCTACTGTGTAAGATCGCCAGAGATAAATGGAGAGGGTGTTGGTTGGCCACACCTCTTTTTGACCTAAAATTTAAATAGAAAATGCCTACAGGGTCAATTAGTTTCAGTGTTGTTTAAGTGGCAACCAAAGCAGTACTTAATTATAAAACGACCAATGTAAGGTGATAACTTTTTTGATAGATTCCACCCGTCACCAAAAAAAGTTAACGCACTTTGACCAATGTTGACGTGCAAGGAATTCGAACAAAGGGCAGGGAGATGTTGACGGAGCCCCAATAGACCCAACCACCTTGCGATAATTTAGATAGGAATTTAGATCTCAGTTATGAAATAAAGTAAAGAGTTTTACAGTGATAGAAGATGTTGCTTAACCATATTTTAAAATGCATTAAAGGTTTCAGCTTGCCGTATTTATACTAGCATTTGTACTAGTATTTTGTTCCAGAAATCAAGAGGTAGAACCATGAATGATTTGTCAAAGAGTGCTATTGAATGATCGGCAGTTTTAATATCAGATTTTATCAGAAACGCTGTGCGCAATTTTTGCGTGACGGGGTGGATGGCTTATCGCCATCCAAATTCCTCAAGATAATTTATCAAACCTCTGATGTCACTGATAACCTCGGGGAGAGTGTGTCTATATTTAGGTCTACCGAGAATACACCGTATCCTGTACCAGACCTTGTTTTTGAGCAATCAGTGAAGATCCTTAGATCTTTTATATTAAGATCTTCGTTAGAATCTTCGTGTAGCTGTATTTCGTACATTTTGTCTAAAACGAATTGATTTGGAAACCCATCACACACCGCCAATAACATTGGTTCCTATTTAATCACCACATTTAGGACCTCTGAGTGAACTTGGTGGTTTTCCAAAGTTTTTGTATTTACTGCTGCAAAAGCTGCCTCTTCACTACATATTATTAAACAAAGTCCCCCACCGCGTCTGTCTGTCTGTTTGCGATAAACTGAAAAACTGCTGAACGGATTTTCATGCGAGGAAGGTTTTGGTGTATAATTTCTACCCGTATGAAGCCGGGGCGGGTTGCTAGTCTATGATAAAGAAGTTTAGTGCCGTTGTCTAGTGATGTGACCAAAAAATTTTTGATGACGGAGGTAAGGTAAGGTCAGGCTAAGGGAATACCGCCCTACGCTGCGCTTATCGGCCCGTGGTATCCACTCCAGAACCTTTTTTCATATGCTTTATAATATTTCTTGATAAAAAAATGTGTTGTGGTGTCCAGATCGAATCGCATATATTGACAAATTCAAAAATACAAAAAGCCTATCAGTTTATGTGTTAAAGTCATATTCATACTGCTAAAACAAGAAATAATATACATATATATTATATATTACATTTATAATATATTACATATATATTATATAGTACTAGTAAATCTTTTTTAAAACATATAATTTTACGCACACAAATATTCGCACTGAACGAGAATATAAACGCAGGTCACGACAAAGCTACACCGACGAGGCAAGTAGCTTCACCCTATGATAAAGGGCCTCCGTTGGGCCTGAAACTAGTCGGACATTCTTGAAATGCAGACTTGAATAAAACCCTGTATCTATACTAATGTTAAAAATGCGACAGTAGTTCTGTCTGCCTGGGGACCTTGGAGAAGGACATAAGGTATGCCTAGTGCGTTTTAATGATGCGTCTGAAGCGCCTGCAATAGCGCAAGCGCTTGACCTAGCTTGACAACAGCGCATGTCATTGGCGCACGCTAATCCCTCACCGGTGGGTTCGTGTGCGTCATTCTGAGACTTTTACTAGACAAAATGGGGATAAATAAAGTTAAAACGTTGGAATTTCTTGTTCACTGCTCCGCTTCTATTGATCGTAGTCCGATGTTATATCGCCTTCATCGATAAATGGGCTATCCACCGCCATACGCCTTCGCCATGTTCATATTCTTTCTGTTCTGTACTCTGTTTCATTGACATACTCCCTCTTATCTTAAAGAACTTTTTTAAGTCTTACACAATACGCATTGCAGGGGCTGCGGTCATCGGAGAATTTGAAGCTGAAAATGCCCAGACATTACACAATTTACCGACAAGTCCTTTTCGCTGCGAGCAGTTCAACTGTGGAATAATTTACCTTTGACAATAAGACAATCTAAGACTTGGCACTTATTTAAAAAGAAAGTGAAAGACTATCATTTGTCATTGTGAATCCTGATTTACTTTATTTTATTTTATTAAGTACTGTAAAATGTATTTATATGTATGGATGTCTATCATGTGAATAAATATATTTTATATATTTATGTAAGTTGTAGGTATGTATAATTAAATAGTTGTATAGGTTACACAGTATGCTAATACAGTATTTTGTTTAAAACGTATATCCTTCACCCTATAACAGTACACCACAGACTACCCGGAATTTATTTTGTTAATATCCGTATGAAGGTTGTCTGGAAGAAATCACCGTGAGTTTTAAGACCGCCAATTGTCATGCCTGTAGAATATAACATATCTGTCATGTTTTTTTTCAATTCGAACCAGTAGTTTCTGAAATTAGCGCGTTCAACCAAACAAACAAACAAATTCTTCAGCTTTATAATATTAGTGTAGATTATCTAGATTCTCCATTTCTTGCGAGTTTTCCTTGCAATTAAGACTAAATATGCCAAACAGATTCGCACAAGCTTACAAACGTCCATGTTGACGACTGACTGAGACAAGTGAAGATGGTAAGCTGCATACGACTTAAACCAATCAATGTTGCATACATTTGAAGCAAGTTGAATTGAAATTGTTTAATCTCACAAGGCTCAACTACTTGAAAAAGGGCGGTTATGGCTTACGGCTTACCTATTTGCAACACGGTATCATTTATATTTATATATTACCTATTGTTGCAGTGGTATGGTGGCTAATAATATTTAATTTAAAAAAATAAAGATATTTGACTTTAACTTTGAAAGGTGATGATGCAAGATGAACATGAAAGCACACTGGCGCGTAAATAAAACTTGGGTAGTGAATAGAACATGAAAATTTGTATCCGAGATATTCTACGGAGACGAAGCCAAAGGCACCAGCTACTCTTTAATAAATATGAATACCGCTAAAACAAATTTTTAATATAATATTATACATGAACTTCTGGAACTCCAGAACGCACTGAAGGACGTCAGGTGGGACATTGTAGGACTTTCTGAAGTGAGGAGGCTGGGCGAGGAGACGACTGAAACCGACGAACATGTATTCTGCTACTATGGCGAGACCAGTGGACTCTACAGAGTGGGGTTTATGGTTTCGAAAAAATGGAAGGATAATATTGTGGAGTTCATTGGCCATTCGGATAGAATCGCAGTATTGAAACTCCGGCTACAACACAATAAATCGCTAACACTCATTCAAGTGTATGCGCCTACATCCGCGCACAGCGACGACGAGGTGGAAGAGTTCTACGATGTCCTAAACAAGGCATGCGATGAGCACCGGGGAACATGGACCATGGTCCTCGGCGACTTCAACGCTAAGGTGGGGCCGAAGCAACCATTGGACAGCGACGAAATAATGGGACCACACGGGCTAGGAAGCCGCAACAACCGTGGCAGTCGCTTGCTCCAGTTTACCTTTGGCCAAAGCCTAAAAATCTGTAACTCGTTTTACGATAAGAAACCTCAGCGTCGCTGGACCTGGGTCTCCCCAGACGGCAAAACGAAGAATGAGATAGATTTTGTGTTATCATCTGATAACAAAATCATACGAAATGTTGGCATCATAAATCGGTTTAGTTACAGTTCAGACCATCGGCCGCTCCGAGCGCTAATTGTGTTTAACTTTAAAATTCTTAGGAAGCAACAATTCGTATCAAAAATTAAAAACCTATCCAAAAACATTTTAAGGGAAAATAAAACCACATTTAACTTAGAATTACAAAACTACTATTCAGACCTCAAAATCGACACGAACGACCCGGAATCTCACTACAAACACATAAAAACTTCAATTAGCTTGGCCAGCAGAAAAATAAAACAAAATATGAAGAACAACGACAAACTGACAGACTTGACTAAACAACTTATAGAACAAAGGGAAGCAATAGGTAAAGGCACAAGGGAATACTATAAGTTCAACAAGTTGGTGAAGCGTAACATTCGAAAAGACATAAGATCGTTCAACACAAGGATTGTAAAAGAAGCATTTGAAAGAATTAGCTCTCTCCGCATAGCCAAACAGGGAATTGAAAAAAAACAGAAAATGGATCACCAGATTAGCTGATGAGAATGGGGTAAAACATGGTAGTAGAGACCAAATTACAAAAAAATTGTACAAATTTTTATAAAAATCTTTACTCAGATGCATCAAAACCAAAAGGCACCTAAGAATAACAGTGCCTAGACCCCAATTCCATCCCTCCCATTACTGGCCACGAAGAACATCTTGCTCTCCGAAGCATGAAGTATAGTAAGAGCCCTGGAGAGGATGGCGTTACAACGGAAGCTCTCAGGATCGCGGAACCATCACTGCTGCCCCGCATTACCAACTTACTGAACTCTATCCTTTACACAGGGAAGCTGCCAGCTGGACTATGCCACTCAAATATAATATTGCTTTATAAGAAAGGGGATAAATGTGAACTCAGAAACTATAGGCCTATCAGCTGGGTCTCTCATGTCTACAAAACTTTCATTAAAGTAATTCAAAGGCGAATAGAAAACCAGTTGGATGCGCAACAGCCCCCGGAGCAGGCAGGCTTTCCGAGCGAAGCGTTACTCGACCACCAATCACCTCCACACGCTGAACCAACTTATTGAAAAATGCAACGAGTATGGTCAACCGCTATACCTTGCATTCGTTGACTATTCAAAGGCTTTTGACAGCCTTACACATTCATCCATTTTCTCAGCGCTACGCAATCAGGCAATCGATACAACTTACGTCAACATCATCAAGGCGACCTACGATAACAGCACCGCTGATATCAAACTTCACTTGCCTGGGCCATCCTTCATAATAGAAAGAGGCGTTAAGCAGGGAGACCCATTGTCTCCAAAATTGTTTATTGCCGTTCTCGAGGAGGTCTTTCGAGGTCTGGAGGCCACTTGGACGGATAGGGGTATTGAAGTCGGCGGGAGAAGGCTCACAAACTTTCGCTTCGCCGACGATATAGTCTTGTTCGCTCCCGACGCGCCAACATTACAGCATATGCTTCAAGATCTCAGCACGACAAGTCTTGATGTCAGACTGAAGATGAATCGGTCAAAGACTCAGATAATGACCAACAGCGCGAAACGTAGGGTTGAGGTAGATGGGCAGCAGATTCAGTATGTCGACGAGTACACCTACTTGGGCCAGATAGTAAGCTTCGAAAACAGGCAGGACAAGGAGATCGATCGCCGTATCAACAACGCCTGGAAGAGCTTCTGGTCCATGAGGGAGATGTTGAAGGGTGAGCTACCACGCACTCTGAAGCGCAAGCTCGTCAACATGTGCATCCTGCCCGTCTTAACCTACGGCGCTCAAACCTGGTCTTTGACCGAGAATCAAAAGTCCAGGCTTAAGATCTGCCAACGGGCCATGGAACGCAGCATACTGGGTGTCAAATTGCCGGACCACGTCAGAAACACTGAGCTGCGTTCCAAAACTGGCATCGCTGATGTTGAAGTGGTCTGTCGAATGGAGCCATTCCGAGGGGCGAAAATGGCCACGGAGTGGATACCTGGAGGTGGTCGGCGACGGCGAGGAAGGCCGAGTAGGAGATGGAGGGACGATCTCGACACTTATTTAAACATGTGGCCTAGAGTGGCCGAGGACCAAGAGGAGTGGAACCGTAGGAGGGAGGCCTTTGCCCAGCAGTGTGACACGTACGAGGCTACCTAAAAAAATATTATACATATATGTATTTAAGCTGACGCCTGTGTTTGTCTATTCCAATTTAAAAAAAAAACATAGGCCCCAGAAACATGAGGATAATAAATCCTCATGTTTCTGGGGCCTTATAAATGTACAAAATATCGAGATAGCCTTAAATTCTAAGGTCAGGTGGTCTGGTCATTATGCTAACACTGATTTCTCTCCCTTAATCCAGAAAAAATTCTCATTTATTTTAAATATAATGTTACTATGAGAGGCTTAGTGTAAAGAATAAATAAGTAAACACATTAGTGCTTGAATATAATTTCAGGAAACCATTAACTTTGCTTAATGCGCCATCATGCTCTAGGCTAGACGGTGATCTTAGCTTCAGGCAGCAATTAGTCTGGGCGTACTGAAACATTACTGTAGCGAGACATGTTATATAATAGAATTGATGTTTTGTTAAAATTGAGAAGAAATTTATTGTCATAACTCAGAAATAGTGAAAGGTACATTATGTTTTACTACTAACTGGCATGCTTTATAATGCCATTTTTAATATTTTTTCATAATAACAATTTGTCATGAATTTAGGTGATTTATAGAGATCTTAAATAATTCTGTTGATGATATTGACGTGTCAGAAGGTCACGTGAGTAAGAACTTCAAATGTGCGCGTTCCATGATCAAGGGGAATTAATGCGATGGTTTGGGTATACTGACTGCTTAGGTTACATCCGAAAAATGCTAAAACTATGCTTTAGAAATGCAAAAAAGACATGAAATGTCGTACTTTATATAAGAATAATATTTTTATCACAGCTTTAATTTTTTAAAGGATAATAATGGCACTGTAATAAACGATAATTTTAAAAGTTATTTTATTTTTTTAAATATGTAGCTTACGTACCTGTCCTTTCCACTCTCGTGAGCAGGCGTATGGAATACGTACCACGAGTCTAATACGCTCCGTAGTGGTAAGTCTTGTAATAAACTACACACCTTTTACATTGCAATTTTTGTATCCAACTATTACAACACATTTCCACAGAAACATTCATTGTATGGTCTAGTTGATTATTACGATCGCATATTAAATGCATGCACGTAATATGGAACTATCGAATGCCACCTATTTGATGCGATTTTTGTGGGTGATCGTGTGTCTAACTAACATAAAAATGAAATAAAGTCACTACCGCAGATAACCTGTTCATAAAAGTAGGGATTCAAAATATAGAATTCTGGTAAACTGCGAGCAACAGCTGTTATATACATATGTGTTACAATAAGATAGTCATAAAAACATCGTGTCCTCTACGAGTACTTGACCCCGTAAGTAACGTGAACTTTTTCTAACTTCTTTCATTACAAAATCTATTATAGAAAATATCGAATATAGAAAGATAAAACATTATTTAGAAATATCGTTATTTATTAGAAAATGCATATTTTAAAAATAAAAAGAATGTCAATGGGTATTTTTTTTTTTCTTTTTTACGTATCTATTGATGTTTTAAGGACGATTCAACTATTTATCAGTTGGAGTTAGGTACGTATTCTATAAATATATATATCATGTAATACATTGTAGAAATAAACGAGATAAATTAATAACGATTTTAAAAGAAAAAACATTGAACTCTCCACACGCCGGTCGAAGTCTCTCAATTAGTAACAGGATATCAATCACATTTAGACAATATTCCATTTTAATTCGAAACAATTTAATTTTTTTATTTTTTTTTATTTTAAAATATCTGCATTAGCGAAACTTATGGTCAATGAATATAAAATAGACGAAGTATTTCAGCAGTAACAAAAACAGTCAGACCTTCATTTATCCATTACGTTTCTGATTTGTTTCTGATGCCTCTTAAAATAATATATAAAAAAGCCAATCAATTCATCAAGACATGTCTTCTGAGCAAATGGAAAATCTTTAGCTAGACTGATTTATAGCAGATCGATTTGATACTTATTGGAACGTACCATTGGGCAAAAGGTTACAGAGAGGCATTAGTTTAGTATTTAGATAGAGGTTAGATATAGCTTTTAAAATACTGTTAGTGGAGCTTTACCGGAGTACCAAAACTCTGAACAGGTGAAAGGCCTGTAAAACTGAAACTAGTGAATGAAAGACCTGTTCGCCCGGAATAATTAATAATAATAATAATAAGCCTTTTATTCCATGCAAAAAGTAAGATACATACATAGTTTAGATAAAAAAGAAAAGAAAGTTAATGATGTTATTTACACGTATTTCACTTTTCACTTAATTATGTGAATGTTTTTGCAGTACTGTTATAATAATAGCCCGGAATAATTATGTGAATGTTTTTGCAGTACTGTTATAAAGATGTTTTCTATATTATAATGTTGTACATACGTTGTATAGTAGTTTGACTTAATTTAATAAACTGCCAATGAGCCCCCTCATTGAAACTTGAAACCAAAAACATTATTCATTTATTTCATTTGCGTTCTCCTGAGGATTTCAGACCTCAAAATGACAAACGAAACTGGACTACACGAATCTCTATTGTCCGTCTCTATGTCAAGATAATATTGGTTAGGGATGAGAAGAGGTCATCAACGCAATAAAAAATATGGCCATTTGTACCGAATATTTTGATACTCGCAAGTACATCGGCATTTATAGAGTTCTTCCCCTGGACCTAGACTAATGAAGAATCAAGCTCATGGGGCACAAGTGGGGGACAACATTTTTTCTACTGAAAACTTAAGCTGTTTAGTGCTAACTTTACCTGTAATTTATAAAACTTTGTTAAGTTAATTAGACTCACAATTCCCGGAATGTATGAATGATTAAATATTCATATAATTAAGTTTGCACAAAACCCTCAGGGCAAGCCCTACCCACACTTGTAAACGAAATGTTTTTTTATTATTAAAACAGTGTTAGCAACCTGTAGCAGTATTTAATAATACATGTATTTAACAATAATAACGCAACGCAGGTGGCACACTATTATGGATGAATATAGAAAACGTAACGCAAATAAAAGAATTGTTTAGTTTTGGGTTCGATCAGTTCCGTTCTGGAAATGTTGATTTCAAAATTAAGACCCCTAGTTGACTGGGGATAAAAGTCGATAACTATGAATAGAAAGAAGCAGACTGTTCAAACTATCGTGGAATTATCAGAATCCAAAGGAAATGGTAAAGGGATACTGATTAATTTAAGTATGTCAAATCGGGAAAATAAAAAGCTCACTCATTCGCAAGCTCAGCTAGACAATATAAACTCACTGAACAACAACAACAAAATCGCGTCAATAATTACTTTAACTTGTTAAACAGGCTCGCAAATGAAGGTAATATAAACTGGATTATCAACTCTGATGAAAATCGAGACTCGCCGATTGCTTGATTGATCGAATTAATTGAACACCACATAAAGGAATATTTCGACTGGAAACTCTCCGTCGCCAACATACCATATGTTGCTTCAACTGATATTTATTTTATACGGCGTTTGGAAAATGTATGATTTTTTATTTAAAACGGCTAAGTTAGAGATAAGAAATACGTATTTCCACTTGTTGGCTTCTTGGGTGATATCTACAGATTACCCAGGCAGCATCGTAGGTTTTATATATTGTGTGTTTTAACACACAAAGTATAAAACTTATGATGCGTTACAAAAATCAAATTATCCACCATACGTTTACAATGTTTAATTTAAGGGGATACCTTTATCGCGCCCTGTCGCCATGCCGTCAATTTTGAACACATGCGATATTTCACGAAGTCAAGCGATATTTCAACCACTGGTGGCCTCATCAATCTGTCTTACCGTCTCATCCTACAATGCATGTAGGCACTATGTACGTGTCACTTTCCTCTGAAATAAATTTGTCGATCAATCACATGAGAAGCTGATTTTAGGAGTTATTGAAAAGCAAATAAATATTATCTACTTGATTTTAAAGATTTATAATCAAATAGATGCAGTAAACAAATACTCGAAGGCTGCCTTATATTATTTAAGAATCAATGATACATCTCGTTTAGCGTACGTTTTACTAGTTTGGTTAACGTTTATGGTTATGGCTGCTCCAAACCACAACCCATAATGCATTATGAATAATATAATGTTTTGTTACCTTCTTCAATAAGCAGATCAGATGCGTATCACCAATAACTTAACAATAAAAGGGTTTTTTCTTATTTTGGTTCCCTTGCCCGGAAATCGTGGGAGAGCCATGCTTCCGCACGTATGGGCCGGTTCGACCGGAGTGATACCACGATTACCACCTGACAGAAAACCGGCAGTGAAGCAATACTTGCATTGCTTTTCGCCGAGTGAGTGAGGTTATTGGAAGCCCTAACCCTTCCCTTCTCCCCCCTCTTCCCCTCTTCCACCCTTCCTACTCCCACCTTAAAGGCCCGGCAACGCACTTGTGACTCTTGAGTTGCAGGTGCCCATGGGCGTCAGTAGTAATTTACCATCAGGTGACCCGTCTACTCGTTTGCCCCCTATACCATAAAAAAAGAAAACTATATTGGTTATTCAAAGGTACGTCTTATTTATGTGAGATAATTTATGGCTGTTACAGACAATCACCCATAACAGTTTCCAATACTGAGCCTTATGATAGGGCGCTAGCTCTTTATAGTAATCTCACTTTCTTCGAATTATAATATCTTTGAAATGAATATTTCAACTGAACGTTATCAAGTTCTCATGACGTAAAACCTTAATTGAACGTGACTTTGAATCTCTTCATTCCAAGTCAGATTATATAATTACTTAGCCAAAATGTATTACGTTTGTAGCTAGAACGTCAGAGTTTGTAACCGAAGTGAACTTTGAAGCACACTGCCACTATTATTCGTAAATGTGTGCTCCTTAGCATATTTAAGGTATTATAAGGTTAATGGGCAATGATGGCGGGCTTTCGTGTTCCCGTCGCCAGTCGCTACTCCTGGTAATTTTCCGCCAGTTCTTACTTAATGAGACGGTGCCAAGCCTCGGCACCACTATACGCTACGCCCTGAATAAGGATTTACCGCTTTTCAAATACAAATTGCTGTAAAATTGTAGTTGTTGAATCATGTGGATTTTGAACGAGTGTAATTACAGTTTTTGTGAATAAATAAAAGTGCTCCAACTTCGTTTTGATAAAAGCTCTTTGCTTTATGTTAAAGCACTTTTGTTCTTGGCTAATAGTTGCTATTGAATAGTTTTTCTTAGTTTTGCTACTGCATTAAACACTAGCTGTATTTTATTTAATTGCTTTGAATGGTAGGTTGAAGTATTATTTGTCTTGTAATTTAACTTTAATACAGAAAAATTACATACATTAAAGAATACAGTCACTTAACACGATGACGTTTATGATTACTATCTTGTTTAATAGTTTATTTAATTTTAGATTGAAGCTTTTGGAAGTTTTAGTTGTCTTTGGAAAATACTTATGTAGCAAAAGTAAATCAGCTTAGCAATGTTAATCATCAAGACAACCCACTTTCATTATCTTTCTTATTCTTAATTAATTCTTAGATTAATTCATTACTTTTTTTTGGAATTTACAGTTCTCTACATCTATATATGTAATCTGAACGCCAAGTCCTGAACTGCAGCGGCGATAGAATGGGTGTGACAGTGAAGCGATTATTTTTAAGTGTCTCGTTATTTGCACGAAGCCAATCGCTCGCTGTCGCTCTATTTAGCCGCACCGCACCGCTGCGAACGCGGCCTAACACAAGTTATAAAACTCCACTATCACGCTTTAAATTCTGTCGTAGTTTTGAACAGTGCTTTGTTAAAATTAATTGGTCAATTTATATTCAACTCACTGCGTCGTAAAATGAGTAAAAATTATCTCGGTAACTATAGTATAATGCACAATGCTTAAGCTACACGTTAAATATTTGGCTTGTAATCTGTTTGCAAACAATGAAATCATCGAATACCCGTGTACGGGACTTTGCGAAGTTTCTTATCCCAACATTAGTAGATTAACGCTACCCCTAAACTTTCCTCTTGATTAAAACCGCGAAACATCGTGACATGAATTATAAAACGGTATAATTTATTTTCTTTGGCAACAAAACAGTTTCAGAAATCTTTCTAGTTATATTTGTGGCTTATTTTTTTGTGTGTGTATATTACGCGATTTATTATTGATTTTTAAAGCAATGATTTGGTGAAGTAGGAGTAACGGGTTTTTAAAAGGTAACATTTACGTAACACAGATAGTGTTACAAACTTCCATAGATAAAAGTTATCGCTTACTACCCAAAAAGCCAACAATTTATACCACTAAAGTGGAAGGCATTTTAGTGGTATAAATCGTGGTCTTTTGGGGAGGCAGAGGTCGGTAAAGTAGACATTTCAAAAAGTAAGCAATAAAACATTTTACAAAGCAAATATAAAAATAAAACGAGAAGACATCTCTAAAGTGTTAACAAATGAGCCAGTTACAAGAGGTTTGACCCTCGTTTTAATGAGGATTATTAAGGAGCTCTAGTAACTGTATACCAAAACGACAACAGGAATGCAATATTGCAAGTAGTAATTACTATAAATAAATGTAGTAATATCAATTTTCTTAAAGCGTCTTCTTTATTATCTTTAAGTAAAAATTTTATAAAGGAAAGTTATCGAGTTCAGAAATTTTAATTTGACGCTAATGCAGTGTCGTTATAAAAACAATACCAACATATTAATTTATATGAAAACAAACTAAAAACCGTGTTAAATTATAAAATGTCGCACTGAAGAAATTAATATGTAAAGCCATGGTGGACACAACACGGTAATTTCATTAACTTGAAGTATATAATGGTCGGTTTTACGTAATTATTATCAAACTGAAATATGACGTAGTACTTCAGTTTATTTTTCAGTTTTCTATTCCACGTACTGCTTCCATATATCAGAGTATTAACAAAACTGGACAAGTGCGAGTCTGACTCGTGCAACGAGGGTTCCGTAAGCAAACAAACTTGTATGTAGATAGTACGTCCATGTCAGGAATCAATTCTCGAAGATTTTTGCCCGTCTTTTCCGAAAGACAAACTTAACCTTGTGGTTGCGATGTACGACAAAGTCAACTTTCCAACCGCAAAATATAAGTTTGTAATCACTAAAATTATTTTTTTACGTAATACTAGCAACCCGCCCCGGCTTCGCACGGGTACAAATTATACACCTAAACCTTCCACATGAATCACTCTGTCTATTAGTGAAAACCGCATGAAAATCCGTTCATCCGTTCGTAGTTTTTCAGTTTATCGCAAACAGACGCGGCGGTGGACTTTTTTATAATATGTAGTGATAACATAACTCATTGACATTATTTAGTGCATCTATGTGGTAATCCACGGCACTATCTATCTGTGTGCCAAATTTCCTTCAAATCCGGTAAGCTATTTCAGTGTGACGATGAAACAAATACACTTATTAATGCACACACGAACATACAAAGATTTAAAACAAATAATTTTTACATTTCTACAAATAGTTTAAAGCCGCGTTCCAATAAACAAGAAACGATTCGTTTTGCTTACGGACGGTAAAATTTTCATTGAAAATTCAACGAAATTTTACCGTCCGTAAGCTAAACGAATCGTTTCTTGTTTATTGGAACGCGGCATAAGTGAGTCATAAACTTATTTCGTTATTAAATCTACGATAACAGACTAAATAATACCCTAACCAAGACCTAAATAGGTGCAAACTAATAAAATACTTTCAGGCTTAGAGAACCGGTTTCTTTACAAATGTAGAACATTTAACTTTCCAAAACTAATCTCTTAATGTTGTTTTGTTTTTAACACAGCAAATTACACTAATAACCGTCAAAATGACCATATTTAAAAACTAACTTTAACATAATTGTATGCTATTTATCCCACTTATAATATATAAACACGTAAATACACAATATAGACTCTGTGCTCATGATCGGTCTATTTCGATTGACTTCACATAATACCTCGTATAGTCAAGAAATCGTCACTTTGTCGTACCATCTCGCCTAATGCATCAACACGCACACGCAAATTCCAAGAACATGACGTTTTGGGGTGCAGATGCTGTAACTGGTTTGATGTTTTTTTTTTTCGTGGGTTTCAAATTTTTCCTACTGTGCGTGACGCTTACGAATTCGAACATAGTAACAATCAAACATTCAATTAGGTATGGCGTAGAAGCTATTATGAACCTTTATAAGGAACACTCTATACGATATTCGAGACCACGAGTAAAACAGTTGCATAGCAGTTAAACACACAGGTTAAGAGAAACACCTCGAAGGGCGAACATAAGTTCCAGAAAGTCACGAAGTCAGAAGTATTTCTATTTCAGCATTGCTTCAGGAATGTTTGGAAGAGAATATTGACTGAGAGTTTGGAAGACGCTCAGTTGAACGTTTTGGAACGATACTCCAATTGTGAGCGCGCTCCAGCACAATGCGTGGGGGCCGCTGGGTTGCTATAAATATAACAACGATTAACTCTGAATTTACTATGGAATTATACATACCTAGAACACATAGAAGCAAGTTATTTAATCATAGGACACAAATACGATAATATATTGTTACACTCTTACACAAACATTCATAAGTTTGACTTGCCGTCCTATCTCTTGATTTGTTCATAAACCTTAACGTATAGTAACGTCATATATACAAGATTTGTGATGTCATTATCTGTCTAGATGATTAATCAGTGTTTCAATCAATGTTGTGCTCCAAATTCAGTTCGTAAATGTAGGCACAGTTTATAATTATGTGTTGATTTACAAATATTTAGTTTAATTCTCCGAAGAAGATACAACATCAAGTATTTTATTATTAATAAACGTTCAGCAGTTCACAGACTATATCAATTGGTATTCGGCAATCGGATTAGCGTGCGTACTGTCTGTAAATAACATTTCGAATGAATGGGATTCCGACAACTCATCCGAATCTATTTTCTACCCGAAGTTCATAAACAAATATACTCGTAGGCATTCTGATTCATAAATTCGTCGACTAAAAACTTTGTTTACTCCAGTAGCGATATGATATCTTGCAATAAACACAATTCTCAAACAAAGAGCTTTACCTTTTTTCAGACCGCTATAAAGTTTAAAATGAATGGGAAGGGTAAATTGAAGGTGGTTATTCAGAAACACCGACAAGCACAATTAAACCACTTTAAAAATCGCAGGCTGAGGCATGACCGTGGTGTTGTTTTAGCCAAAAAATCTCTCACAAGCTACGATGAATGAACAGGTACATTATCGTGCTGCAAAACCATGAATGGTTTTTCCACAATTCCGTTTCGTATTGCTTCTCGCAAATGGTGCATAACTTCAAGATAATACTCCTTATTAACCGTACGACTTTGTAGTAAGAACTCCTAATGCACTACGCCACAGGAATAGAAGAAAACAGTGAGCAAAACCTTCAGATTTAATCTAACTTGGAGTGCTTTTTTCTGTCTTGGCTCTCCTGAGCTCTTCCATTAGGACGATTGGGCTTTTGAGCAAATCAAGATCATCATTGACGTCATTTATGCTCATGCGATAGGAACACTCATAATTGTCAGTAGGCATGACTATCATTATAAGTTTTAAAGACCCAACTTACGAGTCTTTTAAATTAAAACGTAGACGATGTAAGTGGGGGATGGATTTATTTGCAAAGCTACGGCAAAAAAAAATCAGATTAAATTTAAAATATTTTTCAAGGACTATTTTTTCAGGCATATTCATAATGACTACATCTTAATTTAACAGGTTCTTTGCTAACCTACTAGTATTAAAAATCTATCGTTTATATTACTTAGGTACGGAAGCACGCAGTTTCAAAATAATCATTTATGAATCTGCAGGCCTCTAATGAATCAATTAACAGTAAATCTAAAATCAATACGACAAAAAGTAGTTTGTACAGTAGAGCTCACTGCTAACCACGTGTTTGAGTGTATCTTTGATGAATGTGAGCCTCGTGTGATCTCGAAATGTTTGATATAGAACACGGAATGCCTGCCTTTATACGCGCTGTTACACTTTAACTAATCGTCCTACTTTTCCTTCACTCTGGTTTGAAATGAATACAAAATGTAATAACATTATGTGTTTCATAAAAAAATAAGATTCCAAACGTTTGTTTAATGTAAATGTAAAATGTTTGTTTAATGTAAATGTAAAATGTTTGTTTAATGTAAATGTAAAATCATCTAAAGTATACTAAAAAAGAAAGTTAGGTTGGGTTAACAACCAGTGTTAGAAACATAAAATTAGTGTACTTTACGGTAGTCCACTAAGTTTAGGGTTAGAAAGCAGAAATGGCACGTAGGATCGCCGCTCAAAGAGAAGTGAAGAAATAGTTGTCAACGCTTTGGCATTGTGAGTATTTATTATTTACTATCACTCGGGCGGATACTCCTATACTATATGAATTGATTGAAGTCTGTCAAATGTCAAAGGTGAAATGTATCTACTCTTTCAAGGTACTTTAAATCTCGAAAATAATGTAGATCTGGATAGAAAACAGAAAGCAAGTTAAACGTCCATATACCAAAGAGACCATTTTTTTTGTTTCTCTTTTTGGCATACTGCCCGCACGGAGTAGTGTTAGATTTGGCAGAGTTAAAATTATATAGAGGCAGTGTGCAAAAAGCTAAACTTAATATATTGTATTATTACATTTTAGTTATTGTCATTGTATGACATTAACTAAATGGAAAAAAAAAACTCATTGTCTACGTTAATACTGCCAATATCAAACACATAATAATCTGACGTCAGTTTATGAACAAAACTTACAAAAAATTCAGTTGAATTTCATCTCCTTGGAAACCACTACTGTTTGAAATATATACTGTATTGGAAAAGCCAGTGTGATTACTGTTGTAGTTGAATGTATATCGAATTGCAAAACATTCCAATCATCTAACGGGGTCGTCTAACTTTCTTCATAAATCGAGGTCCTGAAATCGAATGCAGAATACACAAATACTCTCTAATCAAATAGTGGTAATATATGATACAACATTAAATGCTCTGCAATATGTCATAAATTTAAAGATTTAGGCTTAGATTAGGTAATTTAGGCCGAAATTTTTAGGAATTCGTTCGCGAACCTGAACTGAAACTTTATCCAATCAACTGCAAAAACTACGACGTCTTTATATATGAAAAGTGTGGATGTTTATAGTTAGGTGACTATTAATAGCTAATGATCAGACCATGTAATAATAACGGTCATAGTTTTTTAGAAATGGGCCTTGAGTGTCTTTTGTGTTTACTTATAGCACATAATAAGTCGGGGAAAAATTCTTTTCATATTTTGTATGCATCAAATTGAAGATTTTTTTTTATTGATTGTGCTGTTTGTATCCGGCTCGTTTTAATATCAATAAATATCTATATCCATATATAAAATTAATCCCTATTTCCCTTGGTCACGCCACAACTTGAGAACGACTTAACCGATTTCATTTATCTTTTTTTTATGATTTCTAATACTTAGTAAAAGGTTTTTACGGAACGAAAATTTAATTATTTATGATGTATTTCACCAAAACTTCCACGTTAACGAAGTCGCGGGCAACCAATAGTTTATAATAATATTAGAAGGATACATATAAGATATTTTTGCGACTTTATATGCAATAACATGTCTTTTTTTAAGACAAATAATTAATATTGTCGAAAGTTTACGCAAATGTTACACATTGAAATAAAACTATTTTTAACGGATTCTATCGCGATTTATTTGATACATCGCTCGATGAAGTCTGCTGTGTGTGAACACGTGCAACAAGGCACCAACCATTACCTGCGTTTCGATAAACCACAGGTACTCGCGAAAGAACACCGATTCCTACCAAGGATGCTCCGTGAGGCTATTGAAATTAAAAAACACCCTAATTTTAATAGAGAAGATGGTTGGAACGTACCACCAGCTTGGGATATCGGTTATCCACTTACTCAAACCCAAGAAAATACAAAACACAGCAAGGCTTCAAGACACTTTGAGCTCATTCACCAACACCAACAATCAACAAACCTCGGGTACTTTGAAATAACTTTGCACTTCGATACATGACACGACCACCATCTTAGTCTACCCGTGACCATGACTGCTGAAAAGCAACTGAAACGTCGGGATCAGTGTAAATAGTAAAATAACACCAAATAAATCGCGATAGAATCCGTTAAAAATAGTTTATTTCAACAAATAATTAAATATTTCTTATCTACAGAAAACTATGATAACACATTATGTTGTATTTTTTGCTAGTAAGTACGGTCACCAGAAATCAGAAATCATGACTGTTAGATGAATTTCGACTTATGTTAAACCTATTAAATTAGTCAGCATCAATTTTATGGCATATCTCTCTATTATTTCCATATTTTTCCTCGTTTTGATTGGCCAGTTCATGATGGGAAATTACCAAAACGCCGCGCTAATTCACCAATTCAACGATGAGCCGTCCGATAGTTGGCGCTTAAATTCAATCTCGTACTGCACTAGGTACGGGTCGCTAACCACTCGGCATTTTTCCAAATTATTAATTAATAAACCTGAATGTGGTTAATTTTAAAGATCTTATTTTGTACGAAAAGTAAAGCCAAGCCTCACGAAAAAGTGGTCACCGGCTGGCACCCACAACAAAAGAGCTTCTACTATACTTATACTAACAATTTCGTGAATCTTCTGAAAATTTCTACTAGCCAATATTCCGACCAAGGAGGTAGTCCTTATGTATTTTGGCATCCCGGACCTCCGGTATCATTTTAAGAAATATATAGGAAAATGTATCCTTATAAACGGTTGGAAACGGCACGGCGGCACATCCAGCACCAGGCCCAAAACCTTTTTTTAATGTCGGTATGTAACAGATTTTAAAGGTTTTACATATAAAATTAATGATTGTTTGTTTACACTTAACCAGTGGGAGATGTTGTTTTTTTTAATCAAATAAATCCTTAAGTTTGTTGACACTGACACTGTTAAGTCTCTGACACTGAAAAAGGCTAAAGAATTAGAACGGTTTACAGAAGGGACTAAAAACAAGTCAATAATACTTGATAATTTTATTTATTGGACCATGACTTTCATTACTAAAGACAAAGAATTCCTGGATCACTTAATTATTGAGCGACAAGAGGTATTCAAATATCTTTGTTGAATCAAATAGTAGGTACTATACAGAGCGTATAAAGTCTTACAATCCTTTCAAGTGTGTATCAGACCACGCATTTAAATGAATAAGAAGGCCATTACATTCTACCGTTGTTACTAAAATATTAATATATAGATTTTACCAAACCCCACTTAATGTGTTATGTATCGATATAACATTACGTCAATACGTCGTCACGTTATCACAACCAACTATAAAAATAAAAAAATAACTATAAATAGGGATAGGTATATTTATTTTCTTTGCCACATCAAAGTCCACCTTTCCTATGGAGAAACCGCCAATTCACGAATAAGGTTAACGTTAGTACCATCGTTATCGGACGTGGTAGAGAACATCACGAACATCCACGCAGATATAATATCCTGGATAACAAGTATGTATCCGAACGTCAGTTTGGGTTTCCATCGCCTCTTTATCAATGTAAAATGAGCACTATCTTGCTAATAAATGGCTTCTATCTGTTTACGAACGATGGGGATACGTTTATGTATTTTCTATCGGCAGTCAGTGATAGCATGCTCAACGAGATTGAAACGATTATTCTTAATCCTTGGATTGTCATTGTTTGCTATTTTTTGGATAAATATTATTCCTTACAGCTGTTAGGAATCAACGGGTTTAGATATTAATCTGCCTTGTCTGATTTTGCTTCGTTGCTAAAAGCAAAGTGTCTATAGCCTTTAATTCTAATGTGATTATTAGGTATGTGAAAAAAATCACTGAAATAATTTGTCATAGATTGTCACATTATTAAATGTCGTATTAAATATGAATACGATATAGATTGTTTTATGAAATATCGGTGTAAGGCTACGGCGTAAGGCTCTAACACTTTATTTGTATACCATTGCTACAAATTAAGTTATTGCAATGGATCACAATGTTTCGACGAGATAGTGGTAATTGGTGTTATAATTTAAATTTTACTCAGAACTATAAATTCTATGCATGTAGTATCTATAACTAACTAACTTTCGTAATGTACCGAATTATCTTTACATCAAAGTAATATCAAAATATCTAAAACGCAATAAAGGAATACAATTTCCGAAGCAGAATAATTTTGTTCGCCCTCAAAATAACCATCGCCTTATGACCATACACAATAGCTTTCCGAATATTTCAAATAAGTTACGATAAACTTAGATTACTGTATGAAAGCACCTTTTACTTTATTTGTTCCGATACAAGCGGCAAAAGTGTGGAGATTTCATAAAAAACGTTCCGTCCAAAAAAGATAAAACTCATGCCGAAGTTATTCAATCTTTGAGAACCGTTCGAGTCTCTAAGTACTTGTCTGTAGTTAAAGCGTTTTGATCCCGTAACTTCTTTCTTTTATGAAACAGTTTCCTTTCTTCTAAGGCAATTAATGGAGTGAATGGAAGCATTGCAATTAGGAATACGCACTTAATGTTATAACTTGAAGGTGTGATTAGAAAAACGTTATTATTTACCACCTTGTTTTGCTTCATTTTAACTCTCCGAACTGTGGATATTTATTTATGAATACTAGTAGGAACATACATGGCAGATGTTACAATAGCACACTAAACCTTAATATGCATATTGACACATAAATGGGTGGGGCCGCGAATTACGTCAAGACAAGACAAGTAGGTAACTTGGTCGGAATAACAGTTAGTAAGAATTTTCAAGGCCGCTATGACGCCGTATTTATAAATAAAAAAGAAATGTGTTGTTTACACATCAGATCTGTGTTTTTCCGTGTTTAGAGTTTCGAGTAAGACAATACAAAGGGTATCTTGTGTTTTACTAAATAAAGGGTACTACTGATGCTTAATAATGACTATTTTCCGGTAGTTGATCCTTTAGCCTTATCCCTTCAAGGGAATAAGAACGGACGCTTACCAGAGAATAATAGCTGGCTAAATTCTAGATCCGATTCCAGCCCGTTTTGTACAATGTAAAACTGTGTTAACAAATAATGGTCACTGTACTATCGCAGCTGTCACTTTATGGCAATCCGAATATTTTACAAATAAAGTAATATATTAATGTGTCATCGATATGCTCCCCTACTTTCCTAATACTTTTACTTGATTAAACTAAGGTAAAAACACCTAATTCCGGTAGTTGTACCATAACTTAAAAGGACCATAGAAGTTTAGCATTTACTATACCTTTCTGTAGAATTGGCTCTTTTTATCACACGTGTTTTTATTTAACTCTTAAAATATGGTAAAATTTCGACAATAGAAAACTTATTTAATATAATTCTTTTTAAACTTTCGCGACTATACATATTAAATGTGATAATAATTAGAAGGAATCGCGGTAATAATTAGAAGGTACAATATACCTTTTTTGATTACCCAACGTTTCGATCGAATTGCACCGATCTCCATGACCACGATCGGTGACCGCGATTAAGTCCCGATTTACACATCTTATTTAAAATATAAAAAAATGGAAAATATGAAAAGTCCGAGGCACCTAATTCCGATGTAAAAATCCTAATTCTGATGTATTTGGTTCCTCATTCTGAGTGTACAAAATATAAAGGAAAAAGGGATGGCAAGCAATACATGATGTAAAAAAATCGACTAGGTATATTTATTGACTTTGTGTTTTTCAAATTAATCTTAGTCTGTCTTAGATGATTGATAAAAAGGCACCACGATATTCAATTTATACAGGATGTATTTGAAAAAGGAACACTTAATTAAATCGTTGAAAGGGCATGGCTCTAGCATACAGTGTAAGATAAGAATAAAAAAAAAAAACAACTGTTTACAAGTTATGACCATTTGAATTTCTAGGCATATTTACCTTTAAACCTTGGTGAATAACCATCATTGGTTTTCTACGTTATTTTTTTAATTTGGCCCATACCTTGGCATCCTTGAATTAGAATGAAAGAATGAACATCCAAATTAGAAAACAAATTATTCATCACATAAATTTTCTCACGGTGCTTAAGTGACGTGATTCCTACAGAAAACCATTTTGAAAAGAATTTTGCGTAGAATCATGGTTCTTAAATTTTAATCCCAATTTCGGTACGGTGGAGCCGAATTCCGATTTGCAATAAACCACACTCGGCAAACAATTCCAGCGACTCCTGAATATATTTAAAGCAATAAAATAGTTTGGATTTAAAATATGTGTCTTATTCAAATTTTAATTATGCAAATGCATTCGCAATAGTGCCTTATCCATAATTTATGAAGACACAAGTGAGAAGTAAAAACTAAGTACGTCCCGGACAAAATAAAATAATTAATATTAGAAATATAAATAGACTTGTATTAAATATAATCCCAGAAGCAGTAGAATGTAGATCAATTGCTTTTACAATGTACTCGAATATTTAATAAAATGACGAAATATATAAAGAAATCACAACATAATAAATGTGGACATATGTATGTTTAACAAACATTAAAGTTATAGTGTTTATTGTCACTCATGATGAGTGTAAGTAATCCTATTAATATTATAAACGTGAAAGTTTGTAATTATGGATGGATGGAAGGATGGATGTTTGTTACTCTTTCACGCCAAAACTAATGAACCGATTGCGATGAAACTTGAAATGTAGGTAGCTGGAGACCTGGATTAACATATAGGATTTCTACTTTTTATCCCGACATTCCCACGGGATCGGGACTTACGCGGGTGAAACCCCGGGGGGCGCTACTTTACCTACCTAATTACTGTATTGGCCGGTAAACTACATAATGTGATTACATTGTCTAACGGGATCGGGACTTACACGGGTGAAACCGCGGGGCGCTGCTAGTATTTAATATAATGTGCAATATGAGTGCAAAAAAGTAAAACTTTATTAATTTCATTCAGTACAGTCATTTTGGTTAACGTTTGACTAGCGTGGTAACATTGGACCACACCTTGGCTTAACTTTTGTTTTTACGTATAATCGTATATAAAATAGTAAACGCAAGCATCCCAATGTGAAATAAACTATTCGTAGACCTTTACAATACAAGACCTAACAGGCAAAAACTTCATTTGTAAAACAGCTGCTTATTTCCAGCCTCTCAACTCCGTGCTTGTAAAAGTGCTGTGTTCAATTTGTAATATTTATTGATGTTGAGCTAGAAATCATGTAACTATCTATTGTTTTATGATTTTAGTGATTTATTTTGAGCAAATCATAAAAAACAATTTCATAATTACTAAAATTAATCGAGAACGTAAATTGTCAAGTAATTTGGGGTAACATTGGGCCGGTTTTGTTTATTTATTTAAATACCTGTTAACTTTGCACAATAACCTACATGTATCTTTATCGTTCTTTTTCAGACGTATCTTATACTAATATTATAAAGCTGGACTACTAGTCCAAATTAAAATATATTTTAGTGTTGGATAGCCCATTTATCGCGGAAGGCTATAGGCTACATAACATCACGCTCCGACCAATAGGAGCGGAGCATCAATGAAAAATGTTGCAAAAACAGGGAAAATTTACAAGCTGCACGAAGTTGCGCGGGTCAGCTGGTAATAAATATATCTATATATTAATACGTGAAGCGAAAACTTTGGATCCCTTTTTACGAAAATTGGGCGGACAGAGGAGTATGAAATTTCGCACACTTATAGTTTATACAGAGAAGAAGTGACGAATGCTAATATTTTTTTTAAATTATGCCTGTAAATACATTATTTTCAATAAATAACACGTTACACACACTACTATTCATTACCGTGTATTTAATACACACATGTATATATATTCTTTTGTTTATTTGGAATTCTATGGTCAAATCGAGTCTGTATTTGTTTTTGGTATTATTTGTCTATAACCTTACTGAATGTCAAATATAATTATGGATATATGTCATTATATTAATACGTGAAGAGAATTCTTTGTACCCCTTTGTAAGATAATTTTGCAAACGTAGTAACGTGAATTTTGGAATATTTACAGTTTATATATGGCAGAAGTGCAGAAAGCTAAAAATTTTAAACAATATATCTTACTACTTTAAAAATTACCTGAAAACGGCTTAATGAAATTACACGCGTCCAGTATTTCTGATTAGCTGTCACGGTAATTAGGTCTATACAATGACAGCTCAAGTTATACTGGCCTAGGAAAAATCCATGGTCGAAAATCGACCATCAGGCGATCTCTAGTTATAATATTATGCTTCGAGAAAACTATAAAAATAACCAGGTGTCCGGCAATATGACACTATATCGAATTACACGCCGGACACATTGCCAAATAAAACCAATAAACAAAATCAGGACAGGTGTATTAAACCAAAAAAAAAAGTTGTAAAATTTTTCTTTGATCATGCATAAAGACTTTTATTTTTAAAAAGCTCTAAAGATTTTTCTATGTTCATTCTGGTTAATTTTATTTTATCTTAAATTTATAGCTTTCAAGCTTCTTTAATTTATTTCTACTAATCTAGGGTTTCTTTTTAGGCTGTCTTGACCTGGACAGTATGAATTATTACATATATGAAAGTGAAACTCGGTTCGAAAAGTTTGTGATTATTTTTATTAGCGTTTAATATAACTTAATGTGAACTTCATTTTCAGAAAACTCAATAAAATGGATTTTAAATGATACTATTGAAGGATTTGCACATGATACTCTCATTTTCTTATAGCAATCAATATCCCATTGAGATAATGAATCCACTAGCCAAGGGTGAGTGCCGTTTATTAAATTATCTTTCCATAAACAATATTGTTGGCAGCCTAGAGACAAAAGTAATTCATCAAATAAATCGGAACAATCTCGTTACTTGCTCCTCTTAAAGAACCTTTCTCATTCATTCATTCGTTATTCATTAGTTATGATTAGCAAGTTGTTATTGTTATAATTATTTAAACGGTAATCTTTCTGCCATTGCGATATGTGCAAACAAAAAATCGCGTGAGATGTCTTTTGGACACGAGGTTGGAACGAAGTTCCTTTCTGTATACATAAATATATTATTAAAATATAGTAAATATTGTAAAAACTTGAAATAAAGATTGCGCCATCTGTGAAATTAATCCGAACTAATATATGGATAACTAACTGTACGTATGAAATTTAAACTCTAAATTATTAAAACAATATGCTAGCAATAGTGGTTAACCGCGGTCATTTAGAGAAAGTACGAATCTAATTAATTATCTTCTTATATTTGCTTCGTTGGTCAAACGTCTTCAGCGTTGTGTTGCCAGCTAAAACAATATTTAATATTAAAATAATGGTCTTGAGTTACCTGTAATAACTTTTATTCAATATTCTCAAAGTTTTAGATCCTCGTTCGTAAAGTTATAAGAGCTGAGGGTACTTTGCTAACAATAAAAGCGTTAGAATATCTTTTGTACCTAAATTACATTAATTTATATTTTTATGAAAAATTTGTATTTTCATCATGGGAGAGTCATGCTTCGGCACGTATGGGCCTTCTCGACCGAAGTAATACCACGGCCTCACAGAAAACCAGCAGTGAAGCAATGATTGCATCGCTTTTCGCCCAGTGAGTGTGGTTACCGGAGGCCCTAATCCTTCCCCCTCCCTCTCTTCCCCCTCTTCCCCCCTCTCCCCCTACTCCCACCTTAAAGGCCGGAAACGCACTTGTGACTCTTGAGTTGCAGGTGCCGATGAGCGGCGGTAGTCTTTTACCATCAGGTGACCCCTCTTCTCGTTTGCCCACGTCATTTATTCCTCTTCAGTCCTCTAACATTCTTATATCCCAACTGATGTTCTAAACGTGAATGTAAGTTTGTTTGCTACTTTTTCCCGCCTTAATTATTCAATCGAGCATCATGAAATTTTAGATACACGTTATCAGGCGTACAGAAAAGGGCATGAATTTTGAAATTGCCCAAAGAGGTGGTTTTAAAACTAGCAGTATTTTATAAATTAATTATAATCTTGGGAAGTCCTGCATCTTGGAAAGTCCTTGCTAATTATCATGAAACAAAATTTATGTTAAAGTTATTACTTACATCTATAGTTCTAGTGGTACTCATAACATTTCATCGCTAAGTTACAAATATTTCTTTCACTTCTAATTTTAAAACCCATTTAATAAAATAAGTAAAATGAAAATGTTTAAAAATTTTAACTTTTAATCATTCAATTTCTGAACATATCTAAACTTACCAAAGCATAATTTTATTGTAATGGGAAGAACGATGCCGTGCCGTCTATCGCATAAACATTAATTTTCTAGTTCAGAAGACTCAATACGTTACTGTCAAAATTTATTAAAAAATATCAATCAATGGAAAATCAACACTTTGATATATTTATTTATACGTATAAAAATGTGAATAAACTATTCCACGCACACTGTACAACACTTTGCTGCACATCAAAATGGTAGATAAAATATGACTGTGAAGAGTAGTGGGTAATCCAATCTCTTGGCGACGGCAACGGGGGATCGATTTATTTTACAATCTTACTCTATGATTCCAATATCTGTTTTAGTAAACTTAATGCGGTGTGACATTTATAAGATCGATTGGAAATACTGACGTCTCAGCTATGTAGGTACATTAGCAGAGAAAGTGGTACTTAATGGTTCGTATCTAAACTGAGTTTTGGCCAAACAATCGTTTTCAATTCAAATCTATAGATTCGCTATTGATAATAAAAAGTGCTTCTAAAATCAATGCTATGTAAAAGCTTCCTTGTGCAGCACGGTAGATGGACGTGCATAATTTTTAAACAAATAAATCACAGGCTCAACTGTTTTTCGAAGTAGATGGACTCATTGAGACAAAACATTTCACGGCATGGCCCTTTCCTCAAAACATTATTGGTGGCATTGTTATGACTACCTGATGTTGATGGATGGTCAGGATAGTAATTTTAAAAAGTTAACAATGGTGTCAATTCTGTTGTATTACTCTCTTGACTATAATTGACTAAATTTTCTTCATACAAAATGTAAACCTTGTTCACTTTGAAACAAGGTCTTATTTCAAATTTAAACAAGTAGGTAATATATATATCATTATCGAAATAAGCAATTTATTTATCGATTAAAGTCTGACACGCTTAAATAAACCTTAATACCACATAGCGAGGGCGCTATCCGTTGAATGCCATCTCTTTTGCTCTGTGTTTTTAGTAAGCGTATTCGTAGGTGTCGATTAAAATAACGTCATCTTTGTTCGTTTTGAACAAGTTTTTATACGGCAATTATACGGCATTCATAAATGGGGACTCTCGCTGCGTGGAAATAAAGTTGAGTATATGTTGACTGGTTTTAGTGAAATTTAGTGGCGCTGAGAAATAGATGCCAGTAACAAATATACCTTGTTACGAAGAAGACAAAGTTGATTTCATATGAAGAAATTAAGTCAGGTTTTAGTTTAGTCGAGTGTACAATAGAATCGGGACCAATGTCTCATGTACTTATACAAACAAATTGTAACCCAAGAAGCGTGCAAATCTACTATCGAGCCTGTATTGCTACTCATTATGTAGTCTTGTTATCTGTCCAGCTACTGCGTTTTGTTGTACGCACATATTTGTTACGCTGCAATCCAGATCAAAACATTGTATTTGCTATATATGGTATTGTAATAGTTGTAATATGTTTTGTGCATTTAAATAAATAAAGAAAAAAAAAATTGTGCAAATGCAAAAGAAATGAAAGCCAATGAAACGACGAACAATTATTCACGAGACACAACAAGACGACAGACACAAGTGACGTCATCGGTAGTACAAGTCCGTTATCGTGTTCAAATTTAAACTGTTTAAAACTACATTTTTGTCAATAAATTAGTTTTAATTTTTTTATATAGGTACATGTGGTCTATTCTACAAGGTATTCTTTAAAATGATAGCCAAAATAAAATATCGCATGTTCCCTATTATGTCATACTAGCTTAGCTTTTGCCTGAGGCTTCACTCGCATGAAAGTTAATTTGCTATCCCTCGGAACAGTCCTTTTTTCAGAGATAAAATAGTCTAAGAGCTGGCTACCAAAATCAGAAATGATAAGGTGCAGTGATTTTTTTTATCTAAAATCCCTCCTATGACAAGCCCATAGCGCTTACAGACAGAAGTCGCTCCCGTACACAAAATATCAGGACTGCACTCAAAGATTTTATTTTAATTAAAAATTTACGTATTTGACCTCCCGCTCACGCTGCCGACCCCGGGAGCGACGTCTAGGTGTAAGCGCTATGGGTTTGCAATGTAGTAAGGAGGGTTTTTAGACAAAAAAATTCACTTCACCTTATCATTTCGATTTAGCCAGTAGTCAGCTCTCTGTCTAAAAGGTACCATGTGTGCTCTTCTGTAACGTGTAAGCAAAATTTTATAATGATACTAGCAACCCGCCCCGGCTTCGCACGGGTACAAATCATACACCAAAACCTTCCTCATGAATCACTATCTATAAGTGAAAACCGCATGAAAATCTGTTCAGTAGGTTTTCAGTTTATCGCGAACAGACAGACAGACAGACGGGGCGGGGGACTTTGTTTTATAATATCTAATGATAATCGGTTGAGTAGTTAAGGCGTGAAAACATAACAAACAAACAAACTCACTTTCGCGTTATAATATTAGTTAGGATTTTCTAATAAGTTATGCGAGGTATTTGACTCTAGTTTTACTAATTAATCTGCAATTAAATTTAAAATACATTAATTCAGCAACGTTGTTAAAACAAACCTCAGTAACCCTGAAAAAAATAAGATACCCGATTCTAAATTTCTACCATTCTTTCTTCTGTGCCCAACTGATAAAGCTTATTTTTTCACAGCGAGGAACATTTTCACTGGGTAGGTACATAATGCCGATAAGCCGACACCCTATCACATACCATTTACTGGCAAACAGTCAATATCTACCCGTTGAAATATTTCAAGAGCTGTGGCTGAGCTCAGCTTAGAGAAAATCTCTTCAAACATGAAAATGACGCTTATTAGATTCATATTAAGGTAAGCACAGTTAGTTTAAGCTGGCTATTTTTAGGAACGAAATATTTATATACGAACTACAAGCACATGCCGCTTCTTTTATAAAAGTACGACTTTGACAAATATCTGTATTTTCAATATTATATTAATAAATTAAGAAAATTCTATAGTAATATCTTATACGTCTAAAGAAGCTGACGTAAACTACTTAAGACATTAAATTTCTAAAGAATATTTATCATGTTTTTATCCCTGAACCCATTTCACTAGCGAGCAAGTAATCGGCAAGCGTAACGGATCTTCGCCACGCCTGACACCGAAGCGTCCTAATGTTAGCTGGGGCCGACAGCTTAACGTGCTGAAACTGGTCATTAATCTAGTTTAAAGTACCGCCTGACGGGCCCGCTAAATGCAACCATCTTTACTAAGACATGTTATTAACTTTGTCAAGAATCATTTATGAGTAGAATTTGAAGGAATTGGAGTCTTCTTTGAATTTAAGGATTTGCATTACGAAACAAATTTGCATATATTGACGAGCAACTCCAAATTTTAAGAGGAAGCTGATTAGGTTATAAAATTAAGAAACATTTAGTAAAGCAAATCAAGTAACTCTTCTATATACACATCTGAGTAGAGAACCTGGAACTCTGTAGTTTTTGAAAAAATGTATAATATTCATTCCAAATCTGGGTCCAGTTCCACTGAAATGCAAGAAGATAATTAACATAATAATAATATGCAGGGTCGACGGGGATCGATTTATTTTACAAAATTACTCTAAGATTCCAATATGTGTTTTAGTAAACTTAAGACATATATAAGATCGATTGGAAATACTGAGGTCTCAGGTATGTAGATATATTAGCAGAGAAAATAGCACTTAATGGTTCGTATCCAAACTGAGTTTTAGCCAAACGAGCGTTTTCAGTTCAAGTCTATAGATTCGCTATTGATAATAAAAAGTAATAGAGATAATAGATTTTCATATGGTTGCCGACTCTTAAGTGCCTCTAAAATCAATGCTATGTAAAAGTTTCCTTATACAACAGTTTCCTTACATGAGATCTTGGTGTTAAATTACCAGTAGTCGTCCAATAGGTGAACCTTTTAGATTAATCACAGCTGTATAAAGCTAACAGTGGGACACTTGGATGATACAGATAGACCATAGGCCCGTAACGAATCTAAGTAACTTCAGTGTAAAAGAATGACTGATGACTGACCATTATAACTGGACATCACTGGACTTAAAGAACGACGAAAACCGGGGTTCGTTAATATTGATAATAGATCGAGGAATTCCAATCAGGTATACGACAAAAGCTCAAGCTTAGACGTATCATGCAGTACTCTTTAAGACGTTACTAATCAATGTCAGCTTGTGTTTATTTTTTACTAATTGGTTTACATTTTCTTAGATCCCTAATTGAGAAATAAGGCATAGCAGAATTAAGGTAGATAGATATGCACTGTTAGCAGAAAGGTTTTTTTTTTAAATTATGAAATGGCATAGGCGTTTGTCTTTTAACTCACCAGATGTAAAGTGACGATGATAATGAAGATGGTACAAAAAAACCAAAAGTCATTCATTTGTTGCTATATCTGTCCGTTTGTGTGTCTGTCAAGACCCTTTTTCTCAGGAAACCGTGGAGGCATCAAGTTGAAATTAACATCAAATACTTATGTTAGCAGTTCCTTGAAGCTGTAAAAAATACAGCGGTTGGAAAGTTGACTTTGTTCTAAATCGATGCGTGGAAGAATATTTCAAGAATTGCAAAGTTAAGTTTATCTTTCGAAAAAGACGGGCGAAAATTTTCAAGATCATTGATTCCCGAGATGGACGTACTATCTACATACAAGTTTGTTTACTTACGGAAACCTCGATGCGCGAGTCAGACTTGCACTTGGTTTTTTAAGTCGGTTTAATTTTTTATTTAGAATTTTATTTATCGTTTGTTAATGCTTTTCTAACATTCGAATATATAATCTGACAAGGTGACCACGACTGAAAACCAAGCAGAATTAGTCCCAATGCCTCTTGAATATTAAAACCAAAAGTTTCACTTTTAATTCTTCTTTTACTAGAAAAAAAAATCAGTTTATATAACAAGTTCTGTAAAGTTAAATCAAAAGTCAGTATTTCTCAGTGGTAACAGTATATGTCCCCAGTCTCAAGAACTACAAATCTCATTTCATCTTGTATAACTTCTTTCGCAAAGTGGTCCCCTTAGTCGGTACGAGTTCTAAGCTAGTTTTATATGTTTACTTTCTCACAATAAAATCTGAAAAGAGCTCTACTTTACAACTTAATCCATAATTATAAATCTAAGAATCAAGAAACACAATGGTACGGTTATATGGGTGACCTGTTTCCATAAATTAGAATGTACAATTAAAATTATTCGGTTTTCTGTTTTATGCGAGCGACATGACTCTCTGTATAACGTAAAGGTTAATACGTTGCAGATGTGAAGTGCAATTTAAGCACTTTTGGGAACCGTGACTCGGAAATTGCGTGCATCGAAGTGTAAAGAAAAATTCAACACTGCCGCCTTTGACTCTTTCATGGATAAATGAATTTAACATACCTGGTTGGATCGGATATGGATCGAAATGTTGAGTACACAAACTGCACTCTGCCCAGTAAAATAAAATCAGACTGCTTATGTTCTTTAGTCATTCCGTTGAATCCTACTATCCTACTAATATTATAAACGTGAAAGTTTGTGAGGATGTATGGATGTATGTATGTATGGATGTTTGTTACTCTTTCACGCCAAAACTACTGAACCGATTGCGATAAAACTTGGTATGTAGATAGCTAGAGACTTGGATTAACATATAGGCTACTTTTTATCCCGCAATTTCCACGGGATCGGGACTTACGCTTAACTAATAAATAAGCGGCGGTAGCGTAATAGCTAAGGCGTCGGACTTGCGATCAAGTGGTTGCGGGTTCGAACCCCACCCAATGCACTACCGTTGTGAACCTTAAGTTGTGAAATAATTAGTCATTTATTGTTGCTTGAAATCGTTTCTAATTCCAGGACGGTGGTTTAAATATTTAGTATTGTATTAATCTGTACAATATCGTGACTTAGTAAGAAATCTGCGGATGAGTTGTTAGTAAGTCATGGTACAGTAATAATAATAAAGGCAATTTCGGATTGAATTTAAACTTTTTTTTAAATTTATTTTTGCTCGAGATACAATGAAAAACACATAGTGTTTTAAAGAAGCACGTTCCAATAAAGCATTCTGTGGGTGCCGGGAACATTTTTAAAGCCAGACTTATTTGAAATTGTGGGAAGTGGTAAAGCAGCAACATATGAAATTGTGTCACTAGGCATTAGCCTTAGTTGATATTTTGCTACTGCCTAATATGCGTTAATGCGTATTATACTAACAGAGAGCGACAGTGATAGACAAATTCGTACAGCTCAAAAATATAGTTATTGATAGAAAACTTCTTGCTTTCACTCTTTTTTTTTAAGGGATAGGGGACAAACGATCCCTTATGATAAATTATTACTGCAACTCAAGAGTGACAAGTGCGTTGTCGACCTTCAAAGTGGGAATAGGAGAAAGGAGGAGAGGGGGGGTTCACGGCCGCCTGTCACCTCACTCACTCGGCGAAACACAACGAATCATTGCTTCACGCCGGTTTTCTGTGAAACTATAACTTGAACTGTGTATAAAAGTAGCGAATATAGTTTACGAATAATCTTGAAGTTTTTTATACTAAAATACGTTGACTATTTATTTATAACTTAGCTTATGGACCTGTATTATTTAAACAAAGAATTATTTAAGGCCTCGCATTATGTATAACATGAAAAATAAGGACAAAAAAATTTAAGGTTATTAATTATGCCCTTCAAAAGGATAATGTATTATGTTGGATAAAAAGGTTTGTTTTGTAAGGATCAGAAGTAGTACAACACTGTAGCGGAAGCGGTGTATCTAAAACTGCTAACACAAAATGTCACGCGAATTTGCACATTATAGAGTTATACTTTTGGGCCTGTGCCCCGGACTGGACTGTAGAACTATGGCGACTCACCTGTAAAAATATAACACTTTTGTGAAGTGCAGGCTTTCGAGGACCTTTCGTCCCCGAGTGGCTTTCGAGGATTATTTTGAATGTTCAAAATATCGTGTATTTTTGTCGTATATTTTTGTGCCAAAATTGTAAATATGTATGTATTTTTCTAATATACATACTTATGATCTGAAGTTCAAGCACGATACGTCTCTAGACCTAAACACTGGATGTACTTAATTGCATGTTAAAGTACGATTTTCATCCATGCCGAGCTAAAATCCCGGCTAAATCATTGACAATTTTATGCGAAAAATAAACCTCAAAACGTACATGTCATGTCGAATTATTGAGGGAAATCCTGTCCTATTTTTCATAGCTACCAATACTCTATTTTTATAGTTTGGATACCATAAACTAAATTTCCCAGGTGACATACACGAGGTATAACCGATACACAAACAATTTTTTATTTAAAGTTTGTTGTGTGTTGTGTTTGTTGAGTTTTGTGTTTGTAACACATTTGTTACATACGTACATACATAAATTGACAAGATTATAACCCGCCACTTGCTTCTATCGTTACATACCTCACGATCTTCCTCTACTCCGGTTTCGGGTACTTCTGACTTGACCTTTCTTCAGAACATCACCAATTTAATCTGGATATTTTCGGCGTGGTCGCGCCTATTTGTTATATAAATGATTAATATCTCAATAAAAATCTGACTTACAACTCACCTGATTTACATATATGTCCGTACTTTTTGTACTTAAGGATGTATAATTTTTTTATTTGTTGAAGAAAAACTAATTTAATTTTAAAAAATGTTAGTGCCATAAAAACATATTTTCTACATTTATTCAGAAAGGAACGGTGTATGTGTATATTAAAACAACATTTAGCTTAGCTGTTAGATTCAGAAGACATAGCTTAAAGTTTTGCTTACATTATAGTACATTTTCCGATAAATCCATTAAACATAATTATATGTCAATTTTACTGTCGTTTTATTTTCATTGATTAGGTAAAATCGATTACAACGAACACAATATGTTCCAAGACAAATAAGGAAGATATGCTACAGCGACTGCCGCGACTACCGACCCAGACTATGGTATAGATTTCTTTTCAGAATTAATATATCAAATAATAGCAATAAGAATGGAGCTTAAAATATTTATTCAAATATTATTTAACTTCCAAATGCAAAATACGTGTTGCGACAACACCTCTGTTTATTATTTTTTGAAATAACGTCTGAATCTGATATCACTGCGGGCATTGAAAAAGGTGGGCATATAATATATACCGACCTGTAATTTTTGTACAATGACATTTTCTCGACCCGAATCCTGTCTCGGGTTAAATCCTATTTACACATATGACTTTACCGTTGGCTGTTTTTGAGATAACGGTATGAGAAGACCAGACATTCAATGAACATGTTAGAGGTTATATTTCAGGATTGCAGAATACAACCGTGTAGTAATGATTATTAGAAGATGAAATGAAATTTTTAATCTTTCAATAAGTTATTATTGTCATTGATATTAGTGTCAACGCATGACACCCTACGTTTATGTTTGTACAACGTAATATAGAAAAGAACATCCAGAAATTATTTATTAAGATGTGACATAAAGCATTAAGAATTGTAAATTGATCAAACTAATAAAAAAATTGTAAAACAGAACCGAAGTGTTCGTATACTTTTAAAACCGCTATTTATAGAAGAAATGTGTTTTTATTTCTTACCTATTGCTGATATTATATTATCAAGTTATTAAAAACAAATATAACTTTTTAAAAGTTAGATAACATTTTGAATTAGGTTAGAGGCGTTCAAAGTTCCTCTCTGTGGTCGCTCTGCGGTGAGAACTAAATTCCATTTTCAAATTATGGCCGTTACGTGGCGTCACCTTGCGGTATAAGGGACGACGAAGGAAGCTCACGTGTCGTATCAACGCGTTCTATGTTTATAAAATAAACCTTAAAATAAACGACCAGATATTATTTATTTTCCCTCTTTGTTTTAATTTCTTTACATTAATACAGAAAACGAAATGCTATAAAACTTGTACAATTTTTTTTTTTTTTTTTTTTTAAAAAGACACCTCCCGCATTAGGAATTACTCCTGTGTCGCGGGGGACTTTACAAACATAGAAATAACGGACACAAAGAACACCCAGACTCAGGTGGGAATCGAACCCACGACCTATAAGCATAGCGGTCAGGGTCACTAACCACTAGACCAACAGGCCAGTCAAAATAAATTTTGTTTAACATCTTTATATCTGAAACAAACTAGTTTTCATTTTGTCTTTACTTCACGCTAGTTCATTCGGTATTTTTATTTTAGTTTCGACAAAACTTCACTCAACAAAGAATATTTACTAAATATAAAAATTAAAAAGTACATACTTATCCAAAGCATTTTTTTTTTATGGTATAGGGGGCAAACGAGCAGACGGGTCACCTGATGGTAAATGACTACCGCCGCCCATGGGCACCTGCAACTCGAAAGTCACAAGTGCGTTGCCGCCCTTTAAGGTGGGAGTAGGAGAAGAGGGGGAGGGGGGAATAGAGGGGAGAGAGGGGAAGGACGGGAATAAGGGAGAGGGAAGGGTTAGGGCCTCCGGTAACCTCACTCACGCGGCGAAATGCAATGCAAGCATTGCTTCACGGCCGGTTTTCTGTGAGGCCGTGGTCACGAGCGGAGTCGAGCCGGCCCATACGTGCCGAAGCATGGCTCTCCCACATCAAATATAGCATACTATATCTTCACCTTCACCTTTCGTCCTATATCGCAATACGTGAAACAGGTAGGTATTGAAGTAATCACAACATATTCGAGATTGAAGTGTAGTTAGTAAACAAAGAGAGAGACGTAGTCCAGACACAGAATAAAGTACACAGGGGCTAAGAAGTAAATTGGTATCGAATATTTGATTTTCGCTAAAATATCTTCCGAAATACGATACGAATTACTATGTTACATGTATAATACTATAGAACGAAAGATATTTTCTATATAAAATAAATAGGAATACTCAGCCCTTTTCTCAATTTACGCCGGAAGGCATGTAACTCGAATAGTTGGCATTGAAATATTTTTCAGACAACCTACTATCACTTCTGAGCAGAAAATGACTTTTTCGCAGAACTCAGCCATAAGCCAATAATAGTACCTGAGAGACCGAACTTTGCGAACGGTAGCTTTTTGTAAAACAGTGATTTTTTAAATTTTTTTTTGTAAAATTGCGCTTCTACAGGAAATACAACTATGCAGGAACATAAAATGCAAAACTGTATATGTATACAAAATTTCATCACAAACGTTAGAGCCGTTTCCGAGATACCCGAAATATAAATACATAAAAGAATCGCTCGTTTAAAGGATGTACTAATAAGATGTACTCTGGGATACATTTTCTCAATATTTGTGAGGCTACTTTATACTATATATTAATCACAAAACATGTTGTTAATCACTATTCAACTACAAGAGTTAATATAGCGTATTTTAAACGCGCAAATTGACCGCTTTTGTATTCTTTCGAAAATAATACAAGAAACATTATTAGAATATTTCTCATAGGCTTTAAACATCTGTACGTTTACATATCTTTTGAGAAGGCCATAAATAAAATTGAAAGTAATTTATTTAAAGAGTAATGGTTTTAAAAATATAATAAAATAAAGGAAAAACACTGCCTGTTAATCCACTTTTAACAAATAAAGGGTTAAAATCCACCTAATCCACCATCGTGTTTATGTAATATATCTCTGCTACTAATACCTAACTTTATATGTTACGTTTGTATAATAAGTTTTTTGGAGGTTCTAGATCAATGAATTTGTTAGTCATAGTCGGTATAGGGTATAGGTTTGATCTCCCGCGAAGAGGTGATGTCCTTGTGTGTCTGGACATCGCCCAGTTAAGAAACGGAGCCCACTTGCCACCTTCTGGGCGTGCTGAGTGGTGGGCCATTGAGGACATACCGTCGTAGCACCAGCTGCGATGGTTCACTCATTTCAGATGCAGTGTGGCACACTGTGTGATTTTGTGAAGTTTCTACCCGTAAAAAAAGTGTATCGGTTTGATATTAGACCTTGTGTGATTAAACTTTAAATCGCAGCGAAATATCTTCAAGTATCCGTGGGAGAATGTACTCCTTTTTGAAGTTGGTCAAAAATTGTAAGCTTGTGTCTCTAGAAGTACCTCAGTGTTTTGATGGTTAGTGAATGAGTGAGTCAGTGACAAAACCAAGGCACATTGACTTGGCATAGTTTGTAAACTACTGGTCTAAATTGGATATTATTTGGGAATATACCTAGTTATATTATATACTCTTGGTCACTGAAAATTCAGGCTTCTAGCTTTATCTACAACGAAGTTACCAGGGGGTCGAAAATGTACTAAATGGCTTCGAGAAAGGTATGGTGTGGCTCGGCCCGTGTTTTTTCTGCTCGACTTGGCGGGGGCACTTCCGTGCCCCCAGATATATTAGAAATTGCCCTGGTGGTCGAATTTACACCATAATCCACCAACATTGTGAAACTTTAATATTTTGTTTTATTTCGTGACCAGTATAAGTGAAACTATCATTGTATAGACTCAGCTTACCATAACAGGTCAATGTAATACTGGACATTATGGATTTTTTGTACCCGTTTTCACATAATTTTTAAGTTTAAATAACATATTCTTTATAAATTTAAGCTTTTTATCTGTGGCTTTATGCACTTCTTCGACGCATCAATTTTAAATATCACAAATATTCGCATTACTCCGTTTGCGAAATCTCCTAAAAAAGGCGTACAAAGAATTCTCTTCACGTATTAATATATAGATTATACAAAAACTATAAGAAACATATTTTATTGTCTTGATCTGAACAAAAATTAGTCCTATAAATACAATACATTTTTTTTACATTTCCTTCGTCAATACTTTGGTGCAATTAACTGGGTTACTAGAACTAATTGTAACAAAAAAGATGTTAATTGTAAATACCTCAAATAAAAACTATTTATGGTGCCCGCGACTTCGTCTACCTAGAATCTCTCCCATTAACTTTCATCCCCCTATCTCACCCTCTTGTCCTTCTCTAAGTTCCAATGTATGCCAACTTTTTTTTTGTTTCTCTGGTTTAGGCTTAAAAACGTAACAGACAGACAAAGAAACAGAGTTACTTTCGGATTTATAATATTAGAAGAGATATGTTTGATGAACTAAAATTTTTCAATTTTATTGATGTAGAAGTAACGCCATATTTCAATACTCTTAAGTTACATCACAGTTAATACGGTGCAAATGATATGCAAATCCGTAATGTGTTAGATCGGGGACTAAGGCATATCTGTGCCAGTTAACCCCGGTTATCAATCTTATTTCACGAAAAATAGCACGTCCCAAGTATTTATGTAAACAAGCATCGGTCCCCATTTACATAACATTATTATTATATAGACTAAAGAGGTACTAGCTAGGTCAGTCTTGGGATAGGTGACCATTCTTAACATATTGAGACCCCTCCGTGCCTCGGAGAGCACGTTAAGCCGTCGGTCCTGGATGCCATACGAACACCTGTGGCATTCGGTACGGGTAGTTGGAGCCCTAAAAAGTTTGACAACCTGGTCTAACTACAGAACTTCGATATCGCCTAGTGGGGTTGTGGAGGTCTGATGGCTGTCGCTTCACGTAAAATATCGAAGTTCAGGTTAGACTAAAAGCCGACCCCAACTTAGTTGGGAAAAGGCGCGGAGGATGATGATGAGGAACCTATAAAAGGAATTGCCCTTGCCTCTTTAAGAGAGCAATCATGAGATGATTATCTAGTCATATACAATAAGATATTAACAAAAGATACATGGAAAGTCGCAGGTCCAATAAAAATACCTCTTTCTACGATAGGCCGTTTCGATAACCGCAATACCTGATATCCACATCAGGGTCATTGGACTAAAAAATCCCCCTCGCGGTGCACCGGAGGGGCCGATCGACACGGCGAATGTAACGAGGTACCACGGAAAACATTATAAAACTATACAAAATGGAAATATAGTCATTTCACAACAGTGTGCATTGCAGTGTTCAAAATACTGAACTCTTTCCCCCACTGCGGTTATCAGTCATAGACCATTAAATACTCACAGTTGTACATCACCTGTTTTGGTGATAGTCGAGAAAAAAAATGCATCAAGTGTAGACGTAATCTGATATGAAAAAAGTAATATTTTAGGATCGTCTACATCATCAATAATATAGATATATTATTATCTAGGTTTATCTACCTGACTCTAATAACAGGATATCAATGACTTAACATTGATGAATGGCACCAAGCATGTTAAGTAATTAACGGTGAATTGTCCTTACTGTAAGCCTCTTTTATCGCCTGTGTTCAGGAATATTACCCTTCCCTGCTATCATTACTTAATGGGTTTTGATTGCGTGCCCGATATGAGAAAGTATATACTACATCCAGTAATTAACCCTTCTGTATTTTATGATTCCATCGGGGAGAGGCAGAATTGAATCGCATAAAAAATCGTTTTTTTTTATGCAACTTACTTGTCAAATAAGCACACCTTTCCAGGTCTGTAATCATAATGCCAATAGTCCAACTACTGTCTTCTGAAAGGTGCAGCCAGGTAGATCCATTTGTTTTACATATTGTTGAGTCTTCTGTCATTAGTTCATTACTGGTTAAAAAATTATAAAATTAATGAGATTAATAATCAGGAAAAAAGTAGAACAGAAAGTGAAAGCCTGAAAAACACAAGACCTGATATCATTCTGGACGAAGATACGTCTGACGTCCCCGAAGATACGAAAATATTCAGTTCAGATGCGTTAGAACAGATCTGAAGATACGAGAGAATAGGCACGGACAGGACAAGGGCAATAGTTATTAAATATTGTCTCTACTCAAAATATTTCATGAGTAGCAATCCTGGACTGAAAATCACTGCCAATTCTCTCCACTACATATAACGACAGCCTGATTGAGGCGACAGAGAAGCCGGCCCAGGAACAGGAAAAATATCTGGTGATCTTGTTTCTTCTGCTCACAATGCCGCGCCTCGTTGTATAATACGCGAGTGACAGCATGATCATTATACTTGTATTTCATTTCAGTGAAAGAGTTTATGAAACGAGTACGCTTAACTGTTTTTTCAAAATACTCCAAGTTTTTTTTTAGGAAACTAACATACCAAATACCTTTTGTAGCAAATCTGTGAATAGTGAATAATACTTTTTACTTCTAGCATTTGTAAGAAACCTATTCAATTTACCGTAAATAGATGGCATTGATAAATGACACGTTTTTTTTTCATCAACAACGTATTCATGTCATTACATTATTCGTTGTATCATTTATTAAACAGTTCTCAACTGTATTCCATTTCTATTGGTTACATCCTTGGGATTTGGAAAGCAGATTCATATCTACGAGTTTGGACAGCAAATGCAAATTAGCCATCTGGTGCTTTTGTAGTTACCTACATAGACGGATCACATTGACAGAATTTATGTAGAAGCCTATATGAAGCATTAACACTTTTTCTTTTAAGAACCTTATTTTACATACATATACACTCATGCCTGTATCCCTGAAGGGGTAGGCAGAGGGGTATTAAGCACCTTGTTGCAATATCATCTAATACTCTTGAAAATATACTGAAATTTTAGTATTTTGGTTACTAGGTAAGGTTAAAATTCGTTTTTGTTTCGCTCTTATAGGTCGTAAGAGGATGTCTTTAAAAAACTCTCAATAAATGTGCTATCTACAGATGAAACCTAATTTTTACCAATACGCAAGCTTTCACAGCACAAATATACCAACGTCCATTTATAACCGACTCCAAAAAAAGGTGGAGGTTCTAAGTTCAGCTCTATGTTGATGTCAAACATCTATTGCGAAGGGTCAGACCGGCTGTTGGCATGGCGACGCCACGCTATGTGATAGTATATGTTTACTAGTTTTTTTTATGTTTACAATTATTTTTCACTTTTTAGTTTCCTTTGTTAGCCCTTTTTAAAGTTGCTATAGCTTTTTTTAAATGTTTATTATACAATACATCACATCATATTACAGTGCTCAGTAATAATCATTTGCAATAGTTTAAAACATATGTATTTTGTCCCCTAACGTAGTAAAAAATATTCAACTTACACAACTTACTTTACAAGACTCGTGCGCAGAGTACGTGTCAGTACCAGTGTGGCCTATGCTAACGCGAGAGGATGTCTGGGCGTTTCAAGGGCTTTTGCCATGGTTCAGTTGAAAAATCAGGACAACTTTTGTAGTTTTTGTCAAATTTTACCATCGAAAGAAAGAAAGAAAGAAAAGAAAGAAAAATCATTTATTTTGTACAAACATTGGACGCACACAAGACATATTAAATAAAGAACATGTATACAACAAAAAAAAGCAAATGACAAAAAAAATCGTTACTTTTATTATTGTTTTGATCTTTTAAATCGAAATTTAACTGGAGTTTTTCGACTTTAGGGTATATAAATTATGTTGAACTAATGTTGGTAGGACTCAAACTATTAATACCATTAAGATGATCTTTTTTCAGAGCAACTGGCACAGTTTACAAAAATTAACGCCATAAGCCAAAGTGCCATATCATCATTTTAACCTATTTTCCCACAAAATAAAGCTGCATAGTCATTTTTCTTTGAGATTTCATTACAGTATAAAAACGAGCAGTTGATAATAAAATTAAGTTTTTATGAAGCGATTTTACTGTCGCGGGAAAAATGATGTCAGATATGTTAATATGCCACTCACTTAACTTGATGTAGGTCGAAAGTTTTCGCTGCCCACAAAATATTTTATCTTTAAAGCCCTTCACTACGCTATCTTCGTAAACATTAACCATTCATTCGAAATTACTAGAAAAAATTTTTTGGCAAAAGCAAACATTAATCTTATCGAAAAAAATATATTCAGGGAAACGAAATTCCATCAAGATTTTTATCACAAATTACATTTACATTACGAAATTTTTATGGCACTGGAAAGTTTCTAAAACTCGTAAGTGTTCTCTATTAAATCTTTCAATAACTTGGAGGTAGCGATTAAACAAAAATACAATTATTTCATTATTTAGCTTTTATAACTTCAGTGGAATAAACAACAACAAGCCCCCAATTTGTTTTCCAGTTTCCTTCGTGAAGGACCGAGAAAAACAGCGGCCGAGGTCGTGAGAGATTTATTTCAATCCAGCAGAACTTGCGCGGTCATTTCTGAAAACTGGCTCTGTGATATTAAAAGCATTTTAGATACGTATATTATGGTTATTTTATGACCTTTTTAATATATCAGAGCGAAAGGAACTTTATAAATAAAGTTTATATAACCTAGCAACTATATAATACATGCAAGTATATTATGTCGTTGGTTACATAAAGCTAATCTACATTAATTGTGATATTGTAGTTTTTTTTTTTTTAAATATATATTTTTGTAACTGCATGCTAGTCATATCCTAGTGATTTAAGTAAATGTTCCATTGACATATACAGAGTGTCCTGTATATGTTACCCGTATACTCGAAAATGGTTGTACCGATATGGATTTTTTTTTTGTTTGAAATGGTATACTTTCTACTAGGTCAGGATCTGACGATGGGATCACGGAGATTTATCGAGGGAGCTCTTCAAGTATTATAGGCACACCCATAGCGATCTCGTTACTCGTGCATTTGCTGTTGGGAAGTGCCTTTTGGTAAAGTGGAACTGATGCTGAAGACTACAGACAGCCAACGGAACTACTCAATAATAAGTATTTTACGTGTTGCGGTTTGATTACTCTAATGTGGTTGCTTAGCAATTTATGTTTACCACAATGTATATGGTGAAGTGAAGCTAAGGGTGAAGTAAAAGGAGAACTCCTCAACAATTAACGTCCCTGCATCGAGAAAATCAATATTTTGTAAAAGGCAATAAGCAGTTGACATTAGACCATTGTAACTTAGATAAATTATAAACCGACCCACTCAATGAAATGTTTAATACTTAAAATTGACTTTAATGATAGTTCATTTAAGTTAATTTTCTACTCTATTTTTTTGTGTGTATGTTGCGCGATATCTTCCCTCAATGTGAACCGATTTCAATGATTATTTTTTTAATTGAATGGATAATACTCAAGGTTGGTCCCATTTATTATTATTTTTAGAGAAAATATTACACCTTTAAGAGTGGAAAATTAAGGGATGAACAATACAACTTTTTACAATTTATCATGTTCTAGGCGCATTAAAGTCGGTGATAGTTTTTTTAAAAGAAAATGTAAAATTTATTTACAAAATAAAAAGATTACTGCTACAAATAAGTTATTCCAATTGAAGATTTGTTTGCGAAAAAAAAATTTACAGCGAGACTGTTAGTGGCACAAAAAATATTGGAATTTATTTCCTCGGTCCTAATTTTAAGAGTAATAAAACAAAAAAGAAAATCAGACGGTAGAGTATTCAATTAACAGCATATGTTATCACGCCTCATAACAGTAATTTATTAGTAATCATTTTTATATTACGTCATGGTAATATAATAATTGACAGGAAGTACAAATATTGTTGTATATTGATTGTCAGGAAACAATAACTAATGGACAACAAATTAAAGCAACTAATGGATGTTTAACTATTTCAATATTGTCCGATACGTGTTAATCGTAAATACAACATAAACAACATTACATAAGTACACTCCTTGATCTGTTACAATTGACCTTTCTAATGCATGCGACTGCTTATAATTTAGAGATCAAGTTATAACTACCAATATACTCGATCAACTGAAATTTGTTATAAATTTTAAAGTTTAAATTTATATATCTTTTATAATATAAAAAAATCCATAAATGTCGTGCAATATATTTATAAGTATAACACATTTGATAGTAGACCGTACATTTTAACATAAAACAAGTGAAAATATATTCACGTCAATTTAAAATTTATTGTCTCTGCATACAATTTAATCTACTGTTGTTATAAATTGCTTCATTGCTCGCCATTTAATCCCAGATAATGATTCCTTATTGAATTTATAGGGACACTTCGGGACTAAAACATTTCTATCTTTAAATTGTACTTAAAAAGAAGGTTGTAGAGATTTGCGAATCGTACATATTACTAATATTATAAAGTTAATTTGTGAGGATTGATGGCTGGATGGATGTTTGTTACTCTTTCACACAAAAACGGCTGAAGGGATCTAGATGAAATTTGGCACAGAAATAGATTTTAGTCTGGAATAGCACATTGATTACTTTAATTCCGGAAATATGTTCCGTTCCCGTGGGATAAATTTTACCAAAATTTCCACACGAACGAAGTCGCGGGCAACAGCCAGTCAAACATTTAAAGTAACAAAAAAATCACTTATTCCATGTAGTCACACACATACGAGTACGTAGGTACATAGTTCTACAAATACAGAAATAAAATATTGTCTTTAGCTCTAAGTATTTTAAGTTTAAAACAAAACGGAATTACTTTTTAACACGCTGTTATTAGCTTCATTTGTAACTAATTAACACATTAAACGAATCTTAGAAGACAATTTTAACCTACTTCTAATTTGTTGTACCTAAATTAAACGTTGTAAGTATATTTAGTTCGGATGATAATACTAGATAAGGCGCTACTTAAGTTTTATCGTATGCAAACTAGATATCATAATATTGTGATTTGAAGTCATATCCATACACTCTAAATAATATTTAAAAAAAAAACAATTTTGGAGACAAGGCATCGTTTGTTCGATTTTAAATTAATTTTCTAAATTAAAATGACCTTAGTGTAATTATTTAGTATAAATTTAAGCGTGGTTTAACTAAACAAAAATGCTTTGAGGGAATCAGTAGTACCCTAAGGGAAACTTAGCCATCTCTAAGGACCATAGAACGGTGGTATATTCAATTCAATCGCGGCAATTTTAAACTTGGAGGATGGTGCAAGGTCCGGGAGGCCGATAGAAGTGAAGACTAATAATAATTACATAATTAATAAGAAAATTTCTCTAATAATTTTCGTACAGTCTCACTGTACGACAATTATTAGAGGAAGACCGACGTGTGACATATCGACAGATCGAGGAAACTCTCAAGTTAAGTGAACCAACTGTTCGTTTGGATCCACCATCGGATTCTTCACGACCATTTGAAAGTACGTTTTTTTTTACTCTGTGTACCGCACTTGATGACTGATGCGCTGAGACAGCAGCTGAGGAAGCTGTGACTTGGTATAGAGATTTGTAAAAAAATTTGAAGACGGCCTATAAAACTATGTGAACTCGATTGTTATATGCGATGAAACCCAGCTGTTTTAGTTCAACGTTCCTACTAAATACCAGAGTAAAGTGTAGTTATTTGAAGATGAACCAACGTCGATGCCTGTGAAAGTATCCAGATCCACAAAAGAAAAAATGGTTGCAATATTTTTTACTAATTGTGCCTGATAAAGGGAAGACTGTAACTACTGCATGGTATACAGAGCCTTAAAAAAATTACGTCCCCACTCATGACTCGATACGTGGCTTTTGCATCAAGATAACGCCTCTGCACATCGAGCTGGCAAAAATACGGACTATTTGCACAAAGCTGGAATCAAATTGCCGGGATTTAGCACCATATTATTTACATACTTTATTCCCGTAAGTATTCCCTAGTGCGTTTAATATCCTGTAATGAGGAGGCAGGGATTCTATACACTACAGGAAGAACAGAGATACGCTAGCAGTGCTTTTCAACCGCTTTCTTCTTCCCCAATGATATTTTACTTTTTTTTGGAATTAAGACGTAGTATAACTATATGGGAGAGCCAGGCTTCGCCACGTACGGGCCGGCTCGACCGTAGAATACTACGGCCTCACAGAAAACCACCACTGAAGCAATGATTGCATAGCTTTTCGCCGCGTGAGTGAGGTTACCGGAGGCCCTAACCCTTCCCTCTCCCACTCTTCCCCTACTCCCACCATAAAGGCCAGCAACGCACTTGTGACTCTTGAGTTGCAGGTGCCCATGGGCGTCGGTAGTCATTTACCATCAGGTGACACGTCCGCTCGTTTGCCTCCTATGCCATAAAAAAATCCTTGTTTTGCAAGTGCCTTTAGAGAGCTTAGAGCTTTAGTTTAGTTTAACAAGAACATAATAATAAATATGCTACCTAAAATCTTAGAAGTTTCAGCAATAGGTACTTTATCTTTAAGTAATTCGTTTTTAACAGTCTTTTAACATCTATTGTTCTTACCTAAAACTGATTTTCTAGATAGTTTATATAAGCAGTTTCTCAGCCAATTACTCCCACGGCTTGTCGTTACTCAAGCGGCTGATCGAGCACTGTCCAGTATCTAAACAACCCTCAATCAACGAGACGTGTAAGTGTATACCTACTTAAGAAATATACAGTGTTGAACGTCTGACACGTAAATGACAAATAGTGTTGTGGTAGTAAGAGGCTTAGTGGAGCGCGGCGAAGCTTGCAGATCAAGGCGACTGGCCGATATACATACACATACACATCGATACACACATCACGCTCGAAAGTCGATATAATGTGTTATTGAGTACTAGAAGGACTAATGAAGGGCACCAGAATTCCTAAAATGTTTAGCTCTTAGTCAATTTGTATTATATAATAATCAGATCTCAGCTTTGTGGTTTCTATAGTCCAACTACAATGCAATTCCATGTAATCTTGTTATAAGTATTTGTTGTCAGCCAGTACGGCATTGCAGATTTATGCTAGAATTCTGAGAGAGAGAGATTAAGACAATATTAAGCCGTAGTACAGTTATACTACGTCTTAATTCCAAAATATGTTTCTTGCTGCAAATCTCTGAAAGTCTTTGATGATTGTCTTCCAATCTTTATTTTTTTATTCCGAAGTTTCAATAGAAATATACATTTTCGACTGAACAAATTTATGCGTATTATATCGACTTTTCGATTGATAACGAAAAATACTGAGTATTTTAGATTGACGTCTAATTTGTCATAGTTACATTTGTGAAATTTTACTAAGCCTTAACTCAGTTTCGTTTCATGTAGCCTAAGTTAAGGATATTAAGTTATAAAGTGGCTTTCAGTAAAAAAGCCTAAATTATTATTATTTTAAAGCTGAAGTGCCTGTGGCAAAATGGACTGGCCTGTTGGCCTAGTGGTTAGTGACCCTGACTGCTACGCCATAGGTCGTGGGTTCGATTCCCACCCGAGTCTGGGTGTTCTTTGTGTCCGTTGTTTGTATGTTTGTAAAGTCCCCCGCGACACAGGAGTTATTCCTAATGCGGGAGTTGTCTTTTTTAACCACAAAAAAAAGTAAGTTGGATGGATGTTAAAATGGATGAACCCAATATTGCCGTCTCTTCTTGTTTCTGACGTCGATATAAAATTACCAAACACAAGGCTGTTTTTATGTCCGTCTCCAACGAATACAGAATTCGAACTGAACTGCGACACTGCGCGGTCAACGGCCGTAAAACGCTTGCCATGTGAACACTATCTGAACGCACACATCATCTGAACGCACTCTTATAGTTATGGGCCGTAGCGGTGGACCTATGCCCCGTTCCTAGAAACGATTCGTTTTGCTTACGGACAGTAAAATTTCTTTGAATTTTGAACGAAAATTTTACCGTCCGTAAGCAAAACGCTTCGTTTATTTTGCTTGCGACCGACTTCAAACAGACCAGTAGGTGTGTTTACCTATTATATTAAAAATGTCACATGTATTGTCATGTTTTCAGTTAAATTTGTAATGAATTATTTTTTCACTTTTCAGTGCCCTTTATTAGTGTTTTTTAAAGTCGGTTTAACTAAGATGTTTTTCGGTTTAACCTTTTTTTAAGTGCTTATTTTTTTATTTTTAGGGTAAGGTATGTACCATCGGCCCAATATAATTTGTGTCTACGGTTGATTTTCCCGTGCAATAATACTTTGACAATACATTGTTAGAGATAGGTTCTACCATAAACTTAATATTCTAGCGTAACTAGTATACTAAGTTTATGGGTTCAACCTTATCACTATTGTGATTACACAGAAGTTTTTGTCAAAACTGGTAGACCATTTTCTCTGTCCACGAATAGGTACGGCATCTAACGTCAATATATTAATTTGAAGTAAATTAACAAACACATTACATGTGCCCTTAATTTCTGAGGGTTTCCCTCAGATCCCATCCTTAGTTCCGGACTTAGTGACAATGGGACCACTTTGGTGCCCTTTCAAACAAGCAATAATTTTTTAAATCGGTTCATGGATGACGGAAATATCAGGGAACATACATAAAATAACTGAATATATTAACGACTTTCAAGAAGACTGGTTAGAAGCGGCCTGCATGCACCGACGCCCTGCTATTAATTTCTAAAGATTAAAGATATTAAATCTTTAATCTTTAGGAATAAAAATTATTAACTTTTGCCCGTGGCTTCGATCGCATAAAAGTTCTTTTTCTATCTCATGGGAACGGTGTTTTTCTGAATAAAAGGTATCTTATGTACTTCTATATAACACTTGCAAATTTTATGCAAAATTTCATTATCATCGGTTCATTTGTTTAGACTTTTTGGATGCAAAACAGCGTATGCAACATTTAAGATGCCCATCGATTCGTAATTGAACTGCACTCCAATCTGTCTGTGACATCTCAATCTGGAATGTGATAAGTACCAATTACTCAGGAATTATTTTTTTTTTTTTTCGCAAGGGAGTGTTAGTGCGATGCCAAATAGAAAACTAATTAGAATTATAGATAGAAGTCTGCAAAATATCCGTAGGGACAATGAATAATGTCACTCACTTACTCACACCCTCATAGAATTGTGTCTCTGTAGAAGCGATTTCTATCTAACGTTCTAAGAATAATCCCAATGAAAACATAATCTTCATTATGTTTGGTAAACATTTGTGACGAAGGTGAGAGGCTAAATATAGATTTTAAGACCTGTACAATCCGATAAATTGTTTACAAAATCAGCAAAGATGTCAAGCTGACTTTAAATATTTAGCTGATGTGAATTCGAAAACTCCGGTCATTATGTTTTAACAAATTACGTGTAGGTAATGAAAAGCGATCTAGTTTTTCAATAAATTTTAAAGTAACTTAAGCTTTTTATCTGAAGACTACGTTGTAATATGGAGACTTTACGTTAAAATGTAGAGGCTTTACGTTGCAATGTGAGGACTTTAACATAGAATGATGCGGTCCATGGCCCCTATTTGGCTGGGGACTCTGACGGCCCGTAATGCCGTCATACTGAGGTGTCCACAACGAGCGATGGCCGTCAGAGTCATAATACCGCACGGTTTCCTTTGAATCATTTTATTATTTGGCGCCGACTCAAAATAAGTTTATATAAAATTTGATAGTTTATGTAAATAAGCTCAAGACTTAAGAGGTTTAATTTTTTGTTAAAAAGATTTTTATTTGATGATTTTTTTTCATCATCAGCTCAGCTACATGATGTAATGATTTCTGAACGCAAATACCTGATAAAGTAATGAAAAGTAAACAGAAACACTATTCGTTCCTACAATTTTCGAGGGTTTCTGTAAATTTTATCAGGATTCCATTACGAGAGTGTTCAAAGTAAGAAACGACTAAATTAGGTAGAGACATTTTAAATGACTCAACGCAAATCTATCAAAGACTAAATGTAACTCATTCAGCTCATTCCTGATTTATAATTTACCAAAACGAAACCAGCAACATTTAAACTACTTATTAATATAAATTGCTAAACAAAGTCGAGACTAGTTTCACTACAAGTTTAAGCAGGAATTTCCACAAAAGGTAAACCGCTGTAAAAGAGAGAATTGAACTAAATATATTATATCTCATGCATGTGAACATTATTTGCTTAACAAGGAAACTGAATCATTCTAAAACACGCCGTAATGGGCTTAAGCAAAGTCACGTAGATGCAATATTTTTTTCCTTTTCGTAATTTTAATCTAATCTGTGACTTATGGTTCATGAAATTTATACAAAAATGTACAAATTGTTTTCAGTTCTCCGAGTATTGACGGAATAAGTGTCATAAAACAGCTGTGAGATATATGAATTTTTTTTGCAAGTTTAATATACCAAATCTTCCAAACAAAGAGTCTTCAAAAAGGTTAAGAGTATATTAACTTCTTTTCAGTTTGTTTCCATTATATGTATCTTTTTTATCTTTATCTACTATATCAATATTTGTAAGTACCGCCAATGACAATCTAAAATGTTTACGTTTATGAAAATAAAAATGTATTTTAAATGTTCGTTAATGAAAACCTAATAAAATTACAGATATTGGCAGTAAAATTTGATACAACTGTATTTTTTTTGTTGATAATGTTGAACCCGCAGCAATTTTTTGTTGTACTGTGTATTTTCCTAAAAAACCGGCTTCCGGTTATAGGCTACCGCCAATTTTATGTATCGATTACGTTGTGTAGATTTTTTGATGCAATTGTAGTGACGAAAACATAGTCTTATACATGAAATTGATAAATCTTATTCAAGAGATTATTGACTAAGACAACAGACACAATACATGGAACGAAAGCTTAAGCTACTGACTAACCAGTGAGCTTGCAAAAAGTTACACAGTGTTCACTTTTGTGAAAACATTGGTGTATTTTTTTAGATCATCCGAATCAAGAGCGCAGCTGTGTTCTGTTTTACTACGTTCTATACAATATTTTTGTTGCGCAAATGATTAAGAATAATGTTCTGACAGATTTTGACCCTTTTTTGTCGCTCTCGGGTTTTCTTCTACAAAATATATTTTTAGTCCTTTTAATACATCATTGTCGTGCGATGGAAACACTTTAACCGGCGATAGCAATAGAATTTGCTTGACTTAACATGCTTGAATATATCGTTTTTAATATATCTCCGTACGTTTCTCAAGTGTTGAGTTGCGAAAGCGTAATAAATTTACAGATATTGGTAGCACAAAATGATGAAATGATACGTCGTTCACATTTTATTATCTCTTGAATCTGTTTATTAAATTTATTGAATAAGGTCTAAGGTCTGTCAGTCGATTTGAATTACGTATTATCTATAATCCTTTGCTTTGGTGAAATTTCTATAACCACATTTTTTTTTCTGTCGCCTATAGCTCCAGCATTAAACTCGGTTCTCTTGTCAACCTGTTTTTTTAGGGGTGTAATCTCTATGTAAAATTTTGTACAAATCAGTTCAACGGTTAGGGTGTGATTGACTTACAAATATATTCACAAACAAACAAATTTATAAGTACTGTAAGGATAGAATAAGATACAATACAATACACCATTAATTTTTTTCCTTAACTATCATACGGTAGCAATAACATGCCGTTTCAATTCTAATATTTCTTTCATCTTGCAGTAGGGATGACATAAATACAGTATTTAAAGCATTTTAAACAGTATTTCTCCTCCTAGGCTCCTCCTTATAATCCTTAGCGTAGAAACGTAATTCTTTACTTAAAGTAGAAACTTATGCTAAAAAATTATTAAAAATAGTTTAAAACCTACCATAATTAGGTTACTTAGAATTTTATTACTTTTCATACTCAAAATTTTGTATATCATAAATACTTGCCTTAATGATTACGGGACCTACTAAACCATAGAACAGTGAACTGACACTTATGTACTGTGGATGACGAATCGTTCGTGAAGTTCAAGGAAGACGTTCGGGTACGAGTCGCGGGCGGTGCGGCGCGCGCCCGTCTCTCTCGGACCGCACACGCTGACTGTCGCCGGCTACGGGCTCGTAGCGCGTAGACCCTGCCATATACGAAACTATGAATGTATGCTGTTTTCCAATTCTCAAGATGATGTTTAGAATTAATAATATAGATCTTCTTAGAAGATATCTCAATAGTTATATCCAGCGGATCTTGAAGCCGGATCGCTGGACATCCGGCCAAACATTGTTGATTGCCACACGTCGATGCCTTAAAAACAATAGAAAAACAAGATCAGCAAAGCAAAGATCAAAGCAACAGCAAAGATCTCGTCTCTTTACCACGTATAAAGGCCTCATTCAGCTAAATTAGAAAGTCGACAACTCCTTATGTCAGTCTTACTAATCAACGCAAGATTTAAGATAAACTACAGGGGAACTAACTTGAAACGGAAAGAGCTCGACAGGCGATTCTATTGAAATGTATAAAATAATCTCTTCCGAAGAGTCCTCCAGCAGTAGTTAATCTTTAACACAACTAAAAACAGTAGAGGTGAGGGGATATAATCAGATATTTCTTGCGAAATTTAATACACGTTCTGCGACTGCTTTAATGAGATAGCAAATGAAAACAGTATCAACATTATCATCAGTAATTACGTCTCACGATCTGGAAAGCAACACAATTGAATAATTTTAAATGTTTATTTCATTAATTTTTAATATTATTGCCCGAAATATTTTTAGTTGCACACGTACATAGCATCACGTCTTTATTCCTTCGGAGTAGACAGAGTCGACAACCCCCCTACCCTTCCCCTTGCTTCTAGCCTTACATACCTCACGAGCTTCCTCTACCGTCATTAAACATTTCCAAATCCGCCGGCTTCGGGTAATTCTGACATGTCTTTTCTTCAGAACAATTATACTTCAATTTAATCATGTTACATCTGCATGGTTGCCTATTTCCCTATTGGCCTTCCCATCCCACTAACGTGTGCCTTCTATACTTGAACCGTCGTTCGTTCCGCACTCATTCTTTCTACTATTAACGCACATTTCCTTTTCAATTTTCGTCACTTTCGTCCTATTCAAGCCACTCTCTCTCTGCCTCTTTCTGCCAACCAATCTAAATAGCCAACACTACGCAATACTCGGACTTAACTTAGTTTGTCAGAATTTAGATGCACCCATTAGCAGTGTTTAAAGCGGAAGATTTTTTCTGAAGCTAGCCTTGTCTATGAAGACAAGCGAAACAGTTTGTTTCCTCTTAATGCAAAGAAATTTGTATTTATTTACTAGAGAAGTTGTGAGTGAGATGTGTGAAGTTATATACAATCTCAGATTTTTCTGTAGGCTTATCTAAGAAATAAAGTTCCTTAGTATACACTTAGGTAATACATTATAACAGTTTAAAAGTAATCCACATTGTTTAGTAACTAATTGTTGTTTGACTACATTATTACAAAAAAATATACTCTACATACAACAAGATATTTTTTTGCTTTGGATTAGAAGAACGAATGACCGAAAATGCTTATTTAAAAATGTGCTCTTCATTTATCATATACTAGCAACCCGCCCCGGCTTCGCACGAGTAGTAGAGACATCTTCAACAATCATCATCATATTTCAACCAATTTAGACAAAATGTTAACAAATAATACACCAAAAGCTTCCTCATGAATCACTTTGTCTGTTGGTGAAAACCGCATGAAAATCCGTTCAGTAGTTATCCAGTTTATCGCGAACAGACAGAACGACGCGGCGGGGGACTTTGTTTTATAATATGTAGTGATTTGCTTCAATATAATATGCATTTTGGTATGGCGTTGTCGACATTAAAATTGAACATTATAAAGAAATTTCAATGTGTAGACACAGCCCTCGAGTAGCTCAACTGCCAACTGAGCTACTCCAGGGCTGTCTCGCTTCACATTGTAATTTCTATATACCTAATGTTCCATTTCGATTTATGCGACTCAGTTTGAATTTGAGGCACATTAGAGTTGGCATCTAGTTTGCGGAGTTTTGTTTTAGTTAGTCTAGTCGCTTCTTTTTAGATTCATTTGAATATGACACTTAGGAGTTTTATAAAAAATTGCTTTAAAAGTAATTGATTGAAGATACATTTTGCACGAACGACAAACAATTCTAGTTAATTTGTTAGAGAGCTAACTTGTAGAAGCGGGTTAGAGATGCCTCTAGTAGGTACGGGTCGTTACCGATTAATTTATTTGTACCATTGAAATTTCCTGCTCAGTATTTAGTTTTTATTGAAACCAGTAACTTTAGTTAAAACCAACTTTATCTACAATCATTTTAATAGGACACAAAAAATCGAATGGAAAGGAATATCATCATATAATTTTATTTTCCACAACCTTGCAAGTACACCCCGATAACAACGACTTATGAAGTGTTGGGTGCTCCTGTCGAACGTGTTACAACAGTACGTGATCTTTTTTTTGTGCGTATGGAAACCCCTTCGGGCCGTCACGCCACCCGGGTTTTCGGTGGGGCGCGGTATGTCGGAATCGAACCGACTAAAACCACACGGTGTGCCGTACTGCGCCTTAAATAGGAAGGATCCGGGAACAGCTTTTATTACGACATCCGGAAAACAGTACGTGTTCTTGGGCTAACCCTTGACAGTAAACTTAACTTCCATTAACATATTAAAGGAATCAGCAAGGACGCTAGCAAATGTTAAGGGTTTATAATCAAAAACTGCCGCTACTGCTGTAAATTATAATAATGTGCACGTTATGAAACTACTACTATATAATGCATACGTACGTAGTAAATTACAATATAATGCGGTTATTTGATCTCCTCAAGAAAAAAATATAGGTACATACTGATAGTTGAAAAAGTCCAGCGTAAATTTACTAGGTATTTATATAAACGTACGTATGGATATTATCCCTTTTTATATCTATCAATATTTGTTTCTGAAATGGTTGGTTTGGATACCTAGAGCTCAGATGGAAATATATGCATTACTATCTGTTATTAAATAATAAAGTGGACAGTCCATCTGTACGTGAGTCTATTCATCTCTACGTGCCTGACAACTACGTGCGTGGTTGTGGTCGTAGACAACATCAACCCATTGCGTATCCATCATCCTGGCATATTACAAAAACTAGCAATACAGACATATTTTTTGATAAGACTAGTATATTTAGTAATAATATAATGACATACAATATTAATTCAATAATAATTTTTATTGTGATATTTGTTGATGTATCATGAAATTTCATTGTTTGATTGTTTTTTAATTTATGATCTTATTTTGTTGACATATCCATTTTCAAGTTATTTGTAATTTAAATTAATTAAAATTTATTTTATTTATTTTCCTGTATATGAAAATTCAAAATCATTTCTTTGATATAACATGTAAGCGTCTTGGTGCATAAACAGTAAGCTTATATTGTTTAAATAAATAAATAAATGTAAATCACTCATTTATGACATCTTCCTTTTAGCTCTATAACTTTGCAATAACTTTAATTAAAGATAAAAATAATGTGCTGTGCTGTAAGTTCTCATAAAAAATCTCTGAATGTATTAATTCAAAAAATAAATTAGATTATTCAATTTACAATTAATTATTTTGTTTTAGAAATTTGACTTAGGTTTTTTTTTATTAATGTTGAAATAGGCATTTTTGAAAGGCTTATAACTTTCAAGTTAGCTTTTTACTTTAGTATTATCAATTGATTTGATTTTCAAACCAATAACTAGTTATATTTTTATGTTCTACAAGATCAAAAGAAAAATCTAAAATATCCATCCCCTCACTTTACATGAATATCTATTTAATTAATTAAAAACTTAGAGTTAGGGGTTTCTTTGCAGGTATTTGATGTCTTAATAAACTTGACGACTATTCTCTCATGTTTATTAACCACTCGCCGTATTCATCAAAGTTTGTTGGATGTTGCCAGCGATTTACCCATTGCATAATCACTCGTTCTCGGAGAGGAGTAGATAGCGAGATTTTGGCCTAATCTTTGCTGTTATAAGCGCCACATTCTCTCGTAGTTGTATAGGATAAGGGTCGTCGTCGACGTCATAGTTAACATCTACATTGTATGTTTTGCATGTATATCACGCAAACAAATATTTTACTAGTATGTAATTCACCATTGTAAGGGTTTAGTTAAAGTTGGTTAAGGATTTTGTACTTTACTAGCCTTTCCCACAATTTTATATGTACGTGTTTTTTTAAGTTATATAGACTACATACATACATACATCAGCAAACGCGCTATCTATCTTTATAAAACAGACTAATAGAAGCTGAGATTAATGATAATAAACAAACGTTAACTTTTCATAATAGTATAGATTTAGGTTAAGTAAGGATAAAATTATAATAAATCATACAGTGTATCGACGACACGTAGTCTCGCCAACATGGAACATTGGTTAATTAGAGCTCGTGTTTAATACATTTGTGGTATGGTTGGCACATCACTCTCTTATAAGATGGGAAATCGATAGAATTGATTAATCACCTGACACTTTTGTTGCGGACCTAGCCAATCCCAGTAGTGACGCGATGTTGAACTTCAAAGTCTTCAGCATTGTAGCAAATGTTATGATTAAACCAAAATAAAACCATGTAATTTAATAATTGAGTATTAATGCATTTTACTAACTGCAAATTACAACTGGACACATCAATACCTAAATGTAAATAACCGTGGTCAACAGTCATCATTAAGGATTCTTTATTTGTATTCCACAAAGTAAGATAGGTGAAACAAAAAAAACAGTCAGTCGTAGGACTGCACGTCAGAAGTGAAAACATAACTTTACAATGTATTTGCATATACATACACACACACATCTGTATATATATAATTAGGTTAAAAATAAAAAGTAGGTAATAAGATATCTAAATGGATACATAGGGTACACTGGAAGTTCTGTGCTCCTGGCCGCTCATAAATGTTTGAATTTCGAATGTTATATTTTTTTAAATATAAGAAACTCGGCTCAGTCGGATTACGATTACGGATTTCCGATCAGGTCACGTGTCCTGACACGAGTTTAACATTTTTTACCAATCCCAAAAAGTGCACAACGCCGCTAAAGAAGTTTTCACTTCAAAAATACAATATGAAATTAAGGCATCACTATGGACCTAGTTTTGGGCATAGCAAAGTTTTATAATAAATTAATTATACCACTGTACCTATAGGTTAGAGAAAATTACGTTAATATTAGGGGTTTAAGTATAAAATTGCCGATTTATACTGCAAAATTAAAACTCGTTTTTTCCGGGATGTAACATATTTACCCTCATTATCTATACATTGCTACCATCTAATTGGAAGTTCATTTATGCCTTTGCGATAGAACTCTGGGGATCTAGATTCGACAAACTGTGTGACAGCATTTTGTACTGCCTCCTGGGAAGAAAATTTTGTACCACGTAGAAAATTGTCCAAATCACGAATAAAATGGTAGTCAGTAAGAGTAAGGTCTGGCGAGTACGGAGGATGACTTATTGTTTCTAACTGCAGCTCCTGTAGAATTACAACGATGTCCTGTTTTGCGTTATCATGGAGAAATAATGGTGAAGATCGATTCACGAGTCGGGGCTGCTTCACTGCCAGTTTCGCCATTATTGTTCGAAGTTCGCCACAGTAAACATCTGCTGATATTACTTGACCAGACCTGAGGAAACTATAGTGAATAACAATCTCTTTCAATTCAGCGTTATTCACCGGTCTTCCACGTGGTTCGTTCTTCAAGTCGAAGTTTCCATTATGAAAGCGTTTAAACCAAAAATGCACGATGCGTTCATTAACAGTCTCCTCTCTAAACGCAGCATTGATATTGCGAGCCGTTTCTGCTGCGTCAGTTCCGCGTCGGAACTCGTATTCAAAAATTACTGGATTTTTTGAAATATCCATCTTTTCCGTCTAAGCTGAATAAAAAAACAATTGAAATTCGAAAATCAAATATATTTTAAATGAAAAATCACAAAGGTATAATGTAAAAAAAGTTTCAGTCGAATATCTCACACCACGAAGGTTTAATGTCAATTCAAAGTATCTATTACTATAAAACGGCAATTTCATACTTTAACCCCTTTTAGTATAAATTACAATCATATTATAATTTCATTAGCATTACAGGGTAACTTATTCATAATAACCATTTTTAACATTTTGTGTAACAATATCTGATATATTCGCGCGATAGCGAAGCTCTGTCTCTCCCAGTACTATATTAGTAGGTAAGATGTTTACAGTACCTGGGAGGGTGAGCTTCGCTCGGTGGCTTTTTGTAAAATACAGATTTTTTTTGTAAAATTGCGTTTTTACAGGAAATACAACTATGCAGTTGCACTTAAATTGCAAAACTGTATCTGTTTACAAAATTTCATCATAATCGTTAGAGCCGTTTCCGAGATACCCGAAATATAAATACATACAAGAATTGCTCGTTTAAAGTAATAAAAAATTAATATATTTCTACATTGAGGTAAATGTAGATATATATTAATTTATATAATCGTATATTCATTAATTAACATTAATATCTTTAAGTACATAATTTTACTATACATAGTTCTATTCATGGTTTCCATGTCACACTTAATTATTTGATTATTTATTTATTCGATTAGGTAATTAAATTATTACATTTTTATTTAGATAAATAATTTGAATTTAAAAGACCCAAGGAATGGAGAAGAGCTCAGCAAGACAAAACATGGCATCCTTAGGAGGAGGCCTTTGTCAATGTATAACCTATACGAGCATAAGGAAGAGAAGGAGAAGAAGAATATTTACGAATATGAAGTGAATAGGAAAATCGAAATACTTTAAAATGAATTTATTTACTGTTTTATTTGAATCAAATAAAGATAAATAGTAAATATTTATCTATGTTGGAAATTTAATAATGTAAAATGAAATGTCAGTGAAATAAAGGCTATTCTAATTCAACTTATTTTTAAAGTTGTTTACTGTTATACATAACAATGTGAAATTAATAAAATGTAAAATTATGTTAACAATAACAAAAAAAAACATAAAAAACAGTTAAAAGTTAATAACTTTAAGTTTTAGGATCGTAAACAACCAACAAAACCATTTTTTCTTAAAATGATAGACAAGCCTTACTAACACATTTTATTATTTTGTATAGGTAATATAATAGTACCATTATAGTACAGCAGGGGCTCGTGGCTAAGCGGTAACCGAGTAGGTTAGCACATTACACAGTTAAGTAATACTAGCCAGGTCAGTCTAGTATGGGTGACCATTCTTAACACATTGAAAGCCCTCCGTGCCTCGGAGAGTACGTTAAACCGTCGGTCCCAGGTGCCATACAAACATCTGTGGCATTCGTTACGGGTAGTTGGAGCCCTAAAAAGTTCGAAAACCTGTCTAACTACAGAATCTCGATATCGCCTAGTACTTGGGTCGTGGAGGTCTGATGGCAGTCACTTCACGTAAAATATCAAAGTTCGGCCGTATCGTAGATAGACAGAAAACCGACCCTAGTTGGGAACAAGACGCGGAGGATGGAGGATGATATAGTACAGTAGCATAGTATAGGTAATATACATTACTAGTACAACAATGTAGCGCCTGATATCGATCTGGGAGGTCGTTTCACTCCTTGATAAAGGTCTCCCGTCTGATCTAAAACTAAACTACAATTCGCTGGTTTGCTAGAATATCGACATAATTCAAAATTCAGTCGAATTGAACTAAGTATGCCAAACGATCATAAATTTCTGATATTTTATGGTGAACAAAGATGCAACGCCGATTTCGTGCTAACGTTCGTTAGAAAGCGACAAGTTCATTATATATTTACTCTAGCGGAAATCACAAAATATTGCCATTCTCTGAAATCAATAATTTTGAGTTGTGTCGCTATTCTCGCAAACCAGCGAATTATGTTTTCATAAGGGAATTAACGCGATCACGAAATGGGTACCTCTGAATTGCCTGACGTTTCGACCAGGTTGCACTAGCCGTAGTCACAGGCTGACTGGCTCAGTCTCAGTGGTGCACGGCCTCCGTCGTCGAGTCCGTGAGATAGAAGGTTCTTTATCTACCCGCACATTTTCGATATTTTCAATATTTTTGTTTCGCCATGTACCGTCATGTACTATAACTACTAGTGTCCCTATTTTGTTAGCAAACCGATGTCCACTGCTTACAAAATAAAGACACTACTATATCATGGAACGTGAAAGTTTATAATTTAGTAAAACTAAATTATCCGGGCATCCCCGAAATACTCATGTTGGAAACATTCTCATAACCACTCTCACAAGTTAGTGATTTTCATATAGAATATGAAAATCACTATAACCAGTCAAAATAATGTCTATTAACTTATTCTTATTAAATAGTGAACTGTGTTATCATCTATTATAGTTTGTCCCTAAAGTTAATAAAATAAATAAGAGTTTTTGATGTGGCGACGACACTCAGAGTAAAAATTTCATTTTTATTTTATTATACTAAAACCATGTGCATAAATACTTAATTAAATACTTTTTTAACTTACAGTATAAAATTTTGCAGTTAGCATTTCTTTTTCCTTGCATTATATGAGAGTAGCAATACCTAGTACACATAATTCTCTGGCTCGCTCTGGCTCAAATAATTCTAGCAACACTAAATCCGTTGTGTCAGTGTGCATCTAGTTGAGAGATGAATTATTACTGCACTGGGTATCTCGCCATATATCTTATTAAGAATAGTAAATTCCTGTCACCAGGTAGTTACTAAATTTACGGCTGATACAAAATGCAGTTTATTGTTTGAATAAAACGTTTGCTCTTTATTTTTGTAATAAAGAAATTTCAACCTAACAATTTTGTTTGAATAAAAGACTGCTTGATAATATTTAAGGTAGCACTTACAGTTAATTTAGTATTAGCTGGACGTCACTTAGATTACTCAAATAAGGTTTGTGGAGGTTGCACTACTAACTACTAACCAACAAAAAAAGAATAGCATTATATCTCCTATTTAGATTCTTTTATGTCACTTTAATCATGTTTAGCTTGTCGGGTAGGTATCCATGCTTTATTAACTGATTATCTGTACTGATATATTAAAACTGAAGTGTTTATCTGTCCATAATATCAACCAATGCCTAATTGCAAAAAAAATACCACCAAATTATTCATGTAACATGCAGATAAATGAGGTAATATTAAATTATCTTATAGAATGTCATCGAAATAAGAAAAAACAATTATTGAAGAAAAAAAAAATGGATAACATAATATCACATCTGCCTGTTTCAATCTAGAACCGCCCGTTTCCAAATGGTTGAGCCTTGTGAGAAGAAATCGGGTAAACAAACTCACCGCCACTATTTTTTTAAACCAGACAGTTTTAACAATATTTAGTACATATCATATTGTTTTGTGGTGTGCTATTATGTTTTTAAAATTAAGAGAAAATAAACTAAAAAAGAAACAAGAATATGACAATAGGGAAATTGAAAATTAAGGATAAAATTAAAAAGAAGAAAAGAAAAACATAAGAGATGGAAAATAAGAAACATATTGGCTCACATTACATTTCTAATAAGTACTTGAAATAGCCGGTGAATCCAATACAATTCCATCCCAAGCGTTTTTATCCTGCATATAATCCACTACTGAGTAATAGCCCTTAAGGCATAGCTATCGTTTCACTGTGGACTTAAACTTGTTTAGACTCAACATTTGAATATTATCTAGGATTTTATTGTAGTATCGCACACATTGACCTTGAAACGACTTGTTAATTTTTTTGGACCTAAAGGCGGGTACAACAAGTTTATGTTTATTACGCGTGTTAAAAGAGTGTGTATCACTTTTTTTACAGAAGTAATCTTTATTGTTATGAAGGTAAATTAGATTTTCATAAATATATTGGCACGCTACCTTCATTATGTTAATTTCTTTAAATTTCTGCCTCAGTGAATCAAGATTGCCTAAGTTAAAAATTGCTCGAATAGCCCTCTTCTGAAACACGAAGATAGATTGAATATCGGCGGACTTCCCCCACAGTAGAATACCATACGACATTGTACTATGAAAGTAACTAAAATAAACTAATCTGGCTGTTTCAACATCAGTCAGTTCTAGAATTTTTCTAACTGCGTATGCTGCTGAGCTGAGTCTATTCGATAATTTATCAATATGAGGGCCCCATTGAAGCTTAGAATCAATAGTAATGCCTAAGAATTTTGTGGTATCCACTAGTTCCAACTCGCCTTCATTAAGTAGTATAGTCGTTTTCACCTGTTTAACTTTTGGAGTAGTGAACCGGATACATTTAGTTTTTTCTCCATTAAGAAATAAGTTGTTAACGTTAAACCACCGAACCACTTTCGAAATGGCATCGTTTACGTCGTCAAAATTTGTACACGAACGTTTAAGCCTAAATAAGAGTGAATCATCATCCGCAAACAACACTATCTCGTGGTTGTTCTTAACAATATAAGGTAAGTCATTAATGTAGATTAAGAACAAAAATAGCCCAAGTATAGATCCTTGCGGAACTCCCATTTTTACAACAGACCCTGGAGATAGCTTGCCATTAATATCGACTGTCTGAATCCTATTACTTAGATAAGAAGTAAGAAGATCCAGCGCCGTTATCTATTATCTAGTATTTCTAGTATTAATGTTTTGTTATGTTTTCGGTTTGAATCTAGACATTGCTTTTCGTCTATTTTATCAAAGGGCTTTTGTTTTCAACCTATGATTGAACAAATAAGCCTCTGTCCCAAGAGAAGGTTTGTGAATCGAAGAAGATCAATCCTCGACCGAAAACCACTCGGCAATCAAAAGTTTCCTATATAATAGAGGACTATATAGATACTGTAGAACCCATTTATATATGTAAGATATACTAATTTAACATTATTGTAATTGGAATTCAAGCCGATTCACTCATTCGTATGTCCGCCATTGTGCGTTTTGGCTTGTATATTAAGGTATTTACTTTTATTATTTTGAATTAGTAATTAGTTTTGTCGTTAGGCTTTAAGTGCATGAAATATTTTTTAGTTACATTTTAATTTAACAACACATATTTATATAAAATTAAAAATAAAAACATTCTAGGGTAAACATGTCTTATCATTGTCATATCTTGACCAAAACTAAGCATAGCTTATACTATATATACCACCTCTGACGTGGCAGTCAATCTTTTTACTTGATACATGTCGTCATATTATGTTTTTAATGCAAGAAAAACATTTTGATATTTCAATTATATTATTCAATTTAGTTTCTAGACACATCATCTGAAAGGCGGCTTTACGTTTTTTTTTTTTTTTTTGTTCTGTAGGGGCAAACGAGCAGATGGGTCACCTGATGGTAAATGACTACCGCCGCCCATGGGCACCTGCAACTCGAGAGTCACAAGTGCGTTGCCGCCCTTAGGTGGGAGTAGGAGAAGAATGGAGAGAGTGGGAGAGGGAAGGGTTAGGGCCTCCGGTGACCTCACTCATGCGGCGAAATGCAATGGAAGCATTGCTTCACGGCCGGTTTTCTGTGAGGGCGTGGTAACGAGCGGAGTCGAGCCGGCCCATACGTGCCGAAGCATGGCTCTCCCACAAATAAATATTTTTATGAGCCCATTTCACAGTAAACAGTACAACTATTCCACATGCTTGTTTATTGTATTTTTCATCTGTAATTTTATCTTACTTTGTATTTTGTGAAGGAGCATTTGCTACTTATATACCTAGGTTTAGGGAATGAATATTCATCGATGAATTTTATATATTCTGTGATAACTTTTTAGGCAGTTAAAGTACGATCATCATCATCATTAGCCTATCGCCGTCCACTGCTTTTTTGTTCGTGTGGAAACCCCCTCGGGCCGTCACCCTACCAGGGCTTTCAGTGGGGCGGTGTGTCGGAATCGAACCGACTAAAAGCACACAATGTGCCGTACTAAACCTAAAATAGGAGGAATCCGGGAACTATTTTGGTGAGAGCGAGCGGTGGAGAGGAAAACCCGTCCCGTACATCCGCTCATTGCCGGCGGCGAATTAGGTCCGAGTAGAGATCATCTTCCCGTAATCGTTCCACCGCCTCCTTCTGCGAGATGACAGCCCCGCAGAAGAATTACCGCGGTAAAACTTAAACGCGGTTAAACCTAAATCCCGAGCTGGTCTCTTCCTTGTTTAGGACATAGACATGTCATTGTAAAAAAAGAATCGGGATAAACTATTTATGGTGAATTAGCGAAACACATTTTTGAGACGTCACAGAAATCCTTTACCATCATTACCTACTGAAAATAATAAGAAAATATTATTCACAAAACACGAGTTTTAACATATTTATGTTAGTTTGTCAGTTTTGAATATTTTAGAAACCATAACTTTATTTTACATTTTTTTTTCTTTATATTAAATGGCTACATAAATTTAGTACCTTTTAATCAAGAACAACAACTTCCTAAATATTATAATACCATCAACTTTAAAAGTTAGTTAAACTGTCCAACTGTCATATTTTGCAAAACCTACTTAAATATTTGGCGCGACTGCATTACTCTAAAAATACATAAGCTGTGAGTGAGCTAATAATTTACAAATGAACTGAAAATATGTTTATGATTAAGTAAGTGTGTATAAATTGTATTAGTATATCTATATAAACACGTGAAGTGTATTTAAAGTCTGGTTTACATTTTTCATAAAAGATTTTTATTGAATATAAATTATTTATACACGTGAAATGCCATACGCTACGTATGTACATATATAGCGTATGGCATTTTCCATATATAAATATAAATTATTCAAATACGGGCTATCCCGTTGAAAGGGTTTCAGAAGTTTAAGTTATGTAAATATATATTTAACCTAAAATAATATACGATTCAACTACATATAATACATGCAAATTCTGGACAATTACACATTTGTAAATTAAAAAACAATTGCCCAGAATGGAAAGCGAACCAACTCTACTCGATATGGTAGCAGTTAGTGACTGATAAGGTCACATAACCCTATTTATGATGATAACTGAAGACTTTTAAGGTAATATTATCAATAGGTAGGGGTCGACGTACCTCAACTGGTTACGAACCATCGTTTTGGATGGCGGCCGAAAGGATTTTTGCAAACTCCAACGAATAAAGTTTTTATATAAATACTTGAGTGTATAAAAAGCGGACCTATGTGTCATCATAATATAAGTTTATTTTTGAATGCTTTTCAAAGCACATTCCATTCAATATTCATACAAATCCGTGAATTCTTTCCTCAGTGACGCGTGACTGAGTTTTATTCTTCGCATGCTAAAAGGCAAACCTAATTCCCGGAAGTGACTAACGTTAGATGTGTTAATTAATATTGTATGTGACATATATAGAACATATAGTAACGTTTAAATGGCACTTGGAAACTGGGGCACGGATATACATCATGAACAGTTGAACATTGACCCAGTGCAGATGAAAGGTCATGAGTCACCGAACGCTGTGCTCGAGAAAGATAAAATAATAGTAAGAAACAGCTAAATACTATTTATAAATAAAATAGTATCCAGTGAATAAAACCAACACAATGGAAAAAAGAAGTGATAGTGTAATGGGTTGGATATTTCCATTGACAGTGGGTTCGAACTATTCACTCTGTCTCCTTGGGATTCTTGATCTATCGCGCCCAACTAATATTACTTTGTTGTGCATTATATACTAATTTATTAGCAGTTCTGTCAGTTTCCCTTTCTTTTACTACTCCGTTGTTCGGACCTTAACCAGTGCACGCGCGTAAAGTGCCTTAAAATAATTTAAATTACAATTTATTGATGAACTGGCTAACGGCTTTATTTACGTGGATCGGTGCCATACAATAATGTACTATCAATATAGAAATACGAAGTAATCTACTAACGATTCTGAATATCCTTTATAATTACACAACCAACTGGCAACATTGCCAGCCATCTTCCTTAATGGACGCTATTACATAACTACCGCAGATCGAAGTGTAAAATACATTTTGAAGATAATTTGTGGTAAAGTCGGGCAAGTCTAACTTGTCCTATTAAATTCTTCTGATAAAGTTGTAAATTCTTTGTTAAAGCTTTTAACGATGGCTTGACGAATAACTTTAGTCACCTACTCTTTATTTTAGATTTATGAACAAACTTGGCACTTTCGTTAGCTTATTACATAACCGAAGTTAAACTTAAAAATTAGGCTGTTGTGTATTTAAGCAAAATCTGAAGATTTATTGCGATGAAATTAATAATGTCTTCCGGATCATGTTTGATTAAGGCGGAAGATGCTAAGAAGATCCTTGAACATCATGTCCAAAATTTTCTTAAACCGAACGTAGTATTCCAGCAGCAAAATATACTCAGGAGACAAAACCGAGTTTAAAGTACTAGTAAGTTTGTGGTGATCAAAATCCTCAAAGCTCGTCTTTGAACGGAACCGAAAGACTATACTTAGTGCTTAGAGTTGGAAGGCCTTTTCCATTAGCCAATAAAAAAAAGATGCTCTTACTCGTAGGCGAAAACTTACTCTTCTTCTTGTATGGTTTAATTCATGTAGAACAGATTATCTATATGGCTTACTGCTCCACTCTACCAGGCGACGGACATCGCAAAATGATCTCCGACCTGCATGAGCGCTGGCCTGGGGGTGACGGGTGAGGCTGCTCGTTACCCTAGCAGAAGCAGGCCAGAGATGGTAGCGCGATGTGTTCCGCGCGCGCCTCTGATGCAAGGGGGGCGAGGCTCTCTGTACGTTTTTATGTGGCTGCCTATTATTTAACAGGCGGCCAAGGTCTGCCAGGGTACTAGGTGACTTCCTTCCTAGGGTATACCCGAGTCCCTTGCAATAGACCCACTTATGTCGGAACACCGTGTGGTTTTAGCCGGTTCGATTCCGACATACCACTTCACCGCCAGCCCCGGTGAGGTGATGGTATGAACCGGGTTATCGCGATGCAAGTTTATTGTTATCTTCTAAGTGACTACGAAACTAAACCAGACTAGACAGCACTAGAGAGCCCTTGCTCTCTAAAAAAAAGTATTACATTGTAGACATGTTGATGAGTTGTGAAGCAAGAGTAAGTGGAATTTTCTTAACAGTTAACTTACATAGTAAGGTGTCATCAGTTAGAGTAAGTAAATCTAATCTTTCCTAATAGGGATCTTTTGAAAAAATCATTTACTAATAATGATTAAAATTTACCTACAATAACCAATATATACACGTAGATCTGGTGAAAGAAAAAAAACTTAACATCGTATTTCGGTATACATAAAATAATTTACGTTCAATCGGTAATTATATGACTCCTGAAAATACAATAAATTGCATAAAGCTGTAAGTCTCTTCAGCTGTAAAGAGAGAGTCATAATTTGTAACTTGATATTTAGTGTCATTTCCTTTACTAGATCAACGTACCTTGAACGCATCTGTGTGATAATGAGCTTCTCTAATTAAGAAATTATGGCTTATATTATTTGCTAATTGTGAGACAATACAATACCTCTTCCCCGGCACCTACACATGCGTTATGAGCGTTATAAAGAGCGCTACAATGAAATTCTTATTCATTGCAGTTGCGGGTTTTGCACATACTCTTAAAGAGTTTATGGGAGGTGTCAGACTATGGAGCCTGAGCCAAGAAGACCATTATAATATTTAAATTTAAAGGTCTTTATCTTGCCTTTAAAATAATTTAAGCCAAGATAAAGACTTTAGAGACTACTAAAGACGGTAAATATGTGGTAAAATGCTTACATTAACTCTTTTTTAATTTTCCTACAAAGTCGATAAAAGGACACTTTAAAGGACCTAACTTTTCCATTTTATATTTTACTATATGTGTATATGTACTTGGGTACCTGGTTTATATTTTTTTAGTAGGTATAAAATTTACTCTTGATATTATAATATACTTTGATTTGTCTTTACAAATGTTATAAGTTTATTATTTATAATGCATTCATGAATATTTATAACGCTCAAATACTTTTTTCAATTAAATTTTCATTTTCATTCAAGATTTGTATCTTTGCGAATTTTCTCTCTCCCTCTCTGTCTGTCTCTCTTTTCTCTTTACCATGTCTTTGCACCTACCCCTTTTTTATTTCTGCAGCACCTCAAGGTTGACTGGCAGTGAATGCCTTAGGCATTAAGTCCACCTTTGTACAATATGTGCATGAATTATTAATAAATAAATAAATACTGTCAGCTATTGGCACCTCAAACTGTCTGTTTATAAAAACAAAGGACTAATGTGCGGGCTAATATTGTGGAAATAATCATTATGTACATTTATTACTATACTTTCTAGATTACTAAGTTATTTTATTTTTTATACGGCTATAGAACCATAAATATCTGCTGGGAGTTTTTTACCAGCTTCTTTCGTTACTGACAGTGCCAAATCATTCGACTCATAAAAATGTTAAATGCTCTTCGCATGAATGGCTCGTTTGCAATGAATGGAGCGATGTAAAAGGGGAACGGTACACATGAGTGGTTCGAAGGGTTGAGCCCCGAATTGAAGAGGGATTCGGACTTACGCGTCACTTCTACTGACACCACGCCACGACTCATTATTGAATATAATACATTGATAAAAGTTTACCAAGCAAACGAATATGCACATATTGTTCATTTGTTATCTACCAAGTAGTGCTTCGCACTTGTTTTTTCTAACCGTATGGCGGTAAGTTAAAGTAACTAGTCTGACTTAGTATTCTGTTTTAAAAGTCCTTTTGTTTATCATGGTTGCAACGCACTTGTGACCCTTGAGTTGCAGGTGTCCATGGGTTACGGTAGTCACTTACCATCAGGTGACTCGTCTTCTCGTTTGCCCCCTATATCATAAAATGAATCCATGCTTGAAGATATTTTCAAATGGCAAACCCGAACCCTAACAATATAACGCAATATACAGTTTCCATCCGAAATGCCCCGCTAAAAAAGGCATGTTTCAATGTTTGAAAGTTCAAAGCAAAAATATAGAACTTAATAAAGTGACCACCATTTGGACGAGAATTTGTGGTGTATTTATATACATATATGTGTAAAAAAATACCAAGAACCCTTGTCCAAATGTATGACGGCAGCGAAGTTCAATAGGTAACAAAAATAAATGTACATTATGTTTTACGAACATAAACAAAGAATGGTGTAGAACCTACCTTTTATGAAAATTATTACTTTTTGGTTATTAACATCGTTGAATCGGCTTATTGTTGATATAAAACAATAAAGAACCAACACGGCCATTACCTATAAATATTCGAAACAAACAAAGAAACGCAAGGTATTATTTTCAGCAAAATTTATAATAAACGTGTGTTACGTTTTATGATACCTACAAATGTACAATGAATAAAGTCATAAAAGGAAAAATGTGGTAATAATATAGATATTCGAAAGGTGCAGATGTTGACTAAATGTGTTTTTAAATATCGATTGCTTTCTAATATGACGTCATCTTTTTCCGTTTTCGTACACTACGAATATATTCACAAAAACTGTATCTAATATAATATGTATGTAAATATAAAAATAATACAGAACGTTTATTTGTATACGTATATTCTAAATATGACTGATCTTTTGTTGGTGTTCTACGTGTATGCGTCAATGTTGGTGAAAGTGATGAATAGTGTGCTTTATTTTCAACAGCCTAGTTATACCAACAATATGTGAAACATTTAAACACGTACGCACGCCGATTGTATGTGGATTTACATATCTCTGTGGAAGTACAGTCGCGTCTACGTGTACGATTTGTAAAATCCTACGAATTCTTATTCTTAAGATACAAAAAAGGAGCAACTTTTCCTACGACGTTTAAAATAAAATGAACAAATGGCTGTATATAGCACGGAATTCAGAAATTAAATTTTCAACAAATACTGCTTAGAAGTGCAAGGACTCACAAGTATAAAATAAAAATGTACAATTATTCTATTATTATAAATTAAGTTAAAAATCCCATCAACGATTAGAAAAGAGCTGGTGAGGGTGAGGAATTAGGTGCTATGATGCCACAGACAGACACACAGATACACATATACACACGTAAAACTTATAACAATTATTATTAAATTTCACTCACGTCACTATAATGGGGAGGAGATAGGACAGTCCACTTTTCTTGGCTACTTTCTCTCATTCGTCTTCGAGAAGATCGAAATGAGAATGATCCCTCATGCATTTAAAAAAGTCAAGCATTGCAATGTTGCACTGGCGCATCTAAGGACGTAGCAGCACTCAGTTAATTAGTGATTTTAAAAAGCTTAAAGTCTGGCAATCTTCTACTTGCCAGGAAGCTCTCAGATATTGCAAAACTAAGCGTACGTTAAAGTCAGGAACTTTCTTAGATTAAGAATCCATGGAACCCGTTTGATGAATGTATTATACAGTTAAGGCCACTCAATTTATGGAGCGAGTCTGATCAAGGGCACAGCCAGCTGCCAGTTTCCCTCCTATATATACACACAATCAACTCTTTTTGAGAGTTCCATTCCTCAAAAGGAAAAAAGGAACCCGTATACGAATCACTTTGTTTTCCGTATGTCTGTCTGTCAGTTTGTCTGTCTGTCAATACACTATTTCTCAGGAACTCATGGGGGCTTCAAGTTGAAATTAACATCAAATACTTAGGTCTGCGGTCCCTGGAAGCTGTAAAAAATCAAGCTTCTAAAACAACGCAATCAAAAGATACGCCCTAAATGGGCGTATCTTTTGATTGCGTAGCCTTAGATTTAACCAAATTTGAACATTTCGCAGCTTAATCAAAACCTTTAGGGTACTTCCTCTTAGCTGAAAAGCTGACTTTGTCGTAAATCGATGTATTTTTAGAACTGCAAAGTTAAGTGTCTTTCGGAAAAACGGGTCTTCGAGAATTAATTCCCGAAATGGACGTATTATCTACGTACAAGTTTGTGTGCTTACGAAATCCTCGGTGCGCAAGTCAGACTCGCACTTGTCCGGCTTTTTTGTAAATTCTAGCAAAACAGTGTTTTAATTGCAAACACTATTAACTTAACATAACACATAATAACCTGAATTTGTCCTTTTTAATAGAGCTTCTTTTAGGAGTTTTAGTTAATGAAATTGAATTCATGTAAACATGTAGAAATAAGTAAAACAGTATAAACATACATATATTTCAAACTGATAAAAGTATAATTTAATTGATTTATTAAGGTTCTGGCACAGTTACAACAAAAATAAGAAGAAAATTAAAAACTGATGCCTTAACAAGTAGTTCCTTGTCCTACCCACAAAAGACTGCTAACCAATCAAAATGCAAATGTGGCTATTGCACTTGACGTCAAAGAAAAAAGGCAGTTTAAAGATTAAATTTTCTCGAAATACGTACAACTTTTCTTACGGAAAATTCCTTGCACTGTAAACAGGTAATAAACCTAATTATATACTATCTATTGCATTATTAATTAATATTACAGATAAAAATCATTGACGTTAATTTGGGCTTTGTTCTTGTTATTCAAAGACATTTCTAATCTATGCATTGCAAGCATGCATGCTTTAGTGTTATTTTCAGACGTCAAGGAGAATAAGGTCGAATAATTGGTTTAAAGCTGTAGCCGAGATTTTCGTTTAGTTTAAAAAATATTAAAATTGTAGATGATGAAGGATCCAAGGGAAAATCACAGACATAATATTAGTCACGAGTATAGTACAACTTAATCTTTAACCTCATTTTGTATTTCTGTAGCTTGTTATCTTAAGGACTCACTTTAGTCAATGCAACAATCATCTTTAGTAATTTTGCTATTAGCACGGAAACGCGTCTTATACTTTTCAACACGCGATTGATGTATTTATCATCTGGTATTGATAGCCTCTATAGTAAGCGGCAAAAAGCTTTTATTTCCGCAGTCCGTAGGAATGCCACCTAATTTGTACAAAAAAGTACGAAGTACAGTGACTTATATTGATCATTTATATCTTCCTTGGTTAACGTTCGTTTTTCTTACCTTTTCGTTGAAGAAGTTTCTCACTCTGAGTCTGAATGGCATGGTACTGGCATTACGAGCGAACATGTTTTGTCTAACTCAAAAAGTTTAAGAAAAATTAAGTTAAATTCGTGGGGTAGTAAAATATTTACTGCTTTTAGAAGTATTCTCCATTACATTTTAAACACTTTTTCATTCAGTCAAACCATTTTTGAAAACATGAGGACCATTGGTCTAAGGGCATGTTTTTCACGTGCTGGTTGAAAGCTATCATGGCCTCTACCGGCCTCGGAAATGTCATACCTCTCATGAAATCTTTAATTTTTTAGGAAAATAAAGAAATCGCATGGTGCCAGGTCTGGACTATGTGCGGGATAGGTCACTAGTTCCACCTTTTCAGAAGTCAAAAATGACTTTGTCTTGTTCGCGGTGTGCGCCGAAGCATTGTCATGGTGCAATAGGATGTGACTTCTAGCTCATTTTTCCTTAACTTTTTCAAAGACACTGGGCAAAACAAATGGTGGTGTACCACTCAGGATTAACTGTCTTCTGAACAGAATTCCGGCATGTAACAATATATCCATGTTTCATCTCCTGTCACAATGTCTTACACAGCATTTGAACGTCCGTGATCGTACTCAAAAGGATTACTGACTTGGACGAACTAACTGACGATAAAGAATTACTGTTTGCATTAGTAACATGTAAAAATGTAAAAACATTCATAGGCATAGTATACTTACCACCTATCTACAATGATAAACAATATCTGGATGTGTTGAACTGTCTCGAGAGTGCTATGACTACATATTATTCAAAATATAAGTGTGTAATTGTGGGTAATTTTAATCTAAACTCTTGTAGTAAAACTGTTTAACAACTTTGTTGATTATTGTAGAGTTACCTCTTGTTGTTGAACCTCTTGTACCGATGGACACTTATCACCCTCCACTAGAGGTCTTGCTCACATTACCTAAAAGTACAAAAGTTGACAAGCCCCTAACCGAAATTCAATCACGCAACCTGAGTTCTGAGTGGAATTTCCGGAAAGCGGATTTCCATAGTCTGTATTCTGAAGTAGCCAACATAGACTGGACTGACCTTCTAAATCAGCAAGACGTTAATATGACCATAAATGAATTGTATGATAAGTTAACTAACGTTATTAATGCACATGTCCCTATAAAACAAGTAATATCCAATAGTAAATACATTTATCCATCATGGTATAACAGTGAAATAACTCGATACATAAAACTAAAATACTATAATTTAAAAATGTTCAAAATTCGTGGACTTCAATTAAATAGAGAATTGTTCAAATATTATAGGACTAGAGTTAAATAATTAATTTGTATTGCTTTTAAAAAATATATAAATACATTAGAAAATAATATAACTCGCGAACCCTCAGCGTTTTGGAAATATGTGAAAAAAAAAACGGAAAAATAGGCAATCTACATAATTCACATTTGAAAATAAAATCATCGAGGGACAGGCAGCCGCCGATACATTTGCGGATTACTTTAGTTCTGTTTTCCATAACAATGTTCCGAAGTTAGACCCGGAGACAGCAGAACGGGCAGCAACTAACACACATTGTGTATCACAAATAAAAATAGACTATATTAATTTGTCTGAACTGAGGGGCGCACTATCTCGTCTTAAGCCATCTTCTGCCTATGGTCCTGACAACATACCACCATTCTTAATCAAAGATTGCTCATCAGTCTTGGAGGAGCCTCTTTTGTCTATCCCAATAGATTGAAGATCTCAAGGGTAACGCCCGTACCTAAGGGGGGATCGTCGACAGGTATAAATAATTATAGACCGATTGCTGCTGTCTTTGGAAAGCTTTTCGAGTCTATCATCAATCAATGCATATTCCAACAGATTAATGGACATTTAAACAGTTGTCAACATGGGTTTCGTCCTGCGCGCTCTACGTTAAGTAACCAGATAAACTTTTTTGAATACATTAGTACAAGGGTGAAGAGAAGATGTCAAATTGACGCTGCATTTTTCGATTTTCGGAAAGCTTTCGATCTCGTAGATAATGATGTACTTCTAATGAAGTTTTCCTCACTGGGATTCTGTTTTAAGCTTCCCAAATGTATGGCGGACTATCTTGGAGATCGTAAGCAATTTGTTAAGGTGGAAAATTATAAGTCGCGCGAATATTATACACGATCTGGGGTAAGCCAGGGCAGTACCTTAGGACCCACCCTATTTCTAATCATGATCAATGATTTACCAAGTGTTCTCTCTAGGGCGCAATGTCTCCTGTTTGCTGATGATCTCAAATTGTTTCTAACAATCACCGAAAGTAACGATTGTGTCGCACTCCAGCACGACATTGTTGCGGTGGTTGAATGGAGCAAAGAAAACAAATTGCTATTTAACACATCAAAATGTAAGGTAATAACCTTCACCCGGCCTCGGTCCCCGATTACAACGACTTATGAGGTATTGGGTGCTCCTCTCGAACGTGTCACAACAATACGTGATCTTGGGCTAACCCTTGACAGCAAACTGAACTTCCATGAACATATTAAAGGAATCAGCAAGTAAATGTTTAAGGTTTATAATAAGAACTGCCTCAAATTTTAATAATTTGCACGTTATGAAACTATTATATAATGCGTACGTACGTAGTAAATTAGAATATAATGCGATTATGTGGGCTCCTCAAGAAAAATTGTACATATTGATAGTTGAAAAAGTCCAGCGTAAATTTACTAGGTATCTATATAAACGTACATATGGAAGTTATCCCTTTTTATATCCATCAATATTTGTTTCTGGAATGGTTGGTTTGGATACTCTAGAGCTCAGACGGAAGTATATGCTTATAATGCATTACTATTTGATTTTAAATAAAAGAGTGGAGAATCCATCGGTGCGTGAGTCTATTCATCTCTACATGCCTGACAACTACGTGCGTGGTTGTGGTCGTAGGCAACATCAACTGCGTATCCATCATCCTGGCATATTACAAAAACTAGTAATAGTCCCACCGTTACAGCGATCAACGCCTTACGGTGCTCAATGAGGTGCTTCCCTTCCAAAAGCGTTTTGAAGACGAGCAGTGCAGTCTTGCGGAGTCAGTGAACTTTTAAAATCATAAAAAATCATCGCCCTAGAATCTTTTCGCGTTAATTCCATTTTTGCTACGGACGACGAACTTCAACTTGTGATAAAAACAATTGACACGCGATTTCCCGCCAATTCTTGTTTAATCAATGATTGAGTTTCTTATGTTTAAAACATTTGAAATTCAAACATTTATGAGCGGCCAGGAGCGCAGAACTTTCAGTGTGCCCTATTAGTTAAATGGTTTTAATCCTTAAAGTTAAATACAACGCTCCGCTACAAAAGACCAAAAATAGTCGAAGTAACTCAAGGCACTCAAACTAACAAAAAAGACAATGCTGTACTATATATTGTAGTATCGACCTTGTTGGTACATTGCAGTTGGCTTTCGCTTATTTCTGGCATATGAATGGTAGGTCATTCGTTAATAGAAGTTTTTGAATTTTATAGTCTGTAAATTTGTGTTATAATGTGCAATGCAAATCTCCATAATACATAGCGCAAGAATGGAGTCTCTTTTTGATATATGCCGTATTATTTCATATATAACGGTAGATGGTGATGAATACGACAGTTAAAATCTTTATAAAATAAAAACAGCTTCAAGTTTTTCATAATTTGTTATCTTATAGTTAACTACCACGTTTTGACAATTATTCAAAATTATCTCTAAGCGCGTTATCGAGTTTACTTAAAGGACGTGCCTGGCCGTTGAACGCGATTACACTGACATCACATCCAAACTTTTAAAGCTCCAACAGCTTTGATTTAAATAAAACATAAATAAACATTGCAAACAACTACTTGGCAAACATAGTGCTGAACCACAGTTCGTGGTTTCAGCTCTTTGAATAGCATAATGATTTAACAGATCAGATGATTTAACAAATTTGTTTAATTCCCAAAACTATGCTAAGTCTGTGTCTGTACTTTGTGTCTAATAATTGTTTGTAAACAAAGTCTGTGGTTAATTACATAAGGGGTGTACTCCTTAGAAATTAAAATATCAATAGCGTTAAGTCTTGATCGTACCGGCGAAACCATCTTTGTACATAATGTCTGTTTGTTCCTCTCGTTCTGTTTCTGTTTTTTTTCTTATTCCAACTCGTTGTTATTCGGATCTGATATCAGAGTCGTAACAGATGAACCACATTTAATCGAAAACCAAAACTCCATTACAAATTACTAGCATCGTTAAGTGTTTGCCGTTCCATGACGTTCTGTGAAAGTCATATTATGACTTTCACAGATCAGATGTGACAGGGGTCTTTAATTTTGCTAAATATTTTATTGAAGTTATGGAAAAATTATGAGAGTAAATTTTTACAATGCGCGCGCACACCGTCACGAAATCCCGACACTCTGAAGTTAGCTAGTCAACATTTTAGTTTTTCAAAAAAAGTTACCAACTTCACGATAGTGATAAAAATGGTTTTTACATATTACTTTGAGTACGTTTGTAGAATTTGAGGTTAGTTGACGGTATGTATTATTTATGATAATTTACTGTGATTATAAGTGATAAAAATGGTTTTTACATATATATTACTTTGAGTGCGTTTGTAGAATTTGAGGTTAGTTGACGGTATGTATTATTTATTATGATATCTATGAATCTAGATAAAAGTATAACTTCTTACGTGCGTACATAAGTAAGTACACATACACTTTTTTTTGCAAAAACGATATAATTTAATGATTATGATTTCTTTAGTATAAACTACTTAAGTTTACTTATATAGAGACAAGGTTAATCAAATATAATAGGGAAATTGCTCTCCCAAAGAAATGGGTTAGATATTTTCCTATTTATTATGCAATAAGTCACATACTGTTACACATATTTTTATACCACAGTTGGATAACGTGCTTGTGTAGAATTTAATGGTACGAACTGGCACTGATTTAATTCTGCATTCGAAACTGTCGGAAGTTAGGTGGCAGGTGGCCGTTTGTGGCGACCGTATCTTTTTCATAAAGGCTTTATCCCCTCTCGAACCACATACGAGAGACAAAAAGTGGCGAAAGCGCACGTCTAAACTAGGATTTTCACAAAGTTAGCCTATAACTCCGAATAAGCCAAGGTCGGTTTGTTACGACAAAGATAAGTTCAAATATAGTGAACCCGAATAGCGAGTGTGTCATGGCGTCATCACAATCACAATTGTTTTTCTCCTCGACTATGTTTTCCAAACAATCACCACTAACATTTAATAGTTAACTCTGACTTTAATCCCGTTGTCAAGAATAATTAATATGTTTTTCATACAAATAAGTTGGTTACCACAGGCCCGCTTAACTACCGATACCTGCATAAACTCTCATCAGCAGTGGTGTCACTACTGTGCTAGAAAGTTTTATATTGTTTACAGTTTACAGCTCCGCATCGTTTAATTATTTGCTCTCATTTATAACATATATTAATATACGTCTTACACAGTAATTACTTAGAAATGTAGAAAAATACTTAAATCTATATTGCTGTTTTAATATCATGTTTAAAATTGTCCTGAATTTGTGTAACTCGCAATCCAGGCTTTGTACCTTTGAACTGTTTTGTACTTTAGGACACTTTATAAAACTGTAACTAATTCATTACACAGAAGGTTGATGCTATATCTTTCACTACACTTCAATGATATAAAAAGAAAGCTTTACACAGACAGTATGATACTCCTGCATATAGATTATGTATACTGCATAACATAAAAACAAAAAATAAACAATATAATTTAATAACAATCAAGCGACTCTGTAGTTGGAAACAATAGAAACGTGATATTCCAACTATAATGGAATCACGTTTTATATTTTCATTGCAAATGTACCTATTACTGTCTGCAACAGAGTTTGTGTGGGCCGTTATTGACAATAGTAAGCACGTTTCGATTAAAATACGACGCAATAAAGTGGTTTCCCTAAATACCTTGGATATTTAAAAAAGTACAACGATACTGAGTTTTGTACAAGCGTTTACTTTTAACTTCGCATGTTGTTTGGTACACTGGTAAAAGAAGTCCTCATTCATAATATAACCAACTAGTAATAATAGAGATAAATTCTATGTTTATGACCATTGATTCAGAATCATAGATGGAGATTGTATTATTTCATATGCAAGGAATAGAAATTTAATTAATCAAATTTGATAGATTTGTAAAAAGTTAGTCCTACACAAGTGACGGGATTGGACGACTCCAAAAAGTAAGTCCGACAATGATTTCGAAAAAACTAACGGGTCCTTGTGATTCCGTTATCTAACAGGGCCTAACAATTCCAGGGGTACGGGAGTGCGGTAGATCTAATCTAGGAAACAGATGATAAAACTTTACTGGGGATTTATAAATCCATTTTGCTACGCTAATTGATGGACTAAGAGTCCTCTCAACATATTTTGACCATCAGAACAAGCCGGCTTTTGAACAACTTATATCACTGAAGATTAAAATGGCCAAGTATTATCGACGAGCAAGTCCAACGAAAAAAGTTGGATATATTGGAAAGGCATATGATATATTGTGCTAATCGTATTTGCATTGGCATAAGAACAAGAAGATGACTATGAAAGAAAAATATGAAATGTTTAAACTTTTAATGTGTATTTACAGTGTTTGTCTCCGAGACCACTTTGTCAAGAGTGTATCGAAGAAGAAAAAGATTTAAAACAGAAATAAACAAAATCTTGTTTTAAAAATAAATTTGTGGCAGGTTTAATCCAGCATTTGTTCTAATATTTCCTACTAGAAGTTAACAGGTATGTTTATACTGTGCCTATTTAACAGCTGTTAAGTAATAGATACCTACTTAATCAGACATAAAAAACTGGTAGAGACATCTTGGATTCGTATAAATTAAATTCTAAGTTGTAAGTCAAGTAAGTTATTTTAAACCAATAGATAATTTGCACAGGTGAGGGGTGAACCTTGAAGCCTGCCTTTTAAATATATATGTTGTAATTATTTAATACATCTAATAACAATACTTGGAGTATTGTCAGTATAACAATTTCCCACAAAACCGTGTAATTGGTTTGACTGGGGGTAACGAGCCTCTATAAATATGTTACTTATTATTTCGTATATTTACTATTGTTTCATTTGTGATATTTATTAGGTATAACACAGATTAGACAACCAAACGCTCCAACAGTCAGGAATGACCGCTGACAGCGTGACAGCGTGTCACTCACACATGCTGAAGTAATATCTCTCAACATTCTATTTGTGTAGGTCACATAGGTACTATGAAGCGAGATTTTACTGCTATGTGTCTGACTTTAACAGCGAAGACAGATCTTTTAGATACTTTGATAAGATTTTGTAGAACTTTGAAAGACGATCTACATCCTACACCTAATGGCATGTTATTGCTTTTTTCATCAAGATTTATTAATTTAAGATAGTAATAAACTAGACCTCGAATAGTAAAGACGTACAGTGGCACACAAAATGAATTTTGTTTTAAATTTTATAAGAAAAATCATGGCTTAATAATAGTAGTAGTAATAGTAGTAGTAGCCATTTAAATTGTAATTTTTAATGTAAATCACGAAAGCTAAAAGACTAAGTATAATTATTTAAAATTGTGTATAAATTTTTATTTGCCATGCATTGTCGTCAGGACGAAATATTTCTTTGATAACTTTTTTACACTAAGCCAAGAAACAGGTATACAGCCATTCTGGTTCTGCATTATAGGCTTTGGACAATTTGATATCGTAGGATTAATACCGCTAGGAATCAAAAATGTGTCCACTGATACCCATCAATTCGGGGATTTTTACCCAAAAATCTCCGAATTCAAGCAACTCTATATTATGACGTTATTTCGGCTCCAAACTTCTATAGAATAAAGGTAATTAAAAAAAAATAGGTTAAAGTGTTACTACTAATGATGCTGTGGTTTATTATGACTATACTTACGCTTTCATAGAGAAGATCATAGATTTTGTTCACAATAATCACTAACCAAATTCAGAAAACGTACAAATATCGTAAATTCAATGAAATATCAAACCACTATTATTATAAATATGTAGTTAAATGAATCATAACTATTGTAAGACAGTTCTTTAAAGACAAAAAGGGCCTCAAAAGCTCAAACGCAAAACATGCCATTTAAAGGTTTCTGCGTTTTAAAGAATCGCTTTTTATACTTACAAGTATTTAAAATTAATTAAATTGTTCAGTTTGCAAGAAAACCAAACTCAATATTGATTCCAACATTCTTTATAATCATATCTCTGTCGTTTCTGTAATAAAAATAATAATATTAATTTGATAAGATAACAATAAAAATTTTGTTTTAGTATATTTTTGACTTAATTTTTGTTTTTGGATGCAGGCCGCTTCCAATCGTTGTCCTCGGAAGTTGTCGAGGGAGACCTATATCCAGCAGTGGAGGTTTTATGGCTGAAATGATGATGATGATGATGGTGTTAATTTCTTTCTAACAGGTGTATTACAAGAACAGTCCCCATTGCAATGTACAAGTTGTTTACCTATTTTTTAAGTGTTAAGAGAAAAATCACAGGTTTTCCAACTTTTCAAATAGAACTAAAACTTCAATATAAATAATAATAATAACACACGCCCGAGAGTAATGCGTTTTGTGAATCGGGCTTTTTCAGGAACTGGTATCAGTTCCTGTGATTACGCAGCACGAGTCACAGAGCGCATTGACTTTCTGAAACAGAAAGTTTATGCATGGGCAAACCGGATTCGGAGATACAAAAAAAGAGTAGACTGATATACTCAGAATAGTTCATTCCAAAGGGATGAGAGGTGGGTTTATAGAAGGTGGGAGCAGCCTGATTTAGTGAGTGACACACATTTCCCAGAAGTTGAAATTACAAATACATTTTGGCGTAACATCTGGGCAATGCCTGTCACTCACACAGAGGGTGATTGGATGCGAGATATCGAACGTTCGTGTGAGTTGATTGATAACATGGAGCCAATATTAATCTCTGACATTGATATAGCTTGTGCAGTTTGTTCGCTGCCGAACTGGAAAGCAGCGGGACCGGACGGACTGCATAACTTTTGGCTAAAGTGGCTCCGTAGCTCACATGTATGTTTGGCATCTAAATTTCAATCATGCTTAGAATCAGGTTCGCTTCCGACTTTTATAACCACAGGCATAACTCATCTGCTCTATAAGTCTGGCAGTGCCACAGATCCCAAAAACTACAGAACAATAACGTATCTACCAACAGTTTATAAATTACTCACGTCCATTCTGAGCGTAAAGATAACATATCATTGATCCAAAAACACCATTATGGCTTACTCTCAGAATGGATGTCGAAGTGGGGCCCGTGGCACTAAAGAGCTCCTTATGCTTGACGCGATCATTAACCAACAAGTTCGCCGTGACCGAAAGGATTTGGCGACATGTTGGATAGATTATAAAAAGGCCTATGACTCTGTGCCGCATATGTGGCTCTTGAGGGTGATGGAGTTGTACAAGATTGATACAACTCTATGCACTTTCTTGAAGGCATGTATGCGGCAATGGATAACCGTCCTTTGCTATCCAGGATGTCGGTGGTCCCAGGGTGACGGCGAGTTTATAAAGATCAGGCGGGGTATATTCCAGGGTGACAGTTTGAGTCCCTTGTGGTTCTGCTTAGCTTTGAATCCTCTTAGCACTTTGCTGGAGGGTTCCGGACTAGGCTATTTTTTTGCGGAGAGGAGGTCAGGTAATATCCCATCTCCTTTACATGGACGATTTGAAACTTTTTGCCTGCAGCAAATTCCAATTGATAAAATTACTAGAGGTAACTGAAAACTTTAATAAATATATCAGTATGGAATTTGGTGTGGATAAATGTGCTGTCATGCATGTAAAAAGAGGCAGGATTGTGGAATCTGAAGGGATGGAACTCTCAGATTCCACACACCTTAGATGTCGTTCCGCCAACGAAACTTACAAGTGTCTAGGTATGTCACAGTCGTTAGGGGTAAATGAATTGTCTCTGAAGCACTCGTCACAGGAGCGCTTCTTTGGCCGCCTGAAAAAAGTACTCAAAAGTCTTTTATCAGGTGGTAATAAAGTACGGGCCTACAACGATTGGGTCATACCAGTTCTAACCTACTCCTTTGGCATACTTAGATGGACTCAAACTGAACTAGATGCCCTCGATAGAAGAGTTCGTACACTGCTTACCGCGTACCGAATGCACCATCCACGTTCATCGGTCATGAGATTGTGGGGAAATGTGGGGGTCGTGGTTATTTTAATGCCAAGACTCTCCATAACCGCGAGGTATACAACCTTAGAGATTACTTTCTCTCCGTTGACCTGAATGTGTATCGGGATGTGGTGGCAGTTGACAACGGACTTACTCCGCTTGCTCTAGCAAAAGAAAACTGGCGCAAACCAGCAGTACTTAGTATTACAGATCGCATGGAGATATGGAAGAGCAAGGAGTTGCATGGACGTTTTTATCGGGCCTTAAATGGGCCCGATGTAGATTTATTAGCATCAGTATCCTGGCTACGGTTCGGTGACCTCTTTGGAGAAACTGAAGGTTTTGTCTGTGCAATTACGGACGAAGTTGTTATGACGAATAACTATCGGAGATATATCCTGAAGGACGGCACAGCTGACATTTGTCGGGCGTGTCATCGTCCCGGAGAAACCCTCAGGCATATAATTTCTGGTAGTTCTCGTCTTGCCAACGGCGAGTACTTGCATAGACATAACCAAGTGGCCAGGATAGTCCATCAGCAACTTGTGACTGTCGAGTTACCATACTACAGGTATGAGCCCGACCCAGTTCTCGAAAATGGTCGTGCAACATTGTACTGGGATCGACCTATCATCACTGATAGAACTATTGTTGCCAATAAGCCTGATATAGTGGTGATAGACAGATCAGAGCGCCGAGCAATGATTATTGACATAGCCATTCCCCATGACGATAATCTCTTAAAAGCCGATCTCTAAAAAAGATAAATAAAATATTTGGACTTATCCCACGAGATTGTCGACATGTGGGATGTGGATTCAGCAATCATTGTGCCGATAGTCATTTCGGCCCATGGGTTAATTGCTAAGAGCCTCGACCAACACCTTCAGAGGCTCACGTTAGGCAGCTGGATCAAGAGCCTAATGCAGAAGGCAGTCCTTCTCGAAACGGCACGCATAGTGAGGAGGTTTCTGTCTCTGGAACCCTAACCACCGGTAGCTTGGTCCCTGTACCCGATACCGGTGGGACACTATTTTTTATATTTTTAAATATATCTTTTTATATAATAATGTTTTAAAAAATGACATTTATATGTTTTGTAAATGTTAATAAAGAGAATAATAATAATAACTTCACACATCTCACACTAGGCCGTCTGGTCCTAAACTAGGCAGAGCCTGTACTATGGTAACCAGACTGCTGATAAACATACTTATATATTTCTAAATACATACATATTATAGATAAAATACACCCAGACACAGAACAAATTATCGTGCTCATCACACAATTATTTGTCCTGGATGGGAATCGAACCCACGACCTCTGGCTTAGCAGTCAGGGTCACTAACCACTAGACCAACAGGCCAGACAAATAAAAAAAAAAAAAAGCATTTGACCACAGTGATTTCATACTACAAATACTCAAAGTACATATCTTTTCCAGTGGTAACTTAAAACATCGCATTTCGTTTGATGTTTTTCGTTCCTATGCATCTAATATAAAATTAAATCTTTGTTTAGAAATATACACCAATATCTGATATCAGTCTCAAATAGTTAGGTGCGTTCGGTCACTTCGAGTAATTAGGGCACGAATCGGATTACAGTCGTGTCAAGTTATCTAATTACTGCCTCGTAAGATAATAAGCCTAATTAATATGACAGTACAGTAAAATAGCTCAAGAGCGTAACTAACACTTTTCGATTATTTATATACATTTCTTACCAGAGTAACGCGGAGTATTTAGTTTGACAACACGTACGTCTAGAATCACGTCATGATGTGCTTCTAATCACTATAAAAAAGAGCATCACCGCATTTGATAGTGCGGCTTTAATCAGTTCTTTTTAAAAAGGTTATACAGTACTTGCTACTGACACTTTCTAATATTACAAGTAATCCGTGAGGCTGGCTTAATACACTTAGAGTTACTGAATAAAATATGTATAAACCCAAGCCGGTGATCACTGTGGAGATGTCTTTCGGTCACAGTTGGGTCTATTGCAAGATACCTGAGTATAGAATAGACGGAGAGGAAGGAAGGAAGCCTTAGAATGAAGTTCCTGAAAAGTCCATATTTAGATGCGATTGCATAAATCCAAATGCAATAGGCTAGAATCTTACTAATAATACAAGGACAACTATTTGTGGATCACACAAATTTTTTTCCCGTGTGGGATTTGAACCCGCAACACTCGGCGCGGCGTAGTGGCGAGATGACCACTTATGCCCGTTCAACGAAATCTTACCGTTCGTAAGTAAAACGAATCGTTTCTTGATTATAGGAACCGGGCATTAAACCATTGCTCCATCCGTGCAGTGAGTCATCAGTCAGTTAAAATGATTGTACTGCGAGTATGTTTATGGCTGTTGGTATCTCTTTGATATTGGAAGGAGAATACGACACACAGCAGGGTTTTTATTGTCGCCGAAGCCCCACACATTCCATACGGCTTACGTTAGCCAATACTGTTTTGGTTTTAATCCCGCATTCGAGAAGTGCATTTCAATCAAATATTTTTTACCCATAACGCATATTTCATTTCTAATCCACTCGATTTTTTATTGCTCACCATAGTCAGATTGTTTTTACTAAAACAACCGTTCAGGACTGTAACAATGAAACATTTACTCTTTTTCCACAAACAGAAACGTAATCGTAATGTTAACGGTAGACCTTTTCGATTGCGCTGTTTAAGTACGGCCGACGGTAAACGACTTTATTACATAGAGAAAGAGAAACGTGCTTCTACTCTCAGCTTTTCAACGTTCGGCACGGTTCCCATATATTTACTTTATCACTACTAACGCCCCTTGACCCTTTCACTCAACTCCGATTGTTTAGTGCTTTAAAAAGCGAAAAGTGTGTTTGTTATTACCACCCCACGAATAAAACGCAAGCGCTCTGCGCGCTACTACGGAATAACATCGGCTTCACAATTTAGGTATGACACACATTGACACGGTGACATTCATATCTATCCTATACTTACAATAAAACATAAAGTTATCAGAAAAAGAAATGAACCCCTCCCCTCGGGAGTGTTCAGGAAAAGACGAATGCTCCTTTGCTACGGTCCTGTTCAACTGTGCGTCGATGTGAATCGGCCCTTGTCTAACCAAGTTGACGTGGAACTGGTAATCTGACAAGCTATACTTATTTTTCAAATAAACATCGTGCACAGTTGCTCTCATGATATTTCGTATAGTTTAGAAACGAATATAGAATGACCACAAGCGCTTGGGCGGACGTGAAATCAGAAAAATAATATAACTGTTTAATAGAATTACAGTAATTTTAGTTTGTTTGATGTGATACCAATATCTCAACGACCGGCGCCGTCTGATCCCAAACTAGGCAGAGCAGAGTACTATGGTAACCAAACTGCTGACAAACATACCCATATGTATAGACAAAGTACACTTAGACACTGAACAAATCATCGTGTTCACCAAACAATTTTTGTCTTGGGTGGGCACAACCTCTGGCTCAGCAGTTAGAAACAATAACTAATAGACCAACAGGCCCGTCTATGTTTACTAAACCAATAAAAATTAAGCGAACGTACATCAATTTTAAACTTAGACTAAGGAATTTATATTACTGATTTCATTAAAATTTCTGTTCCCAGACATATGTTTCCATACCTTGCTTTTTTATTTATATAATCATTTAAACAAAATCCATAGGACAACAAAATCCATTTATTTATTTCCACGATTATATCATAACATAGTGCTTTCACTGTGTTTCCGTTCTCTCGCAGGTTTAGATTAAAATATCGGCAGCTCGGATACGCAGAGTATTAGAAATTATAATTCATACTGGATGTGGCTCAATATAAACATAACACTAAAGTGATTAAATTTTTGTTGTGTTTCTTTGTTTCACTAAATTGAAGTTTCAGCTTTCATATGTTACTGCCCGTCTATTTGCAGGACTAAGCTATGAGCAATACGATTAATAGCAATCCAAGTAGGGGTTCAGTCAAATAAAGATAGATACCTACTCCTAGTTAAAGCTGATCGTGAGTTCTATTTCACGCGTGCCGTTCTGTCCATTAATATTATTATTATGTTCCATAATTTAATTTGCATACACTTATAACCTTAGCGTATAATACTCTGTTTTTTATTCCCTCCCTATCTGTTTTAAATTTCTGGATCTCTAAATTAAAAAAAACACAGAGTACTCTGTGCTGCTAGATAAAATTGTCGTATATCCTCAGCACTAAATTCAGTTAAAAGTTTTATTAATTGATTTGCTGATATTAATTTTATTACGTTATGTAGACATAAATTTTTCAGAAGGTATAAATATCTTGAATAATGTAATAGATTAGATGTCGCATTTTCCTCGTGAGCACGACGTAATATTATGCGGAGTTATTCTTTCACAATATCCTATATTATTTCCTGAGTTGACGTGTTCAATATATTGTATTAGCGACGGGTCGCAGCACACATGTAGCATCACCCACCGTCAGCCGCTTTGATTGTCGTCGCCGGTTCTAACGTTATTTCCTAACATTTCTATTCATAAACAGTACAATACATATTCATTTTGTTCCTCTTTCCATTTTTTCTATTTAAAATGTAGACACATGATATTGGATAAAATGCTGCTTGAAGGTAACATGGTATTTATTGAGAAAGTTAACTTCTCCTGTTTTATTAAACCCCGACGCAAAAAGACGGGTGTTATAAGTTTGACGTCGATGTCTGTGTGTGTGTGTGTGTGTGTGTCTCTCTGTGGCATCGTAGCTCTCAAACGGATGGACCAAATTCGATGCGGTTTTTTTCATTTGAAATCCAGTTTCCTTGCGGGGATTCTTAGCTATGTTTGGTTAATATCGGTTCAGCGGTGTAAGAGTATCAGCTCTTTTCAAGGCATTTTGTAATCTTTGAAGGAATTTTTGAGTCGGGGGTGTTTTAAATTTTAAATTTATAATTATTACTGTAGTCATACATAGACACTCTTAGAATAATTTTTTTTCTTCCAAGATACCGTTTTTAAAAGCTTTTTTAAATTTGTTTGTCATAACTAAAAAATATTCTTTTATTGTTATTTCAACGGTCAGAGTTCAGACAGGTCTACTTAGAAATCGAGACAGTATGGTCCGATTCATTCCTAAGAACATACATACACTCGCACTTTTATCCCCGAAGGTCCAAAGTTTGCCGAATGTAATATGGTCCTACTCACGTAATAGGGCAAGCCTACTGCCGTCAACCGGGCACTTAAGGAACTAAAGATGTGAAAATTAGGAGTATATTGAATGGGAAAGGTAGACAAGAAGTGAAGGCAATGGAAGATTAGGAATATTGTTTATACGAATGGATTAAAGTATAAGCAATATTTCGAGCAGGTCAAGGTCATAACTGTAACTCGAACGAGCTGTAGCCGATAAGTCCGAGCTCTTTAACAAAATAAGAGAATAATCTATAGAAGAAAATCTAAAAATAAGATTAGTTTTCGAATAAAAAGTTTCATAAGTGCTATTCTTATTAATTAAGCACATACAGTTTAACTCATGTGTATATTTAAGGGATGCCCGACGAGTTTTGAACCCCCTTTATCAACAAGTGAACTTGACTTTCATAGGGTCCCACAAATGAAACACTCCACACTGCAGTTACTGTGGATATAATACTACTACTGTGATAGAACTGTAAAAAGTGTTCAATTAATTACATGTTTTCTTGGACTAATATACTACGGCAAGTAACCAAACCATAGTGCGAGTCAGCCGGCCGGATAGCGACATCTATCGACACTAGGACAAAACTTTAAATCGTACATACCGCCCACCAAGAACATGCTTTATGTTCTTCATAATGAGAACCGCCCACCATGAGGTCAGGGGCAACAAAATATAATAAAATTCAATACATAATGGACTGTTACAAATAACATGACAATTGTTAATTTAACAAATGTGCAAATAAATAAACAAACATGACTCTAATTTGTGACTGGCAAAATACAAAGTTTAGATGTAGAACGTTTTATTAACGTTCCGTTACATTTGAGAGTTACTACTCGTGTGACTTTATCCAAACCAGGGTGCTTGTCAGTAACTTTAGCTAGAAGCCAACGGGCAGGAGGTAAATTATCCTCCTTTATTAATACGACATCTCCAACATTTGGTTCTGTAAGATGTGTAGTCCATTTGTAACGCTGTAACAAATGGACTACACATATATAATTATAAACACATATATATAACAATAAAAGACTACATAAATATTCATTCGACCAACGTCGCCAAAAATCCTGCAACATACGCTGACTTACCTGCCAACGTTTCAAACTACTTAGGTTCGCATTCTCATAGTTACGTTCAGGCACTGTTAGCAGCGATTCCCCGATCAAAAAGTGCCCTGGTGTTAAAGGAGTAGGATCATTGGAGTCATTAGTCATCATTGATAACGGCCTAGAATTGAGACAAGCCTCAACTTGCGTTTATAAGGTGGTCATCTCTTCGTACGTCAGAGTGGAGTTGCCGATGACGCGTCTTAGGTGATACTTAGTCGATTTCACTCCGGCCTCCCATAAACCGCCAAAGTTTGGAGCGTGAGGTAGAATGAAATGCCAAGTGGTATTATTATTGGTCAATCACTCTCTTATTTCTATTGCCACAGAAGACTTCTCCCCCGCTACCAAATGCTGAAGTTCCTTAGACGCACCAACAAAATTGGTTCCATTGTCGCTCCATATGTCACTGACAATATCTCGTCGAGCTACAAATCTTTTAAAACCTGCTATGAAACCTTGAGATGATAGATCGCTTATGGCCTCCAAATGAACTGCCTTGGTCACCATGCAGACAAAAAGACAAATGTATCCCTTATATGATTGATGACCACGGCCCTTGCTAGTTCGAATATATATATAATCATTAATTTCATTTGTGGGACCCTATGAAAGTCAAGTTCATGCTTCGAGCCGGATCGGATCGAAGCATGAACGGAATTAATAGTCAGGTAGGACCCTTCACCTGTCGGGCATCCCCGAAATATACACGTGAGTAAAACCGTATGTTCTAATTAATATGAATAAGGTTATTTCACCATAACATAATTGTTTGATCAAAATGAAGTAGTTGTAGAGGTAGACTTCGATCTATAAATGCTTACTGCACAGAGATAGCCTACAAATCTCCGTGTTGTTTATTCAAAAATCCTTTAGGTGTGTGTTTCTTGTTTTTTTTTTTATAAAAACATACTCCCGCGTTATCTTATAACACTTCAACAGGAAACTTACAAATCTAAAGTCAACTTACACATCAGAGCTCTTTGCTGTGGATCCCGTTAACAGTTTTCCCATGCAGAAATCAAACCCACTTCAATCATCTGCATCCGATATCATCATCCTCCGCGCCTTTTCTCAACTAAGTTGCGGTTGGCTTTCAGGTTAACTACGATACGGCCACCAGGTTGTCGGACGTTTTAGGGCTCCAACTACCCGTAACGAATGCCACAGATGTTTGTATGGACCCGGGAATGACAGTTTAACGTGCTCTCCGAGGCACGGAGGGCTCTCAATGTGTTAAGAATGGTCACCCATCCTAGACTGATCTGGCTAGTGTAACTTAACTTTGTAATGTGGTAACCTACTCGGTTACCACTTAGCCACGAGCCCCTCAACATCTGCATCCGATAAAAATATAATTCATTTCTTTCAATATTTTAACAAATTACAGCTTTAATATCACAAATTGAACAAAACCTAAAATGTCTCTTTAGCTACATAAATCCACAATCATGAGAAAACCGCAGTACCCGGCCAATTGACGCTTCCAATCAACTTTTTTCAACCCAATTATCGTCGATCGTTTTCTTTCGCAGGCTACGCTTCCTCAGCTACTGAGGAGGAATAAAAGTGCTAATGAAATAATAGAGGACAGCGCCGGGCCGTGACGGAACCTATCTTCGTTAATTAACGACCTTCTTTCCGAATGTTTTCATACACGGACAATATTCAATTATTGCAACTTTTATCGGACACCGCAGGTTTTGCTGTACAAAAACACTTATGAAATATTTCAATAGAGTAGCGCATATACTCACCGCTCTCTGATGTTTATTACGATGCCTCAACGGCACTCGTGTTTTAATTTAAAAAGGAAAATATTGCAATGTACGTTTAATATTGCCGTTGGTTTTGTATTACTTGTGGTAAATGTTATGAACACGTATTTGCTTTTATTACGCGTTTGTTTGTTAAGAGAATGTCAACTAAATGAACAAAATAAAATTAAAAATTAATGATGCCATTCATGTTTAATATTATTATCGAAAATGTGCGGGTGTATGAAGAACCTTCTACCTCACGATCTCGACGACAAAGGGCGTGCACCGCTGAGCCAGACAGCCTGTGACCACGCCCAGTGCAACCTGGTCGAAACGTCAGGCAATTCAGAGGTATGTAATACCTTTTCGTGATCGCGTTAATTCCCGTATAAATACATAATTATATCATGGAACGCGAAAGTTTAAAAGTTAGGATGCCAGTCTCATTGTTGATTTTCAAATATTAGGTCCAGGGCAGAAAAACAAAAAGACCTAGGTATGCACAGGCATTAAAAACGTTCATTAAATTACCGTGCATAACAGTTGTTTAAATAAAGTCTCTATTGCCCCATTCACTGGGATATTTTTTTGTACGATATCTTCACCAAGCTCGCAAGTATTAAGGTTAACGCAAACATTTTATTTTGTTTGTTAGTTTTTTTAAAGTCGGTTTAATTTTTTTTCTATACGTGTTTATTTTTTAACTTTTAGTGCAAGGAGGACTTACGTACTGAGTACATACGGTATTCAAAACATTACTTACTGTAATGTAAGATACCGAACAGCGTACGTTCGATTATATTAAGTTTAGCTGTCTAAGCCAGATACTTTATTGTAAGAGGTTTAGAAGGTGGTAAAATTTTTAGTTTATCTACAAACTTGCTGCACTTGATAAATAACTTTTAAAGAAATATACATACAGTCGAAAGTAGAACCTCCTTCTTTTTTGAGGTTGTTTAGTAACAATGACATTCATCACTTTAAAGGGTTAACCATATCAGGCACCCACAGGACAGGCTTGCCTAGTATGGGGCCATCGGCAATATTGTTAGTAACTACTTGGTAATAAATTATTTTCATTTTTTTCATTTCATTTTCATTTCATTTTCAAACGTCAATGTTGAAGAACAACAAACACACTACAAGTGCCCTTCATTTCTAAGGATTTCCATCGTTTTCTCTCATATACTATCATCAGATCCGGACTTGATAGCAAAAAAAAATATCGGTGATCATGCCTAAAAAAATACAAACAACCAAACATAGAACCTCCTCCTTACTTGAAGTCGGTTAAAAATAGTCCCGTATTGTAGAGCCCTTGGTTACAATTTTTCTTACAACCTGTTATGTATACCTGTAGGCCGGGCAAAGTTGGGGTAACCAAGGGAAATAGGGATTCATTTTTATATATAGAGATCTTGTTGCTGCCATTTCGTTTAATGGCAAAAGTGTTTGAAATATGTAATTACTGAGGAGTGTGATAATATGGAAAATCACATATATATATCCTCTATATTTCCCAGCGGGCGGTCACTTTTATTACGCTAACGGTGAGCCAGTATCCATCCAATTTGATCCGTAGCGCTCCCGAACGGCCTTTACGCTCGCCATCGTAACTATGGATATTGCTGGACACATTCATGTTTGTGCATAATTTTAAAATTCAATTGACAATAAAGTAAAAAGTAGTAATAGTAAAGTATATTAGATAAGTTTATTATGATCGTGATCTACAAATATGATGGAGGACGTAACTATTTATGCATGTAGGTACATAGCCTTCGCAACTAACTAATAGTAGCTGGATAGTCGGTAGTAAAGTATTCCAGGTCAAAGCTAACTTCCTCTGCCCCTGTTTGTTAAACTGAGCGGTACTAAGGTGTAGTGAGAAGCATTGCAGACAAGAGGATTGAAATTCTTCTTAAGAAAACACGCGACCATTTCTAACATGCAATGTAAGAAAGTTTTTTATGGCATTGCTTCCTTGATTGATAAAACGAATAAATGCATAAATACATAAATGTACAAAAGCATAATTGATCGAACGAATTTATGTAAATCATAGTAGAAGTCGTTGCGGTTTTTCAACAGTTTCAGCCGCCTCTCGAACAGAATTTTCGCCTGGTCGCTAATAAGGCCAGGTAATTGGGAAATAACGAAATTTTTTTTCAGATGCCTCAACATAACACAACAAACAATAGTTCCATGACACAGTTAAGCGGTGGATCTGTTTCAATGTCATATATATTACAATGGTGAGATAAAAGTGAACCGTTGATCGTTCTCATCATCTCTTTTTCTATGGTTATTTATTTTTATTTATTTATTTATTAAGTATACCAACTGTGTGATTACAATGTTTTGTAGTTGAGACTTTCTTAATTTAACATTGTCAGAGTAATTAAACAAATCACAGGCATGCATAACATTTAAATTACATTGTACATTAAAGAGACTACTTGTTTATGGTGAAATCATAACAGTTACTCTAAGCATTAGATAAATCACAAATCGAGAAGTCTAACCATATCTTAGATATATCTTGTATCTAATTATAATAATAGTACAAAAATTTAAACTAAAAATTAAATTAAAAAGCATCACTGAGTAGGAAGTGTCTGAATGATATAAATTTCATAGAGAAGACATCAATGTCATTGTCAGATACGTTGGCTCTCTCATTATACAATCTTGTCATACGTGTAAGAGGACTATTGAAGGTAGTATTCAAGGTAGTTATAGGTGTCTCAAATATCCGGGGATGTCTCACAATACGCCTGCTCGTTTTAAAATTAAAATGATTAATTAATTCAGCATCTAAGGATCCATGTACAATTTTGTGTAGAACCATTAAGTCATGTGTGTCTCGTCTTTCTTTTAAGTTGATCATTTTGAAGTAAGTATCCTTTCTAACGTTAACATTAAATGAAGCGGTAGATGCTCAACTTTTCAGATAGCACCTGCTAGTACATATTTTTGCATAACAAATCCCCTAGTAAAAATATATGCTGTGGGTATATTTACATAAATCCATATGATGTTACTAAGCACTTAGCGTGCATGAATTTAGTCTCATGTGATAGCTAGAAATGGTGTAGCCTGAATAAATCAAAGGTTTACTGAATTGAAAATTACATATGTGGTTACTCTTGTGATTAATATTTTGGTAAGTATTATAAGTGTAGTGGGTGCATAGCACAATAGCATTCCTGTATACCAGATGGATATCGGTAACACACACAACCTGAGCAGGTAGAGGCGAAGGACATAGGAATCCCCCATGAAAGCTATAGGAACGAAACGTTGGATCATTAACTTCCCTTATTTATTAACGTTGTATATTATTTCTCTAAGAATTAAGTACGTACATAAACTGTAATTTTCCCCATTATCAACTGTTTATATTATTAGTGAGTGTACAATGTTTACTATGTCTCTTACGCAGTGTGATTAGGTATTCACGTGCGTCACAATTACTAGTAGGTACAAGTAAAAGCTTTTAAACAATTATATGCAGCATTACACTTCCTGTTTTGCTGTAAGGGATCTGTTTGTCGTTCAACTAAAATAACAAACATGTCTCCATAATTTATTTATACATGAGGAAGAGAACTCGCTATAGGTCGCTTTGCAGATAGGGCTTTACTCGCGTACTTCATTAAAATCCCATTATATTTCGACATAACATGTTACCATTACCAGATACTACCATTATCAGGTGTCGCACATACCCACATCTACATATGACTACGATTCTTTCATGTCAGTGTATACAGAAACACTACAGTGGTTTAGTAGCTTGCATAATCTAGGGATAGTAGAATCAGTAAGTAGTATAGTATAAAATATAATTAAAAGTTATTTTCAATATTGCCAGACAGTTTCCTATGGCAGTTATTTACGCCTGGCGCTTTAAAGTTCGAAGAAATAACATAAGCGCATTTATAGCCCGAGTCTTGATTTTTATATCTAATGTTTAAGAATTAGTTTAATGCTATTTGTAAGCAGCCAGACATATCCTGGAAGCCAAAACTCCCCAGACCTTTTTAAAATGTCACCATGAGTCCTTTTTATTTTCGAGACTGTAATTTTTTTTTTTCATTGTGGCCTCCCTTAGAAAATTGTGTGTCGCTAATACAATGATTAAACTCGTGAACATTTTCCCTTAATGATTTTTTACGATTTTTACTGTGGCTTAAGTCAACAAGAGAGTTGCCAAAGACTTCAATTGGCATTTTTATGATGAAGCCCCATGTCGCAGCTCTTTGTATTCGTGGTTCGGAAAATATAGACGTGGATGTGATCACCTCCATGACGATGTCCGTGAAGTTCGACCGGTGACTGCGGTTACAGAATCCAATGTTGAAACTATACGATAACTACTGATTGAAACTGACGACAAAATTACTTGTCAGCAAATACGCACTGTAACAATCGCACTATAAGTTTAGAAGCTATACACTCAATAAATACCGTATGATTTAACAGAAGACCAGTAACTACTGCGTGTCGAGTGGTGGCGCAAAATGATAAAAAAAATTAATAGAATAATAATTAATCTACTTTGAACCGGATAGAAAATACCCAGTCGGCAGAATGGGTCTTTTGAAGAGTCACTGACGAACGTTAAGAAAAGTCGAAGTATTGGTAATTACATTGTTGCTTCTTTCTCGAAGAAAAAAAAAAATTAAAGAAAATCTTTCTCGAAGCAATGTTGTCGTTCACCATGGTAACGCGTCCTTGCATTGCGCCAAGGTATGGTTTCCATAAATTAAAGACAAACTTAGAGGCACACGGTTTACGAGCCCTGAATCGGCTGTGAATGCGTTCCACGAAGCCATTGAAGAAATCCCGAAGTAAGACTGATCCAACTGCTTTTTACAATCGTTCCAGCGAATGTAAAAATTGTGAGGTCATATACTTTGAAAAGCAATAAATTTATCATAGGTCTAAAGTCTGGTTATTTATCAGAATCCAGAAACTTTCAGTATGACCTAAGTCTAAATGGGTCTAGGGATTGGGGATGGGTGATTTTCTGTAACTTTAGCGAATTGACCACCGGCCTAAACTAGCAGGTATGCATAACTTCAAAGGACTCTAATACTACTCAATAGAACACATTTTGTTACCCAGAAAATAAGTAAAGCCTGGTCTTTTTTTTTTTTTTTTTTTTTTGTGTTTAAACCCCCTCGGCAGCCTGGTGACCCTGGGATCTTGGTCTGAATGTCCAATAACTTATATAGTAGCCATAGAGAAGTTGTAGGCTCTAATCAAACTACTAATTTTAATGGAATTTTTCGTGTTTATGAAATTTTGAACTAATGTAAATGAAGAGTGAAGTAACAAAAGCACTAATATGACACATATCGCGAAAGAAGTCGTGGATTTAAGCTAAATTGTATATGTTCTCATGTTCTACGAAATTATTATTCTTAGTGTATCACTGACAAAATGGTGCCACGAGGCCTACTTATTAATCAAATGCCATCGTCTGACAAACATTATCCTCAAATTATATTCTTTTAGCAGAATCTTAAGAGATTTTTTCCACGCTCAAGACAAAAATATTTAAAATATCAACTCTTAGTGACGGGAGATGCCTAAAGAATGATTTATCATCTTCAAGGTTCTTAAAATTCTAGATGTGTTGACAATTTTCGCATTTATACGATATTAAAAGAGGTCAATGGCCGTATAATACTTAAGCTTTTTGAGCGTAAAGAAATGTCTACAGTGTTTCAGTTTGTAAGCTCTCCAAATCTTCTTATGGGGTATTTTTATGTGTCGATTGTTATCGGTAATGACCGACTTTATCTTTATTATTCAATAATAGTGCTGTAAAAGATCAAATGTGTTAAGGTTTTGTCATTATTGTATCAATTCTGCCACGTTCGAAAAATAAACAGCGTTTCATCTAAATATAAACAACAAGATAGATGACTAAACTAATTGTGCTTAGCTGGGTAAAAAAAAATCATGGCCCTTTATTTTAATTTGTATAAGGTTATAAATTTTATAAATAATATATATAAAGGTGCACCCTCAGCGGGTACGTTACAGGTTACGCACTGTAATGCTCGGTTCTCCTTCCTCACTGATGCAATGCTTGGATCTGTAACGTTACATTACAGGCGAATGCTCGTCAGTCAGGGAGGCAGTATTGTAATGTAATGCGCAAAATCGCATCATAAATGTAACATTACAGACGAATGTTCCCGGTGAGGGAGCACCTTAATGATAATATCCGGGGACATATTTAGTTATTCGTCATTTAGACTCAATACCACATTTTTTAAGAGTTGCCAAAAAACGCGAACACAACAATGTAAAGCTAAGAAATAAAATTTATTTAATTAATTTCCTATACATATTTTAACAAATCAGAAGTACAATCAGAATTAATTATAACTTATTTCATTAAGTGGAATAGCAACACAGGTTTACAATAGAAATTTATAAGAATTTAATATTGAATTTTTGTTTTATAAACTGTTTTCCCATATAATATTATTATTTAAATATATTTTTTTTTATTTGACCGAAATTAATTAATAGAATATATTAAGTACCATAATAAAAACTCTTTACACACAATTCGACTAAATAAGGTCACTAGTCTTTTTGGATGGAATATGTGAAAGGAGCCGACTACGAGTCGTTGTGACAAGTAATACACTACAGACATTATACATTGGTGTTTTTATATCAAAACTATTACAGCATATATTTCCGCGGACATTCATTGTATGCTCTGGTTTATTATTAGGATGACATTCTAAATGGTTGCACGTAAAGCATGTAGTACTACGTGGTGCCATTATTTGACGTGGTTTTTGTTTTGGACCGTGTATCTATGGTATATTTGATCGAAGCCTTGAACTCTTTTAGGAAATGATTACCTGTGCTTAATTCAGAGTAAATAGCGAGTAAAAAGCTCATAAATATTTGAGCTATTTACTGATCTAGTAACATCGAATAAGGCTTTAAACTGCGCGTATAACGGCGTTTGGCGCCGAGGTCAATATGCTATTACTTTTTTAATAGCATCCAAACTGTTCGGCTATCATTTTTAATCATTCCCATAATCGTTATCCCGGCAATATAAATGTGTACTTCACACACACAAAATGTTTTTCACACAAAATATGTAGTCTCATATCTTATTTAAAAAATCCTTGTTTCGTTTTACATGCAAAGCCCTTTACGTTTACATAGAATAACTTTAGCTTCAAACCATTGGGGTTCCAGCTAAGCAGAATGTCCGAGTTACGAATGAGCCAATTTCGTGGGATGGGCGATTTAAAAAAAATCTTTTGAAGCTTCTGAAAAATAAGCCTCGCGCCGAGCGCTTCATTACGTTGTAATGTCTGAGGTAAGGATGCTAAGTGCGATATTTGCATAATTTTATTACATTTATTCGTTATAATGTATTTATGTATTCAATTGTAAATAAGACGCAAAAAGAATAGACGGATATTTGTCATCATCCAAGTAAAACTCACTTTTTAAAAAGTTTTCAGAAAGAAGTTTTGCAGCCCATACGTTTGATCTTAGTTTGTAGACTTGGTCATAAACTAAAATTTATTATACTGAAATAGACTGGCAACTCGTTTTGTGTAGGTCAGCGCCTCTGACCGCAAAGCACGGGAACTTTAGTTCCCTACTTCACCTATAGAGGCGCTCACTACAGGTGTAAAAAGTGTAAAAATGTATTATTACTAAAGCTATAGCTATAATGTATAATTATGAGAACGGAATAAATAACACAAAAGTCTAGTTTAATTAGTTTATTCATAACATATTTTATTATCATTTCATTTACAAAACTTTATAAGGTTTTGAAGCATATAGGAACTGTCACTGTCACCACATACATTTTTATAAAATGTAGAACTCCTTTTGACTGTGAGAACATTGTTCACTTATTTGCACCAATTCATAACGAAAAATACTTTACTATTACAATAAATCTTATCAATTTTATTACAAACAAGAAATAATTTAAATTATTTATTTATATATATTATTTTATTATGGGCTCTATCCCGCGCAAGAATCAGCGCAGGAATTCCGCCAATGTCAAGTGTTTTATAATTATACAAGTTAAATAACAAAAACGTAAAAAAATGGACGTCTATTCATCCATCTTGGAAAAAAAAACAACCTTAAATTATTTAATAAATAACAAACCGACGATTTTTTTTCTGACATTTGACATTTAGACAGAGACCAGAGTTGCCAGCGTGTGATACTGGTTAACTACTTTATGGTCTCGAGTAGTAATTTATTTTATTTCGAAACAATGATTTATTATTTTAAATATAAGTGAATAAAAGTTTTAAACTTTTTTTACTTAATATTAGTCACGGAATTATTAAGAATAGCAAACCTGGTGAAATGAATATACAAACTTGACAAGTTATATAAAATACCTTCAATGTGTGACTCTTTTAAAAAAATAAAAATTTGTTCCCGAGTTGCCAGGGCATTCACTTGGTGTCGAATGTCTAATCCGATTATTCTATTAAACAAATTTTAATATCGACTAATTATGTTGCATTACTATAAGGTATGTCTTTTAAGTTTGAGGTTGTCTGATATAAAATAACTGTTTTCTGTTATTTAATATCTTGATTTTATCGCAGAACAAACATTTACATTTGCCATTCATTATATTATTATCTGTAATATTATAAATGCGAAAGTTTGTAAATATGTGACATGTCATGATGACATATAAATATTTTATCATGGATGTGAACCCAAGACACCGCAGGTTAAAATTAGTTACTTAAATATGTTATTACTGAAATATTGATAGTTCAGATATGTGCGGAAATATAATTAGGTATAATAATGTTATCTGGCCTGTCAATATATCAGTTATACATTCGATCTGGCTGCTAGTTGCGTCTATGAATTGTTTATCCGGCATGGTGGAAGTGAAAGTGGAAATCATAATAAAGTGATAGATTCATATTTGCACGAGTTACGGCCTTATTACAATGGGGATTTGCGACCTATTCAAACCGAGGCGACATCACTAAGAGTTCGCATAAAGTTTTCGCTGCAAGTGTGAAGTAAGCTTATGGCATTGAATCTGCATTTTATTCAGTTGGATGGATGCCGACGAGGAAACACTGGTTTTAGCTTTGTTACTTTGAAGATGAAGAAAACTTAAACGAAATTAGATACAACTATAAATTGGGACGATCAATTATCAATAAATTAAAGTGCCTAGTGGCCGTGGTGAAGAAGGGTCAAGAAAAACATGAAAAATTAAAAGCAATAATATTTAGTAATCAGTGCCGTTCAAAGCTGATCGGCTCTCATTCAGTCAGAAATATGGCACAAACAAAACAAAAGCAACATAACACATGGCACAAACAAAACCCTTTTTTTGTTCACCCAGCGCCCACCAAATTCTCCTCGTACCCATAACGCGATTGGCGATAAATAAAACAGATTTCAAAGGTCACAAAAACTGTAAAGGTCAAGAAAAAAGTGAAGTCTATCAAACCGAACTTGCCCACCTAAGTGGACTGCAACCTTCCTTCTCTCAATTTGAGAGGCCATCTGTCCCGAGCGGAAGAAGGCATTGATTGATGAAATAATATGTATTTAATAAAAAAAGGTTCTAAAAAAAATGGTATACATATATAAAAATGTATCCCTATTTCCCTTGGTCACGGCATCACGCGTGAACGGCTGGACCGATTTCGCTAATTCTTTTTTTTGTGTTTGTTATTGTCAGGAGAAGGTTCTTATGAAAGAAAAAAATCAGAAATAAGTGCGGAAAATTAGAATATTTAAGAAAACTTTAAAGACCATATTAACTTTTCTAATGCAACCATAACGCTTTTGACATAAGACAGGACAACGTCCGTCGGGTCAGCTAGTAATATATAAAAATGAATCCCTATTTATTGGTCACGACATAAGAACTTGAGAACGACTTAACTACTTTCATTCATAATTTTTTTTTATGTTTTCTAATACTTTGTAGAAGGTTCTTACGGAACGAACAATAAAAAAAATTGAGCAGAAAATCAGTTCTAGTGAGATAAATTTGAATTTCCACGCGAACGAAGCCGTGGGCAACAGCTAGAATTAGGTAGACTAGGATATCACGATCGTAAGTTTCGAAAATGTTTTGTTTATTTTTTTTTCGGACAATTATTAATATAACTACTAACATAATAATACTATATCAAAAATCTTGTTAATTCTATGTACAACATTTTAACTGCTAGCGACCTGAAGATGCTAAGTACAGTCCTCGTGATATATTGCTCATTAGAATTTCGCTTTCTGTGTTAATCCAAGCTTGCATGCAATTTAGGAAGACAAAGAACATCGGATAAATATTTAACCTACATCTTGAAAAGACACTGGGGCCAAATAACACAAAACTGAATACTTAACATTGTTCATTGTATTTTGCTAATGACACTCCGAGGTGCTGGGATAACTAGACAGTGGATTTTTCTTGCTACTTTGTAAGGTAATCTTAAAGCGTAGGAAGTTTTGAAACTATGTTTTTTTTAAAGAATCATTGGAATGGAGTCTCTACTAAGTTAAATCGCGATCCATTCCGATCATATCGCAGAAAGAGACGGCGGCATGAGTTTTAAAGAAAGATTTGTACGCGAATCCGATTGTATTATAGGCGCAATATGACTCACCGTGTGATTTTAGTCGGTTCCTTTTTGAAACACCCCACTTATGCCCTGGGATGGTGACAGTCATGTTCACCAACCTCCGGATATCAAGTCCAACGCCTTCCAATACCAGACATTTAGAAATCTAAATGAGTATAATAAAAGTTAAAGCAGGGAAAAGATATTTTATGAAACTAATGCGTACCATATCATATAGTTAGACAATTTAGTTTTAATAAATAAGGTTGTGATGATGAATGGATAAATGGTTGAACTCATTTGGATGAAATTTGACACACAGATAGTTCCTGGAAATGTATATAGATAAGTGTTAACTTAGGATACTCTTTACGGTGGTAAACAAGACCCATTTGGGTGAAACTGCGGGCAATGCTAGTATGAAATATATTTAAACAGCAACTTCACTTTGAACCCCCACTGGCGTTCTGTGGGAAATTAACACCTTAAAAGGGACATTTTTGATAAAAAAACTCACAAATTCTTTAGATTTTTGGCTAATAAACTTTCAACCCTTCAATTTATGTACAAAATTATTTTATATTTAGATAAGGCTTGTCTAGCCCTTTGACACGACTTCTCATTTATTAGGATCCGTCGGATAGAAATTTAAATAAAATTGCCGAAAGTTCCTTTTATCAAGTCTGTCTATGCAAACGAATCAGTATAGGTACGTGGCTACATTACGTGATATCGGTATACCTATTGCTTTTTTCAGTTTTTTGACTCCGAACATTGACAATAACGTTTTATTACGACACCAGTAGCTGCTAAAAGGCAATTAGTGATATATAATACTGGAAACTTTTATTTCAATTAAAGTAAATTACATAATTTGACACTTTGGGAAAATACGAAGGTTTGATAAACTTTTCTTTTTTGGAACGAAGTTCCTTATGGGGCGTTGCGGAGGGGTACCCTAGCCGGCCTAAAAAACGTCCGTAACGTTAAAAAAAGCGTAAGATTTTTATGTATAGTCTATAAATGATGGCTGTAGTGTCTAATGTATAGTCTAGTGAATTTGCGTGTGTGAGGTTGTGTGTGTGTATGTGAGAATGTGTTTGAGGATGTATGTGAGGATGTGTGTGAGGATGTGTGTGAGGATGTGTGGGAGGATGTGTGGGAGGATGTGTGGGAGGATGTGTGTGAGGTTGTGTGTGTGTGTGTGTGTGAGAATGTGTGTGAGGATGTGTGTGTGAGAATGTGTGTGTGAGGATGTGTGTATGAGGATGTGTGTGAAGATATGTGTGAGTATATGTTATAGTATCATTATTTTTAAGCTTTTTGGATCGAAGTTCCTTATCGCACGTTACACTTCAAACAATTAGCGAATGGGGAAAAAAGTGTTAGCGTAACGAAAAATGCTGACCGCGAGTTAATTTATTTTATTTACGCCATCTGTGGATTCCGCACGATATATTAGTTCGAGCAATATTTACTATATTTTGATACATTTTATTCAATCCATTAAATATATTTTATAGCGAAAGGAACTTCGTTCCAACCGGGTGTCCGAAGAAACCTCACGCGTTTTTCTACATTGTATTCCTGGTTGAATATTTGACAATCAGTCTATTATTAAAGTTCGTAGACTTGAATGATCAGGAAATTGTGTAGTTACAAAATATTAGTTCTGTGATTGTCCATTTTTCTGTTGACTATTGAAGATGACAATAGCATACAACAAGTAAAGAGACCCGCCATAACTCAATACTGTGTGTCTTTTCAAGATATCGCACTTCGCATAGCAATGATAAGAACCGTACTATAATAATAAATGTTCTATGAAGATAATCTGCAGTGAATGCCATAAAGTTGTTTCTTTTTATTGTAAGAAAATCAATACCTGAAGACTGCAGTTATTCAAAACTACGCCAATAGTAATGGTTTTCTGCCATCAAGTAGAATCGACTTTTCTTAACTTTCGTCGGCAAGTCTTCAAAAGGAGAGACGGTCATAGCAACTTCGTAATTTTGTGTATATGCATCTAGGAAGCTGTTATGTATGTACCATAGGATAGGAAATAATATAATAATTGTCATGTAAGAACTATAGGGCAGGAACTAAATTACTAGTTAAGACCACTACTACTACTATGTACATAGGGCACACTGAAATTTCTGCGCTCCTGGCCGCTCATAAATGTTTGAATTTCGAATGTTATATTTTTTTAAACACAAGAAACATAATCATTGATTAAAAAAAATTGGCGGGAAATTGCGTGTCAACTGTTTTTTATCACAAGTTGAAGTTCGTCGTCCGTAGCAAAAATGGAATTAACGCGAAAAGATTTTAGGGCGATTTTTTATGATTTTAAAAGTTCACTAACTCCGCAAGACTGCACTCGTCTTCAAAATGCTTTTGGGAGGGAAGCACCTCATTTAAACACGCAGAATTTCATCGTGGCCGTGTTTCTCTCCATGATGAAATTCAGGAAGATCGGGCCTTAACTGCGATCACTGAGGAAAATGTAATTGAAGAAAACCGGCGTATCACCTATGAGGAGATTTGAGGACATTTGGGAATTGGTATGAGGATAAAAACGGACTCGTGTTGATTGGTGTAAAAAAATGTTGTTAGAGTACGATCACGGACGTTCAAATTATGTGTATGACATTGTGACAGGAGATGAGACATGGATATATTGTTACATGCCGGAAATAAATCAACAGTCTTCTGTATGGGTGTTCGAAGGTGACAGCAAACCAACAAAATTGAGGCAGACGAGAAACGTAGGCAAAAAAATGATTGCGTTCTTTTTCTCCCAGATGAGTCCTGTCTGAAGAACAAAAGACAGTTAATGCTGATTGGTACACTACCATTTGTTTGCCGAGTGTCTTTGAAAAAGTTAGGGAAAAATGACCAAGAAGTCGCATCATGTTGCACCATGACAATGCTTCTGCGCACACCACGAACAAGACAAAGTCATATTTGGCTTCTGAAAAGGTAGAGCTAATAACCCATCCCGCACATGGTCCAGACCTGGCACCATGCGATTTCTTTATTTTACCAAAAATTATAAATTTGATGAGAGGTATGATATTTACGGGGCCGGAAGAGGCCGTGATAGCTTTCAACCAGCACGTGAAAAACTTGCCCTCAGACCAATGGTCCTCATGTTTTCAAAAATGGTTTGACCGACTGAAAAAGTGTTTAAAATGTAATGGAGAATACTTCGAAAAGCAGTAAATATATTACTTTACATGTAAATTATTTATTAATGAATTACGCAATACTTTCAGTGTACCCCATGTATATACAGTGTGTAAGTTTGAGCTACGCGAAAAACTTATAATAACCTCTTTCTGTTTATACTTATCACAATACAAAAGTCAAGTTCATTGTTAAAAATGCGAGATTAAGGATTTATAGTCAATAGTTTCATTTGGCGCTACGCAATGTACGTGCAACATACGTAGGTATTCTTCTTGTGCGGTACGGTGAATGACCTTAAACGTTCGGCGCCGTCTAGACCAGCTGATTGCATGAAATGTTTAAATGTTGTTTGATTGATTACGTTGCAGTTTTTTGCTGTATGCGGTATTTAATACATTTTTTTTCGGTGAAATATTCTGTTTACTCATTTTGATGTCAAAATTAGTTTTTTGTTTGCAATATAGACAGGGCAAAACGGTACAAAATTATAAAAAAGATGATGTGGGGCATATTTAATCATTTATTATATACGTAATGAACTTTTGAATAAAATGGCTATCACAAAATTAACAATAAGAACTTTGTATTCATCAATATATGGCTATTTAATATTTGTGAGCATTCTAGGCACCCATCTTGCACTGACTTTTGTCATGCCGAGATGATTATGTAGGACTTTAAAATGGTTGTTTCAGATACTCCAACCATTTCTGTTCAGTTGTTTTTTCTTCAAACGCGCATCCTTCAATATTAATTTTTCGATTTTTTGTCTTCAACAGGCCGCCCAGGATAGGAATCATATTCAATTGATTCCCTGCCTTGCTTAAAGAGGTTCTGCCACTTGTATACCATCGTTTTTCCTGAACAAGAGTCCCCGTAAACAGATGACATCTCTTCCAATATGATTTGAACACTTTTTCCTTGCTTGGAACTTTATAACGGCGCGAAACTCGATTTTCTCCGACCTTCACAATTTTTTCCGGATTTAGTTGCTTGATGGACGATAGTTCAAAGACTAATGACCTCATTATGATACTACTCAGTATATATACTAATGACTAGTCACTGAATACGTTAGGACCTAAGGGAGCACCCCCCCCCCCCCACCCTCCATTCCCGCCATTCCGTGAACTTAAAAACGCACCCTCGTATTATATACGTAGAATCCTTTTCGTTTAAGATACATTCCTCAAAGGTTAATAAACCAATATAAAGGAATATTTTATGGATGCTACTTTTGATGCCTGTCCTGCACCATCTGCTTAATTATATAACGTTCATGGCGAAATGACAAGTAGTGTGGAGACAACAAAATTAAAGCCATTAATATTTGCGCTGATGACCGACCGTAAAATATCATCTATCCGTAGATCTTCACCACACACACACACACACACACACACACACACACACACACACACACACACACACGTACTTATACACATACACTATTCTTTTGTTTCTATTCAATACAAACTTTGTTGTGATAAAATTTATATTGTCAATTTAAACACCATGTAACTTTTCTTATTAACAACCTGTACAGTAGGAGATGGCGTCGGTGTCTGTCACACGGTTTTTACTAGCTCAGACATCGTCGTTTAACTCTATCGTTTATGTCTAGTATCAAATATTGTTCACTACATATTAGATTAAGATAGATTAGCTGTACCTCGTTCAATTTAATTAATAAATATTATTATTATTATTATCCCCACCATTCCGCGAACTTAAAAACGCACCCTCGTATTATATACGTAGAATCCTTTTCGTTTAAAATACATTCCTCAAAGATTAATAAAACAATATAAAGGAATATTTTATGGATGCTACTTTTGATACCTGTCCTGCACCATCTGCTTAATTATATAACGTTCATGGCGAAATGACAAGTAGTGTGGAGACAACAACATTAAAACAATATTTGCGCTCATGACCGACCGTAAAATATCGTCTATTCGTAGATCTTCATATAGTGTATGGATTTCACCATGTTATTTAATAATCGTCTCTTTTACTAATTTGATTTTGCAAATTTCTGTACATGTAGTATAAAATACTAATTCCTTTTTTTTTGTAATTCGACATGTTCTTCATGTGACACGTGTGATGTGTATGGCCAGTAATATATTACGGAAAATGAAGTACGGTGACGGCGTAACTGCGTCCAGTCTGCATGGTCACAAGATGCGGTATCGGTGCCAGTTTGACTATGGCACCGTCTACATGAGCCCTAAGCAATATTGACTTATCCTTCTAAATGCTACTCTGATCAGCTAAATATAACCTAGCACCTTTCCTTTGTTTTGCCAAAATTAGTACAGGAAATGTTCGTCAACTGTCATCACGGCTGTCACCAAATAAATAATTAAGGTAGTAATAGTAACCTTGTGTGCAAGTCTCATAATGAGGGGCAATATTTTAAGTTTCCACAATGGTATTCCTTTCATATTTTTCAATCCGTTTATTGTTTAACATTAGTGAATATACAAAAGAGTTCACTGTCTGGCCTACTCACACAATAGCATCCTGCGTCCTAATAATATCCTACCTACTGCGATGCCTAATCTGGCTGCCTGGCAAAGTAGCAATAAATATAATCCAGGCTCGTTCATTATGCCGTCCGAGGATTGCCATTCTATCCACGTCCTTCGAGCAAGGATTTTACAGGCTTATGTTATGTGCTGGCATTAACCTCTATGAAGTAGCTGTTCGTTGACTGTTGTTCATGAAAATAGTATCATAAACCCTGTCTAATTATTAACCAAATTAGCAAGAACATTGGATTTACTTTCAATATACAAAATTGTATAGTATACCTATTATAAGTGGATATGTTAGACTACGTTCGTGTGGAAATATCCCACGGAAACCGTACATTTTTTCGGGATACAAAAGCCTGTGTGCTATTCTAGTTATGCCAGACTATAATAATCTATCTCTGTGCCAAATTTCATCCAGATTCGCTCAGTTGTTCTGACATCATTGAGTAACAAACATCCATCCATCCAAACTTTCGCATTCATAATAGTGGTAATATTTAATTTTATGATTTATTCCTCGTAGATACACTTTTTGAAAAGCCTCGCTTTTATTCCTGTTAAATACACTTTTCTGTATAGTCGTGCACAAAACTAAAAACTAAACTAGCAAACTTCGAACTGATTAAGCTTCTTCTATCGTCTTTCTTTTTCTTTGTCAAGTTACCTAAAAATATCTAAGTGACGCTATCAGCGCCACTAATCTGTAATTCCACAAGGATCAACAAATATTTTCTTTTAAATATTACACTTAACACAACAACAATATACAGCGTAGTAGACTTTACTCTAAAATCACTTCAAATATGTACAGAACTTGGGTGAATTCTCCTATAATTATCTCCGCATTATGCAACAATGAATCTTGTTGTTACTTAGTTCATTTACCTCTCTCGTTTGGTATGATGTTACTTGAAGGATTTAGTCTACCTGTGAAAATATTGTCTGTAAATGGAACTTTTTAATGATTTAAATCCTCTTTTTTACTAATATGTCATCCAAGGTATTTATTTAATATTCTTCAATTTAAGAAAGTAATTTCAAATTTGAAAATATTGTAGAATAGAAGGTTTCTTTTGTGGACGAAGTGTCGACATAATCATTATACTTCTAAAATTCAATTCTATTTTTTTTGATGAATGAAATCGGTAAAGTAGTTCTCAAGCCAAAATTCAACTGTAAATTAAATGCTAAAACTTTACCGCCTCTGCAAGTAATATCGCTAACTCTATCATATATGTTACTATGCATTTTAATGTTTTAGTGATACAAACCCGAAAAATAATATATAAACTGTTTCCTGGTCTGCTGTAGGTACTATACGAAAGTGTATCATAGAGGAACAAAGCCGGCAAAGTGTATCTACGAGTATTTTGTTTCAAATTCGTTACACATTTATTTTTATTATGTGAGAAGCAGTTTTTGTAACTTATGCCTCATTTCTACAAACAATTTTAAACCTACTCCGGTTCTCAATACGACTGTATTTTCAAAGTGAAAACTTCTTTAGCGGCGTTGTGCACTTTTTGGGATGAGTAAAAAATGTTTAAACTTGCGTCAGAACAACTCGCGTCAACACACGTGACCTAATCGAAAATTCGTGAGACGGAACTGAGTATCTTATATTAAAAAAAATTTAACATTCCAAATTCAAACATTTATGAGCAGCCAGGAGCGCGGAACTTCCAGTGTACCCTATGTATACATCGTCTCAGCGCATAATGTCCTTTTCTAGAAATGTCCTTTCTCATAAGGTCCTTTTCTCCAAAAGTCCTTTCTCAGAATGTCCTTTCTCAAAATGTCCTTTTATCTAAATGTCCTTTTCTCAAAATGTCCCTTTCTTAAAATGTCCCTTTTTCATTATGTCCTTTTCTCATAAAGACCCTTTTTCAAATTGTACACTACGAGTACATGTAACAATCTTTACACTAAACATGTGCATGTAACTGAAAGATCAGAGTAGCACGTGAAATTAGTCAAAAAAAAACGGAATATAATTAACATTTCTTTATTTGAAAATAATGAATTCTTATATTATAGATCAGTATTTTTGTCAAAATCAACGAGGTAGTATATGTATAAGAAGAATTAACCTTTTATTCACAAAAAAAAATAAACCATTGATACCAAAATAAAATAAACTAACTCTTTGTCTATTCGATAGTTTTGTTATTTATGGTGAGTATCTTTACTAAATTTTGACATGCCTGTGAATGTCAGAATAAAGAAATAATAATTAATTAATTAACTTGGTAGCGTTTAATTTTACTAGGATGTTTACTAGGAATTGACTAGTTACTATAGATACTATGTTTAGTCGTCATACTTGGTTCGAATATTTTGGCATAATGGATGTACACATTGTAATGTAACTTTGTCCACGTATACTTCTTTTTGAGTGTCTGTACATGTGTAGTGTAACGATTGTTACATGTAGTGTACAATTTGAAAAAGGTCTTTATGAGAAAAGGACAATGAGAAAGGGACATTTCGAGAAAGGGACATTTCGAGAAAGGGACATTTTGAGAAAGGACATTCTGAGAAAGGACTTTTGGAGAAAAGGACTTTATGAGAAAGGACATTTGGAGAAAAGGACATTATGCGCTGAGACGGTATACATTTACATATATTATGTTATTACCTACTTTTTATTTTTAACCTAATTATATTTATACAAATGTGTGCGTGTGTGTATGTATACGCAAATACATTGTGAATTTATGTTTTCACTTCTGAAGTGCTTCTGAAAAAAAAAAAGACTTTTTGGTGAACCGATCCCCCCGAACCACCTGTACCATTAGTCAGTACCATCGGTGGTACAATTGGCACTGATTTATCCCACTAGTACAATTGATTGCACAAATGATACCAAAATATCCCGAATATCCCGCTGGACCACTTGTACCATTTGAAAATGGTACAAATGGCACTGATTTATCCCACTAGTACATCAACTGTAAAACACAATCTTTCTTAGTAATATTTTATTGTTTCCTGGCCGCAAATGATTTATCATAATATTTTTTTCCTCAGTGTCAATGTCATCACTTATTCTGTGGTACTGACTAATGGTACAGGTGGTTCGGCGGGATTTAATCTAACTTATATGATTTATTTTCGTGAAAAATGTGGGAAGAAATATTTATACTTGCTCGCGGTAGAGGTAAAGTTTTATTTCACAATGAATTCGAGTATTACCATCATGTGACATATCGAACCAACCGAAACAGCTTTTGGAGATACATGAATTACAAAACAAATTGTGGCACTATTTTAATTTTGAATATCTTTATTTAGCTGTCTGCTAAGGTGCCCACTTGGCAATTAATTTTTTTTTTATGCTCTTACTGCTTTGGTTTTACAATTAAATGACAGTGTTGACTTGTAAAGATAAAGGTTTACATTTAGTTCTTTAATACTGGCTGACTTTAAAATAAGAAAACACGTATCATCATTTTCTACACTGAAGTTGGTCTGAATATAATGAAAACAGGAAAAGTTTTTTAAGTGATGGAAAAAATGTCCCAAGCCCTTTTTACAGCTTTTATGTAATATTTTGTGACTTTGGCAGCAGTAAGGATGAAAATTAAAGTTGTACCTGTTTTATATGCACTTTTGACCGACAAAAGAAAACAACTTACAGTATTATGTTAGAGATGATTACTAATTCCAGAATGGACACCCAGTAATTTTGTCACAGACTTCGAGCAGGCCATAATAAGTGCAATGAAGGCAATATTTGCAAAAATTAATCATCACGGTTGTTATTACCATTTTCGTGAGAAGTTGCGAAGGAAAGCAAAGACATTAGGATTGACAGATAGCTACTCGAAAAAAATTGTGGGACTGCAGTACTTACCCGCATTTAAAATACATGAAGGGTGGAAGTATATTCAAAATGATATAATATTGGATATCCCGAAATTAAAAAAATTCGTGAATTTTAAAACGTTTTGGATGCCAAAAAGCAACACATGGTCTTGCTTTGCAA